>VWYH01010898.1:839160-981849 GCA_013399365.1 Pampusana beccarii
AAAAAAAAAAAAAGAAAAAGCTCTGATAAAACTGTACAAAACAATTCACAGTAATATTTTAGCTTTTCCACACCAGGAATGGACTCTTTGTTTTCGTGTTTTCATTGCAGATGCTCTCTAGTTTCTGAAAGTCAACCAGTGACTGCTGGTAGAGGTCGGCAGGGCCGGCTGGAGGCTGTGGCTCCAGCCCCTGCCCGAGCGGGGCCGGGGAGAGCGCGTTGCTCGGGCAGCTTCTTCCCAAGAGCTTTGTGGTAAAATAACCTCTTAACAAGAACTGTAACATTTTTTTCTTTTTTTTTTCCGCCTCCCAAATTGCTCAAAGAGCAGTTGGGAGGAAAGTAAAGAAATAATTGCACCTGGTTTCATTTCCGAAGTCGTATTTTTGCAAAGCTGCCCCGGTCAAAAGTGTAGCCTTTTTATGTGACGAGACAGCGAACGCCTCTCTTGTCAGTTATAGTTTGTCATCTTTGTCTTCTCCTTCGTAGTCTGTAGGTCTTTAGGATCTGTTGCCCCAAGCCAACATCCTGCACCACCAAGGACAAGGGATTTTTTTCCTTTTTCTTTTTTTTTTCTTTTTCTTTTTTTTTTTTCTTTTTTTTTCCAGGGGGAGGGAAAGGAGAACATCGTCTACACGTTTGGACAAATTCATCTTTCTGCCCTTCACTTCATATCCACGTCAAAGTCCAACACCAGCAGCTTTGTTTCCTCAGTCCCGTTGCGGCTTCCAACCGCACACACCAGCTTTGTGTTAGAAGCTCTGATCCGCCACACGACGCCTCCACTTCCCCCGCTCTCCAATGTGACTAGATTTCGGATAAATTCACCCGTTTTCAAGTCCCAAAGTTTTACAGTCCCATCATCTGAGCTGGTAATTACAAAGTTCTTGTTGAACTGTAAACAGGTCACAGCACTCTGATGCTTGTTGGGACCTGTAACAGTAAACCAAAAGCATTTTTATTTGTCACTGGAAAGCAACGTCAGCACTGCATATAAAGTAAATACTTAGCTATCTGCATACAGCTTTTTTTACCTAGATGCATTAACTCAGGTTTCGTGCATTAAGAGGCACAGAAGCCTTGCTGTGCTTTCAAAAAGTGAATGCAGGTACAGAAAAATCCCCCAATATTTCCTTCTTTGGTACAGTGATCTCGTTTTGTTGCATACAACCAATGGGCAAGTGTGCACTCGGGCAGGACATTCATGAAAATGAACTTAACCATCCAGAAGGAGATGAACACTGTGTTTCTCTCCAAGTCCCTCTGAAGTGTTATTGAGCGATTATCAGTAAATATTGACAGTTCTATATTGACACATGAATATATACTGTTAAAACAGCAGTTTGCTTTACAGTGAAATTTAATTTCCTGCTCCAGCCAGTGATGCTGCATATGATGTACGGGAACGACTTAAGATGTTTTTCGTGAGGGGAAACAAAACAATGTGTTTGTGTGCACAATGCCTGAGTGACAACTGCCACAATGGAAATCTTTCTTCTTACTGAAAGAAAACATCTTCCACTCATTTCTCTTGATTTATTGCAACAGACAGTGTACTTTGCCTCCTGATGCAATTAATCAGTAGGCTTGGAAACATCCAAGTGACACCTAAATAAATACGTTGAATGACTGTTTTGAGATGTCATTTCCTACATATTTCTGTGGCCTATTAGGCTAATGTACCCGTAGCAAATTGCTATCAGTCCAGACCATCTGCCTTTCATAACAGGCAAGTGATTTGAATAGATTAGATTAAATAGATTTTGTTCTTCTAATTCAGAGAAAGATCATACAGCTGTCATCAGAAAAATATTTAAGTTGTAAGTGGTCTGTGCTTGGGTTTTTTTCTACGCAATTTTTGAAGTTTAATTTCCTACAGAATCTGCAGTATAATTACCACAGGGTGTTTGATTTACATGAAGGTAGTTTAAGCTCACCTTGCAATGTCTGTAAACATTGTCCTGTTTTAATGTCCCAGATTTTGACTGTAGAATCGGCATTCCCAGACACGAGTATATTGTCCTTGAGTTCCATTCCACTGGTGAGAGACTGGTGGCCTGTCAGCGTGTGAATGCAGTTGCCCGTCTCCACATCCCAAACCCGGATGGAAGTGTCGAGAGATCCACTCACCACATGGATACCATCAAACTACAAGAAAGGTAAATCTATTACAAACAATCACACTAGGATCTCACAAAGGCTATTAAGCATTTAATTCACTAACTGCAACATTAGATACTATATATATATCTTCAGAAACTGCATGACCAAGTAAGAATTCAGTCTGAGCAGAGATGGCCACATTTGGTATCAGAGCAGGCGATGCATGGTCAGTGCTACTCCTGTTGTAGAGATGGTCTGTGAGGTACACGGTTTTGAGGAGAAAGACTCTCAACCACCGATCTTTTAAATATAATTCAGCTCCCTTGAACACAACAGAATCCTGTCTGTACTGCAGCGTGTGATGGTAAGAGAACCTTGCTCTCCTAATAACGATGTTAACAAGCCAAAGCTTTTCACAAGTCAGAGGGACTTGAAGCTGGAGAAGGGCAACATTAATCTAGAATCACCTACACAAAAGCCAAAACACAGGAAAATGGAAGGAATGGAATTGCAAAATGCTGGATTTAGCCATTTAATAGTCATAATTGTATGCAGTAAGGAATGACTTCCTAGTCATTGTTGGGAAAAGTACACAGGCTACCACAGATGTCCAAAGTTTCTCGGATTTTTCTGGGCATATATATATAAATATGTAGACCATGGAGAGGAATCAGCTAAGAGATGAAACACTTTTGACCATGAGGACTGAACATGTTGAGAATTTAAAGATGGAAAGTAACTTGAGTGACAATGATATAAGAGTTCAGGATTCTCAAAAAAGGAAGGGAAAAGAGTAGTAGAATAAAACCAGTGGGCTTCAAGGAGGAATACTTCAATAAATGGAGACTTCCTTCCCATGAGGTTTTTATATATCTATTCTCTGAGGGGAAGAAGAGTTCAGGGGAGTTGGCACTTTCTTAAAGACACAAACTGTTCTTGTGTGAAGGAAAGATAGGAAGTGTAGTAAATTACCAAGACCCACTTGGCTAAAACACAAGGAATTGTACAAAAAGTAGAAACTAGATCAATAGATGTGTTTAAAAGAGCACACTGGGCCAAAATCAGAAAGGCAGGGCACAAAACAAGATAAAACCAGCAAGAGCCATTAAGGATGATAAAACACTATTCGGTAAAAACAAAACAAAAAAACACAGACAAGAAACCCCACAAAACAAACCAAGAGGAAGGCCAAACTTAAATATAATAGCTGGTCTCACTTGGTGTTTCCTTCCCACTGAGCATAAATAAGCTTTTTAACTTTTTTTGCTTCAGTCTGCAGCCCTCGGAGCGTAGACTCACAGCACCAACACCACTGTCAGGTGAGTACAACCTTCTGCTGGAATGGGGGGGAAAAAACCACACAAGGCAAGTTGTTTTAACACAAACTCAGAGACATCTGCTGTGATCTTTGAGAACTCAGGGAAGACAGATAAGTTTCAGATGGCAAATACAATTCTTTTCTTACTGAAGGAGATGATGATGGGAGATGGGGAATTATGGATCGGTCAGCCTAGCTTCAGTTTCCAGAAGGAACTAACGAATAATCAATCTGGTTGTAAGCCCTCAGCAGTGCAGTAAGTAGCAGCAAACAGATTTGTGGGAAAATGATCTTAACCAATATGAGTTTTTTCTGTGACTGAGTAAAAAGCCATGTGAAACAGGAGATGCCCTGGTTGTATTTTCACAAAGAGGGAAGCAGATTTGAGCAGAGCTTTGGGGGTGGTGTGTGTGTGTGTGTCTGGTATTTAGTATTTTCATTAGGATTTAGGTGACATTTGAAATGGTAGAACTGACCCAAAGCAAAGAGTGTAAAATTCAAGAGAAAATTGTGAAGACCTGAGCTTGGCAGGGAATAATGAATGAAGGTGCAGCTGCAGCCTGGGAGAACGATGGCTGGGCAGGAGTGTTTGTTACAGCTAGGGCAGTGCCACACTGCTTGTCCACGGGGACTGACTGGTATCTGACATGGGGGAAGAAAGGACCAATTAAGGGAACTCAACTATCTGAGACTGCTGCTTTTTTATAAAACCTGCAGAAAACGAACATCTTGGATCTCTACAGTCAAACCTGGTTGAGCACGGCACCCCGGTTCAAAAGAATGTAGAGAACAACTGGCACATACAGACTGTTTATCTGCTGTATACATTGCATTTCTGGGGAAAACACAGTAAAAGAGATACTGTAGTATCTGAAATAGGGGTATGCTATATAAGGCATGTAAAATAACTTTTCACTTCTCCTAAGCATTGATAAGACTTTGACTAGAATTTTGCATCTTGTTTTGGGCACCCTGCTTTCAAAAGAGATGTGAACAAATTTGAGTTCAGATAAAGGACAAGGAGTGCTAAGTAGCCTACCAGACTGGTTGGCTGGAAACACTACACAATGGGGTTTTTTTCCTAAACAGAACCAAACCAGACTGACAAAAGAAATGCTGAATTCCTCCCCCTCTCCTGAAAATTAGTTGTATTCCATATGGTTTATAAACTTCAAGACTTCCTAAAACTGTAAGCACCTGTAGCCTCCTGCTCCCCAGAAATTTGTTTGAGAATACCAAGTTCCATTTACGAGGTGTGCGTAGTATCAGTGTGTGCAACATAAACCCAGTTATTTGATGCATTATTACAACAGTAGCCAAGTGAGACATGAATATTCATACGCAAAGACAAGAGCCACTGGTGAAAATAAAGCAGAATAACGTACGCTGCTCCCAAACTGCGCTTGATGAAATCCAGCCTTTGGAATATTTTTAAGAGATAAGCAGGTAGTACAGCATTTTTAACTTGCTGCTTGTCTAGAGAATCCTCCTCAGCATATGAATTTAAGAGAAGGGCTTGAGATTTTTGGTAAATTTAACCACATATTTTGGGAAAGGAAATCAATTAGGTATATTGCTCATATGTAATCTATTATGGCAAGTGATATCTTAACGATGAAAGCATTTATGAAGAATGTCTCTAGCACTGAGCTTCCCTTTCTGAGCCACAAACCAGAGTAGTTACAAGCCGAATGCAATTTCCCGAGTTTGAACGGTCTTTGTAAACTTCTTTTTCAAGTCCTGCCAGATTGTGGTGAGAACAGGCACAAGCATGAAATTAATTTCTTTCGCCCTTCAACGCCTGGAAGTGATGCTTTGACTCTCTGAATGAACATGATGATCCTTTGGGTTAGTAAAGGTAAGAAAAGTCTACTTGAATCTGTGTGTATCTTTACCAGCACAGTTCTGCTGGGCAGTCGGATGCCTGGTGGGAAATCCAGCCATGCCACAGAGCGGGACTACACCAATCTGCCTCTACAGGAACATGTCTCTGTGGACAAAGCCTCGCAGTTGTAGATCTGGCGTCTGCTCAGAGAAGAGGAAGTAGAAGGCTGGAGATTGACACTGGGGTATTAAAATTTTAGGTCCAGCCTTACTGGGAATTACAGTTTAGAACTGGAAGATGGGACTACAAACTAAGGATTAATAGTTTTGAATAATTCAGAACATTAATCCAGTGGGTTTTTTAGTGCATTTTCAATTACTCTATCGTCTGGTTTATTTAAAATAGTACCACTGGAATTTCTTTGGGAAACCAAAACCATAGCTCCAAAATACATGCAAGATTTCAAAGAAAGACCAACCAAACAACTCAGAAAACTACTTACCTTGCTGTTATAGAAATTTGGGCTTTATTGTATTGGGTGCTTTAAAAAGAAAAAAAAAATCTCCTCTAAAAAAATCTTAAGTCTCTAAATTAGGACAACATGCTACTAGTGTAACAAAATGGAACAGGAGAATACCACAGATGCTTCTGTATTCTTGTGGCCTGTATAATTTTAGAGTCAGTACCCACAATTTAATAAACAACGTGAAACAGACCATCCTACAGTGTTACTTAAGGAAACTAAAGCAGGAGATAAAAATCACATACCTGTAATGAGTAGACTCTGTTAGTATGCCCTTGCAGCGTGTGCAGACAGGTCTCTGTCTCCGGATCCCACACTTTGACCATAAAATCATATGCACCACTTACAACCCTTCTGCCGTCATACTGAACGCACCGAACTGCAGCTACGTGGCCCATCAGAACGTGTAAACACTGGCCCGTCTCTATGTCCCAAACTCTCAGTGTAGCATCTCGTGACCCACTGACCACTCTGGAGGAACAAGAAAACCCCTCCTGTACTTAGCATTGGACATAAAGGTATTAAAACAATTAGACTTAGGTATAAATCAGTTACAAGTTTTAATTTGGGACATTAGATAGCATGAATCCACTAGCCAGAAAAGTTCTGGTTTAGCATGATATTTTGTTAGGGTTGCAAATGACTTGTGCATTTTTCTTCCTTGTGCTACTCGCCTCCTTAGGATCCATCTATTGCTATAATTAGCAATCAGTATTTAGAAAGGCACTTCACTCCTGAACAGCAAAACGATGCCGTAAGAAATGATTGGGACTGTTGAATCTAACTATGAAAGCTTATGATGAATATGCTGAGCTTAAGCCAATGCTATGAGCATTCTGTTTTAATGACTGAGTTAACTCATTGTAACAATTAAACAAAGCAGATCTTTAGAACTTTTAATAAAGTAACTGTTGTTTTGCTTGATTTTTTCAGTTTATACTTTTAAAAGCTTTAGGCAAAAACAGAAATGAGAAGGAATTAATATTAATGGAGTTGATGAAAATAACACCTCATAATTCTTCAAAAAAGAAGAAATGCAACGAACAGGCACTGTCCAGCTCCGTACCGCAGCCAAGTAAAAGTGCTTTGCCAGTGTTCATTGAATCAAGACATGGTTTACTATAATCAGTTAAAATTTTAATAAAATACTGCAGTGACGATAGAAAGTAATTCTGTAAAACGAGTAAAAGTTCATAGCATTGACAAAGAGGAGAAATTATTCAGAGTGTGGGATCACAGCGTAACAAAGAATTAGTTTTGAAATAACACGGAATGTGCCTTTATAAAGGACATGACTCAATTCTCTGTTCTTTAATTAGCACTCTTATGCTTTTTCTGCTATTAATCATCTCCTCCCTTGTGTTGATTGATGTAGTTTAGAGCGAACGCTTCGCCTGGTTTGCATTTCAGTCAATGCTGGGTGAGGTGCCCAAGTAGAACAGGCGTTTTCTGTGAGCACAGGTGTGTGTTACCAGCCGACCGGCGGCTGTAGCTGTGGGACAGAGGCTCACCTCTTCTCGTGGAGGTGCATGCAGCGCACGGTGGAGGTGTGTCCGTACAGCGTGTGGATGCACTCGCCAGTCTCAGCGTTCCAGACTTTCAACGTTCGGTCTGTAGATCCGCTGATGATGATGTTGTCCCTCATCTGTGATGACCAGACTCCGCCTGTGTGCCCAACCAGGGTTCTCAAACACTGGAAAGAAACGTTTTTGCTTAGTTACCCTTTCGACAGAGTTGAATGGAACTTAAGAAAAAGTAATCTAGGAGGTAAGAGTAGTCTCTCCTAGCAAGAGCCAGAAGACCCCTGGAGACAGCTTTGTGGTGGAACTAAAAAATCCCACCTTTTAGAAAATACTCATCAAATTTCTCTGTCCATTGTTGGTACTTCAACTATGAGGAACTCTCCCTGTAATCTTTCCCTTGATAAACTAAAACGTCTTTCCAAATTTCTCAATACAGGGCATGTTTTGCAGCCTTGAGTCATTTTCCTGGCATTTTTCTGAGTCACTGCAGGTTTTCTAATAGCTTTTTGAAGCGCCGGTGTTAGAACTGGAGAGCGCATTCACTTAGTAGTTTTACCACTAAGCTATAAACCATATACTCTTATATTTTTGCTTGTTTATCCAAGAAACATCGCATTCTGTAAGCTGTAGCTACAGCATCAATATTGCAAAATCACATTTCAAACCTTTTTCAGACTTTCCTGTTGCCCGGGAGAGAACCCCACACTACAAAAGCACTGCCTACCTTCTTTGATCCCAAACGTACGACAGGATTTCTCAGCACGCAGAGACAGTGTTTGCTCACACCCACTTCTCTAAAACCTCCGTCACTCTGGAACAATGACTTGTCTCTGTCTCTCAGCCTGTGTTCCTTACAAATAATGACTATATGTGCTTTCTCACCAGGCAGCAATAAGTGCTAATTAGCACAGACAAGAAGAGATCCTTGCAAGACCCCTCCAGAACGATGCTCCATGAAGATTCTGCATTTACATTAACAACATGATCTCTATAATTACCCACTTTCTAACCCATTTAAATATGTGCCATGTTGATTTTTGCATCGCTCTATTTTCTTCCGTCGTGTCATGGGGATACAGTCTTGCAGTGCATATAGCCATCTATTTCTGCACTATTATTTTTATCACTCAAACCTGTAACTGCATGAGAAAAGAGGTCAAGACCGTTTGATGATCTCTTTTTCTGTAACTTAATGCTAAGTGGCATTAATTGCCGTGGCCTTCCTTTAACTGTTAGTTGACTCCTCTTGACGTAGTCCAATATTTTTTACCTGAGATAACGTATCCTAAATAGCGTCTTACAGTTTACTGCATATAAATATTGACGCATTTTAGCCTTCTGGCCATCCTATGGATCTTGTGCTCATACCTTTTGAAAAAACCACCCAATTTACCCCCACAGGTTACTTTAGGAAAAAGCCATCAAATACAGATTATCTGGTTCAACTGTAGCAAGAAAAAACATAACTTCGGTAGTTGTTTAATACCTGTGAGCTTCTGCTGAAATGTATTATCACTGCGTGCTGTATTTCCATCACACGAATTTTCTTCCAAAATAACTATTTTTTTTCTGCATCAGTGACAGTACACTAATTTCTGTTGTTAATATCCTGTTCTTTCTAACCTCCTTGGAAATGCCTTGCTTTTTTTGCTGTGCATAGATTTCTTGTCCTTTAACATTTTTTAGCAGTCCTCTACAGTTCCTGGCTCCTGGCTTAATTCACTGCTAGCAAATCCATCTTTTTCAATTCATAGCTGTTACTGACTTTCACAGCTCCTGTTGTGGGTTTTTTTTTTTTAATTTCAACTGATTTGCTCATATTTTAAGAAATCATCCTTCTAAAGCAGTAAGGACACATAATCTTTATTTTGGGCTTCACATCTGTCAAGGGAATTATTTAGTCATGTTCATTTGCACAAACCAACCTTTCGGGTTGTTTTATTTTATTAATTCTTCAGTGTCAGTAAGCACGAGGGCTGATACAGCACCCTTCCATCTTTCATATACTATTTCTGGCTCTCTGGTTTGCAGTAAATAGTCACACTAGGCTTTGTAATTACTTCCAAAAAATCACTAAGCAGGAATTGTAAAGGCACGCTACTATGATCAATTTTATATATTTAAAGGAATCCTTTGCTTTTGAGAGGGAAGTACATACAAAGAAAGTGTTTTTCATTTGAGTTTAGGGTGCTCTTTTCAATTAAAAAAATGTAAATTTCAATCTGGGTTCCTTCATTACACCATTTGTTGTAGGGAAGCCAACAGAGGCAGGGTGAGGCTGCCTATTGCTTTTAATGTTATTCTTCCCCACAGTTGTACTTCCAAGCCCATCAAGGATCTTCTAGGCATGCAAAGACAAATGCTTAATACATTCAGCTTCAACATTATAGTGTGGATACCTTTTACATCTTAAACATGTTATCCTCAACAGCTGTCCTGTTGTTCACGTAACTGTTTCGTTAAAACAAAGCCAAGTACGCACAAAAAAATACTGGTCTAGAAGGAAAAAGTACTGGTTCCCCGAGGCCTATTCTGTATCCTTGCAGCATGGTCAGTCAGCTTAAAACAAAAAAACCTGAGTGCTGAGTAGCTGCGATGTTCTAACATGAGTGAAATGTTGAGTACTGTCTTTTTGATTGCATGTATTGTTTTGCTTCTCTAAGCCAGAATTAAATTATTGAACCTTATTAAATTCCTGCCTGAGCTGGATCTAATTTAGTAGGAAATATTTAAACCTAAAGCAAGTTACTTCTTTTTTTCTTGGTGGCTCAGCAATATAGTAGCTTAGAAAGAAAAACAAACTCTATTTGAAATCAGAGCCAGTAGGATGAACACCCCATTTCAATAACTTGAAAACACCAGAAAAAATGCTATGAGACAAGTGAGAAAGGGAGATCCAGAGGGGCAAAAGAGGCTAAATTAAGCTTTAAGGAAGATAAAGTAACGTATCTGTCCAAATTCTTTAGAATCCATGTCACAAACGACTCCACAAGAATAGCAGAATTGCCAAGAGAACAAGGATATATGCCAATGGTAACATGAGCCGCATTGCAATTTCACATCAAGGTGACTTTTCTGAACCAGACTACTTTCTGCGTAGGCAAAGACGACCCACGTGTTTACCGGGCATTCTCCGATTCCTGCACCAGACGGCAGAGCGCTCTGACCGCACAGCAGCGTGGCTGCCGTTCCGGTGCTCTGCCTGTAGCTCACTTCCTAAGGAATTCAGCAAAACACCCGCCCTACCTTGCCTGTGACCGCTGACCACACTTTCAGCGTGTTGTCGTCAGAGCCGCTCACTATTCGGTTCCCGCAGAACTGAAGGCAAGTGATCACGTGGTCATCGTGGCCCTTGAGCACCTGGCGATAAAGAACACCAAAACCTACCGTCACAATTCAACGCAGGAGACCGGAGAGAAGCGGGAGAAACAAAGCGCTCTTCTGATGCATAAACTATAAAACGCTAGACTTGCTCCAATAATAAGGCGGCCCCTTAATCCCGTGTGTTGAGTCTAATTTGCCGCCAGCTGGGACCAAAGGAGGTGTTTTCCTTCCTCCACAGAGCGATCCCGGTCCCAACTTTTAAGAGTTGTTACCATCTTGAACAAAAAGGATGGGGTTGTATTATTTACTGCATATTTGTATTTCGGTGGTCAAGGCTGACTGTATATTTATTTTTTTTTCCTCACCAACCAAGCGTTGTAATCTATTAAATGCCAAGCAGCACCAAAGTAAAAAAAAAAAACAAACTAGAAAAACTGTCAACGCAATTAAATACAAACAAAAGCAATAATTTAATGTGCTGGAAATGTGGATTGGAATGTTGCTTTATAGATGTGGGATTTTCAATGCTCGATCTGGGGAAAAAACCTGCAATTCAGTATATTTTACTGCAATATGGCAAAAAAAATATCCTTATCAGAATACATACAATGAGGAATTCTTAATTTAAGATATCTGAATACTTTTCAAGATGTTCATTGAAATGAAAGGGGCATTTGGACAAAGCCTGAGGCTGTAATTTTAATAATAATTCCAAGATGACTTGATGTGGTGTACCAAGGCAAGAAATCCAGAGCTGTTGCCAGAGACATACATAAGTCACGGCCAAATAAGCAGCAGGATACAGCCATAGGTTTTCCATGGGAATTTTTTTGTCCTTATTTTTATTATTTTGTTGTACAGTAATGAAGAAAACAAGCAAATTGCCTTAAAACCTTAAAAGGCTAAGAATATGGCTTTTCTTCACGTTTCTGATTGCTTGTTCAATACCAGGTTTCATTAGACAGTTGCTATTTTATTTTACAAAAGGTCTGAAGTATTGCTTTATATCTTCATACTGAAAAAGTTGTAATTATATCGATGTCATTAAAGAATTTGAATATTATAACCTCCACCCAAAATCTTAACACAGAATGAAAGTATTGTCTTATGCTGCTCAATTTAGAATAATATGTATAAAAATAAAGCATGAAACGATCACAGAATAGTTGTGCATTATTTTTATGTTGTGACATGACCCAGCTCTACAAATACATACAGATATATGTCTGTATGTTTAATTTTAAAGATAAGTATTTCCAATCAAGTTTCTGAGATTATCTGTCTCAGAGACACTGGTGTATGCATAGGGATTCACCAAATTTTACAGAAATTTTTAGAACAGCAGTGAAAGAATTCTGCTGTGTGAAGAATCACATTTTGATTTGCTAATATGGTGCTCAGAAATTAATTTAAACCCACGGTAAGCTGAAATACAAATTATTTTTTTTCCTGCAACAATCCATTGCTTTTTGTGCATGGATAGTCTGGCTTGTCCAAAGGAAAAAAAATAACATAGGCGTCGATCCTGCTTTGTTCATGGCCCCATGCACAGAGCTCAGAAACTCACCTTAGGCGATTTCAGTTCTCCTCGCCGCCAGTTGGTATCAATCCTGTGTTGTCTAATGTAGGCGCTTTTCCACGGACTGTGTATAAAGCCTGGTTTTATTACTTTCCTCCGCTTGATATGTAACGGTTCATCAATCCCTGAAATTAATTTAAAAAAAAAAAAAAAAAAAAGAGGGGGAGAGATGAGGCCATCCCAAAGGAAACAACTTCTCTCCCTCCCAGAGCTCTGCAATGACCGCAGACATCAAACACTGTCTTGACATAACAACGCCGGTACCGCTGTTTGTGCCGGTGACACCGCCTGCTCCTCAGCACTACACACAATGTCCTTCCTTCTGGCTTAAGCACCATCATTACCATTGTCATGGCTGAACACACTCTAGTTCATCATTCCTTGCTGGCAACCTACCAGCTTGGGTTCTGGATTCCGCTTTCTGAGGCGACACAGCAGAATGTTGTCCTCAAATGGGTATTGTCCAACAAGCACCATAACCACTTGTACACTCGTTTTGCAACCCTTCAGAAAGTGAAGGTCTGCAGTCCTCCTCTCTGGTCACCCAGCTTCGTTACCTTTAACTTCACTGTGACTCTTGAATATTAGTGAGCTCTTAAATTCTTTTCTAAACCCAAAAGGCTATGGGCTTTTTGTGATTGTCCTCTCCTGGCTGGAACTTAAGCATAGCTGTGCCCCTTCTGAACTGATGCTTAAATGGCAGTGCTTTGTTTTAGCCTTGCTACTACAGATAGATGTTTTCTTAACAATTCTCTCACCCATCTCTCTTTTCTATGCAGCTCCTCTCTCCACCGCATCTCATTACTCGCACAACACTTGTCTTTCTCCAGTACATGGATTTCCCTCCTCTCTATCTGCAAGTCTTGAATCAACCCCTCCTTTGCATTACTGAGCACCTCACCAAGCCTGAGCAGCCTACAGTCCTATTCTGTTTGTCTGTGCTCTCACGCCTGGGCATAGCTGGTTTTACTTCTGAGCTCAGAAATGTAGGCACATTCCCCTCCTGATCTCCTTTTTTTTCCATTCTGTCCTCTTAATGCACTTTCACTGAAATTTCTAAGAGGGGAATCTTAGAGAAGATTTAAGAGGTCAGATACCTGGTTTCCCACTGCAAAAGCAAGCTAATTAATTAAAGTGCCATTACAAACAGCCAGTTATATTCACATTGTCATGGTTTTTAAAGCCTTTGCATGGACCTCTCACAAGTTCTTGTGGCCATACCCTGAGGCAGCCTGCCTGTATCCAAGAGGGACACTGCTCTGAAATCACATGCGTGTGCTCCGCCCTCCGGAACAGACTCCTTGTTCATATAATTCTCCTTAAAAAATAAAAGCATACATTCTTCCTGTGCTCAAATACACGGCGACTTTCCTGGGAGCCTTTTACTGCCCATTCACACCACTGCTGAACCACTGGATCTTCTTGATTTGGCACCAGCAGGCGGTATCTATGTGGCTTTAGGGCCTCTGTGTCCCTCTCTAAGCAATCAAGTTAGCAACCCCTCCCGCTACTATGTGCCACTTCTCTGCTAATTTTCCTACAAATGATGTGAAATTTTAGCATCCCTTCTACCTGACCACTGAAACAGCTTTTCCTCCATGTTATTTACAAACTGCAAGACTATACTATCATTTTTACATCTCAGCTCTTATTTGCTTTGGTTGTATTTTGAATAAAAATAAGCCTTAAAAAGCAAAAGCAATTGTGTTTGAAAAACACACACCTAGTATACTTTATAAATAAGATGTTCAAACTGATCTCTAGTTTCATATCTAGTACTCCATGGATTATTTCTGCTTCTTACTTTCAACAGAGATATGTACCACATACCTCAAAGCATCACTACCAGTAAATTTAAAAGTCACCCGAATTGCCTTTGTAAAACTTTAAGCTTATTATGTAAATGAACTGCACCTTTTGCGACAGCAACACTTTGACCATTACATCCATCTTTTTGCTCAGCCTTACCCTCCTCTTTGCATTTCTCTCTCCAGAGAAGATTATCTTCAGCCAGAATTCTCCAGTAACGACATGTCTGGGCTGCCTGCAGAAGGTCCCTGGGTTCCAGGAATGACAGCACATACAGTGCCAGCTGCGAAAAAAGAAAAAGAAAGGGTATTCACTGAATCGCCTTTGAAAGGAAATGCGAAGTAACTTGAAGTATTATCACACATCAGGGGCTGAAATACAGAAAATTGAAACAGTAAATTATTAAACAGTCTCAGAAACTCAGCAGAGCTACAGTTTATTCCAGGGGGCACATGAAAGTATAACAATCATCTTAAGGAACTAAATCCATACAGATCACATCAGAAATAATTCTTGTATTTGCAAGAGAGTAGATGTCAGCTGAAATCAGTATTATATATATTTTTTAATGTAATCCTCATTACTTTGAACCATTAACTAAAACAATTATGTCTATGTTATTTTAGCTAGCAACTATACCAAAAGTTCTTTAGAGAGCTTAACTAGAAAACGCAACACTCACCACGTGAGCAAATAGGAAAATATGTTGTGATGAATAATGTCACTCAGGGAGCCCGAATACAGAAAAAGTAAATGCTACGTGCACTTGAGTTGAAAAGCAGCGCTCTGCAGCTGCAGGCAACGCCGCACACCTATCGCTCTGCCCTCATTGGAATGCACACGCACTCCCCAGCCCTGCTACGGGGAGTTTTACAGACAGGGATGCAGAAGGGCTGAAATACGTAACTTCGATACTGCACACAGTCTGTTACAAAAGGCATATGGGGAATCCCAATAGGCAGCAGAAGATAAACAGAAGATGAACTTTTCCATGTGACAAAATTAAAGGTTATTGGGAGAATTCAGACCTCCGCTGACTGAGCAGAGCCATGTAATGACCACGATTAAACCCCTCACACCTCCACAAATATCTTCAGGTCTACTGAAGTCTTAAGCAGGGACAGAGGCACCTAAAACACAATACAAAATACAGGGACAGCTGTCCTTAAGGGTATGATGACCAAGTGCAGCTTTTCTACTTAAGAGCAACAATCTCCCCAGTCATGGAAAACCGAAGTGTAAGAGGCAGGAAAGTCCCTTCCATGGCCAAAAGCTCTGCAGAAAGAACAATATTGATAAAATGTAATGCAAAAAACCTACTTACATGCTAAACCAGTGAGGTCTTTGTCAGTAACTAATAAGATGCAAAAGTTGCCAGGGAAAATAGATCATCCACTTTTACTTCTGCTTGACATCTTTTTCTGTTTAGGATTTTTTAATTTAATTTTTAGTCGGAGTTACGATGTATATAAATAGAATCTGCCCTTCAAAGCAGGACAGACTGAAATTCAGTAAGGAAGTCATAACCACAGGCTGTTGACCTCAGCAGATTTTTGACCTTATTATGTGAGAACCGTTTACTTTCAGTAATCTAGACCAGCCAGTGACTGAGCAGGACATAAAAATTCAGCACGACGGAAGTGCCTGCATTTTGACTGCACACACACCTTGTCTGCAAGTCATCACCTGCAGCTCACGTTGAGCACCCAGGACTCCGCATTGGAGGGACCTGTGTCGTAAGTTATGCATTAGATCCCGTATGCACCCCAGGCCATACAGCTGCGGAATCGCCCTTCTGCCCCTGCTCAGGGATTCAGCATTCGGGATCTGGTGCTAAGGCTCTCTGTTACAAGAGCAACAACCGCACCCATCTTTTTAGACTTTCTGTCCTAATTTCTGGTCACGTAAAATTATTTAAGAAGTGCTGTTTCCCAACACACATCAGATAGTCCTGCATGTGGCAAGGCTCAAACTTTAAAGAGATCCTTTCCATTTTTGCTGGATGTTCCTTAACTAACGGCAGAGTTTGTTCAAATATCACTTGTCCTATCTATACAGATATGGATGCTTGCTAAGATGGTATTAATTAAAACCTGCGAGCCGACTGATTCTAGAACAGGTTACATATGGGTGACATTTATTTTAGACTATATTTATTTAAATAGTCATCAAGGGTCAACACAGCCCACGGTTGACTTTAAGATTAGCAGCGCGTAAAATATGACGTCCCTTTGTCTCAGCTCATGGATCTAGTTACAGGAAAATTTCAGGTAGCAAAGATCTGACCTTTGACTCAACTGTGACTGCTCTCCGCTGTAGTGTTAATAATACCCAATAACAAGCAGCTTCTCGCCTTTTTCTTCACTCACACACGCGGCACCAACAAAATTTCTGTGGCTGATTTCAGCAAAACTCCTGATCTGTTGGTTTCTAGACCTGGTTTTCACAAACAAGTAATTTCAATGATTATTTCTAAAGTCTCAGCAAGAAAACAGGAGTACTCATTTCAGATTAATTGTTTGACTGCATGTTTCCTCGGGAGGAAAGCAAACATTTCCTTCGTTATTCAGTTATTAAGTTACTATCTTAGCAGTGCTCAAAACGCTTTTGAAGAGAAGCCCTCCTGCCCAAATCACCTCCTCATTCCGGTTAGGTAATAAAACCCCTGCGTCGCATCCAAGAGCACCGGAGGTAACTACAGACGTTAACGCAGAGCGACAGCCCAGGCGAGCGTGGTTTCGCAGGGCGCTTCCGTGGGGAAGCCCGGTCACAGAGCTGCTGACCCCAACAAATGATTCCTGCCTTCCCCCCCGCCAGCTCAGCCCATCACCCCCTACTGCAGCCGGCGTGAGGGCTGGGGACAGCATCGCTGAGGACATCTGGGAGGAGAACCATCTTCAAAGATGAGAGGGGATGGTGGAGGCGGCTCAGTGGGCTTTTTTGTTTAACTTCTGGTGACAGCGACTGGAGGTTAGGAAGCTAAAATTATTTCAGCCAGCCTTGCTGGTGAAGTCAGCCTTTGAAGCTAAGCACTAGACAGTATCCTGAGTTCAAGAAGCAAAAACAAACACTAAAAATACATTAATCGAATTAAGCACAAGTAGCTTACAATGGAGTCGAGAAACAAAAATGATACACGCGGTTTTACAGCTAAATAGCGTATCTTTTCTGTGAAAGAATTGCTAAAACTGAAATAATAACATGATCATTAGTTACAGCATAACTAGATCATTGTTTGTACTTGAATTAATTTTGCCCCTAAATCACACAAAGACAACTGAGCTGCAAGTTACTGTTACCAATTCTGTATCAAATTTCCAGATTTAACAGATGCAGAAGGGGCAAACCATCCTTTGTCTTCTCAAAACATAAAGCCTTCCTGCGCCTCGGAACCGAGGCTGCTATGGGCAGCTTCTCTAGAAACATGGCAACCGCACAGGGGTCTGACTCAGCTGCTCTCCTCCCGCAGTGCCCTTCCCACAGGAAGCCTGCTGGAAACACTAACCTCACGTCACACGGACTAAGTTAATACTTGTTGCGTAAACTGCTTCCGACCCCTGCACCAATGCTAACCAGCAAAGGAAGGCTGTGACAATTCCTGACTCATGAAGATACGACACTAGGGCAAAGAACAGAAGGGTCTTGTACGTCTAAGTGTTCAAAAATAGGATATACACCGGAAAAAAGTCACGAAAAAGAGATACAGAACAGTCTTCATGTAATAAGACCATGTTAAACACAGCAACCAAACACTAGCACCGGAATATCTTTGAAGAACTTGCTTTGTAATGTGTTAGTAACTGAAGACTTAGGAAGACTTCAGCCCTCATGAAAATTTTCACATGGAAAACCCAATGTGTGGGAGATCTGGCAAAACAAAATAGACTTCCTCCCCACTCCAGGCAAGAAAACAATTTCCAATTCCCTAAAATCAATCAAGGTCAGAAATACCATTTGTAAATCAACTAAAATACATTCATTTAATAATTGTAGCAAACTGGGTTTACAATCTTTCACACCACCCTCATATTCTAGCTGTGAGGACACCAACAATTATTCCTCTATGGACAGTATTTAGTTACACATGCTGAAAAGCACACATGCTGAAATAAAAATCTTAGTTTCTCTTTAACCTGATACAACATGATCTGATTTGCAGTGAAGGATTTACTGTAAGATATCTGCTTAATTAGAGTTTGGCTTTCCTCTTAGTGAGAAGTGCTTATCTGGCTTTACTTCTGTTTTTTCTGGTAGAGATTTTAGGGCTCTGTTTAAAATAAATTCAAAGACAACATTCACACCCCCACCACCACTTAAAGCATTAAACAATAATGCTTAAACTTACAGAATAATGTGCAGAAAGGTCTTGCATCCAGAGGAAATTTTTGTGAGTGCCTTAACAGAATTAGTTCTCAAAAAAAAGCACAATCGGCCCAATTAAGATACAGAGATATTTTTAAAGCTACTGGGATTTTGTTCAAAGAAGTAATCTGTATTTCCAGGTATCTAAATGCCTATCAAGAGATAAGGCTACGTTAACCTGAAATTACAGTTACCAAGTTACGGCAGTGTATCAAACTGCGGACCTCTTTAACATCAATTCACATCACTGCGTTGGCAAAACCAATGCCATAATGAGCAAGGAAGTTTTTAAAAGGTGGCAGCAGATGCGCTGCATAGTCTAACGTTAACCTGTATTTCTCACCTCTTTTGGGAGCAAGGAAATGAAGTCTCTTTGAAACTGGGGCTCTATCACTTGCATCATGTGTTTTACTTGTGTTGGTTCACAACTATCAATCAGTTCATCTAAAGCAAGTAATTTCTCTGGTCCACTCCAGCTCTGCAAGAAAAAATAAATAATTTTTTAAAAACAAACAGTAAGCTTAGTTTAATATACTAGATTACTAGTTTGGTTTATATTAATAAGTGCCATCGCTTTGCCAAAAAGGCAAGTTAGGTTTCCTTGTCAACCTATATACACGCATATAAAGAGCATATATAAAGCCAGCAAGATAAATGCTCATGTTAACTACACAAAAATGAGAAGTTAATCAACACAAAATACTGAAAATTGCTACATTGATTCATAAGCTAAGAAAGGATTTGTTCTACACACACATACAAATTAGCAATTAAATACATAATAATATTTAATAATAATCATTAAATTAATTAAGCTTCTTTTGAAGTTCATGAAATCTACACACATATCGCTGATAATGATATCAGAGCGCGCTCCCTCTCTTCCTCCATTTGCATTGAACTGAGATGATAACTTTTAACCTTTCTTTTTCATTCGGCAGACCAAAAACTTTAAATGAAACAAGATGAAAGGAAAGAAAAGAAACTTTCTCTAAAAGTACATTAGCTTATTGTCTGCTTATTACTACAATATGTCCCTAAGTGACAATGCTGTAATTTCAGAATCCTGGCTATAAACCAACGTGTACTTCGGAAGTATCAATTTACACTTGAATAAACAGAGAATTTGGATTGGTAATTTTCTTACTTCACATTTTTACTAATGGGCACCATAAAATTTCAAGATTTTAATAAGGCACTCATCTGAGAGCATAGCAGATTAACAGTATCATTTGCAGAAAAAAATTAATAACTGAATATACTCCACATCTGAAAAGCATGCCTTAAACTCATCTGTGCTCATCAAAGAGTTTTGATTTGTTATGTGAAAACAATTTAAAGAAAAAAATGATTTCTACAGGAGAAAACAACAGCCACTGCTAACTGATCTAGCAACAGAATTAGAGCATGAATAAAGCGTTGAAGAGGAGAGAAAAGGAGACATCACAGTTTTGAGAGCAGATTCACATTCATATTCTTGAATGTCTTCTAGAGTGACATTTACAAGTAAATTTGCACATACAAATGATATTACGGTTATGGAAAGAGGCTAACTGAAATTAAAAAAAAAAAAGGCAAGATAGCTTACAATTAAGATTTCTGTATTAATCTGCTATGTATCTCAGGACCTTTATTACTCATGCTCTAAATTTCTGTTCTCTGGATTTGATTCTGACAACTCCGGTCTCTGCAATACTACTACGTTTGTATATTGTGAAGCTTCTGCAGAACAATGAGGCAAGTGAAGAAGGTGCAATTTTGGAAAGCAAACGCAAAACAGATAAAGACCTGGCTTTACTCGATGTAGGAAGACCATCACGCTGCGTCACTTCTCCGCAGCTGTCAAAACACTTAGAACGTAAAGAAAAGTAAAGCATCAAGTTGCTCCAGGGGAGGTTTTGACTGGATGAGGAAAAACTTCTTTGCAGAAAGGGCTGCCCGGGGCAGTGGTGGAGTCACCATCCCTAGAGGGGTTTAAAGACGCCCGTCTGTGGTGCTCAGGGACATGGGTTAGAGGTGGACTTGGCAGCGTTGGGTTAACGGTTGGACTGGATGACCTTAAAGGTCTTTCCCAACCAAAACGATTGTGTGATCATTTACCCATAGGACGACACACCTGACTTCCAGGTGACCCCATTCCATCAGGGCAGGGAGAGCAGCGAGCAGCAGCCGGCACCGCTGTCAGAAGGCGGGCAGCGGGGGAGCTTGGGCACCCCCCTCACACACTCCTCCACAGCACAGACACGGCAGATGCTGGAGAGCCCACCCAAACAGAGGAGGGGAAGCACGTTCCTATGACCCGAGCCTTTCCGCACGCTGCCAGCAATCAGTAAAAAGGGCTCAACTGGCCAGAAAACATTCCCCATCCGTGTGTGTGCATGCAGGCTGTCACCGTGCAAGATGAGGGTTTCCGTGTCTCATATCTGATACCTCAGAATACTAAAAAGAAACAGGAATGTCTCAGCATAAACTGGAGCAGTGCTGTTATAAACAGCTTTTATCATACATTTCTTCCAATAGAAGCATTTGCATCAGAGAGCACTTCTCTATAAATCATGCACTGAAGAACTGTTTATCTCACCAACTTTCCAACTGCTGTTTGTTTCATTAACCCAGAGCGTAGCTGGTGTTGGGTACAAACGTTTGTGATCTTTAATCTCATCTGTCCGCCATGTTTGAATTTTGGAGAATTAAAAAAAGGGAAAAGCAGTACCTGTGCAGCTTCCTTATAATATGAATTTCTAAGGTCAGCCTACCCTTAATTTATAAATAGCTACATTTATTAAATTAGAACAACTCAACCTGAAGAGCATTGCTTTTTGCTGTGCCAAACATTACTAGCAGTTATAAACATGATATTAATAATTCCACTGTACACTATCTTGATCTGTAACTCTCTCACACTCAGACATTTCTGGTTCTAAAATATAATCCAGATCTGAACAGAAAATGGAAAAGATTCAAGAATGAGAAAGAGATGCTAATGAATAAAAGCAGCATCCTCTTTCATCTGTCCGTTCACCATTAGGGGATGGCTACAGGCAGCTTCCTCAGGCTCTTTTTAAGCAATCAGCTGCTACAAAATGTTTTCTCTAGGACACTGTCCCCTTAGTCTTCCACTTAAGCAAACAAACCTCCAGCTACAGCTGGTAAGGGGTCTCTGAGGGAAATGTTTGCCACGGAAAACTGGGATGAAGCCTTGCCAGATGAACACAACTGTTTGCATTGACGGCAAGACTGGTAAATTACTCTTTCTGGACCCCACAGCTCGATCTGTTTGCAAGAACAGCTGCAGGTAGCACATCGAACAGAGAGGGTAAGAAATAAGTTTGTGGCTTTGATGAGAAACAACAGCAAACAAGTGTCATAGAACAGAAAGAAAAGTAGACACGTGCCAGTTTGCAAAGTTTCAAACATTGTAGATGACCAAGGACTTCTGAGATGTGGTGTAGTGGATTTCTACCATGCAACTGCCTTTCAAATTGAAGATCCTTGTAAAGAATATATCTTTAAAATGCATTCGTTTGATTGGTTCTCCTTGTCTTCGAAACTTAAGTTTAATTTAAACTTAAAATAGAGCTTCTATTATGGGCAGGGGTTCCCCTAGAAAAGGTAACTCGAGGATTCATTCACATACCCCTTGGAAAGCCAACAGGCGCTACACATACTGCTCTTTGAATGATCTGAGATTCCTCAACAAACATCCCGCCTCTTCCCTCCCGTTTCCTCAAGGAGGTGTTGATTTGTCAGCCGAGGCCTTTTGGCTGGTTCATACCATTTCCTCAATCAGCAATACAGTTGCTGCAACCATGGCACTACCTACCCGAAAACTACTCCTTTTTCTCCTTTGCTGTTACGTTCAACTGTCCTTCTTTTATTTTTCAGGCATGCAAAACAACTACATAATCAATATAAATTACGTCTTTGCTGCTTCTACAACTTCCACCTCATCTCTTCCTGTCTGACCTGCCACCTATCCGTTTATCATCTTCTGTTTCTCTTCCATGATCACTTTTTCTGTTTCTCACTGTCTCACTGTTTCTCTTCCCTATCACACAGCTCTCATGTGCTAGCTCCAATTTGTACAATTAAAGTTTGTAGCGATTACTTCTTTTTTTTTTTTTTTTTTTTTTTTTTTTTTTTTTTTTTTTTTTCTATTATAGGTATATTTAGTACACCTATTTTTAAAGGGTTTAATTTCAGGGTGCTGTTTTCTGTTACTAAGTCCTGTTAATAGAGGTCTGTCATTATAGAGACCTGCAAGGAAGGGCTCTTCTGGAGCCTGCTTCTGTCCGACTCTTCGGTCAGCCACTGAGAACCCTGCCGTCCTCCACCTCACAGGGATCCCAGTCTGGATAAAAACAGCACATAGGCAAAATCCACTGAAACAAACACTCTGCATCAACAAGTAGTCTGCCACAACAGGAGGGGTTCAGGAGCCTCTGGTGCTGAAGCCCCCCACACCAACTCACTTATAAGACCTAGTCTGGTCCCCCGGGCTGAACATCTGCACCGCATGTGACGTGAACCACTGGACAACACAGAGTTTCTTCTGAAGAGTCTAGTTTGCACGTATCAAAAGTGCCCTGAGACCCAAACCAAGGGGAAACACGCAGGCATGATCAGCAGAGCTGCACCATTCCCCTGAAACAAACTGACAATGCTGACACAGCAAAAAGGGGTGTGTTGCTGTAGTGCAGATCTCTCCTATCCTGGGTGCAGGAGTTGCACAGAAACACCAAACCCTTGACCTTGTCCCACCACGAGATACAAAGCAGAAAATCCTGCAGTGCTGGTCATGATATAATCTTTACCGCCTGCTTCACGTAAGAGGTGGACTACTCAGTCACACATTTATGCATTCATGAGCGTCTTCGGAAGAATAAGAAATGGAGAATGGTAAGTAATTTGAATGTAGGTGGCTTAGCCAACTGTTTATATGAAAGACCAAGGAAGAGTACTCTTACCAGCCAGAAATAGCAAAAGTGTTTTGGACACTATCTAAACTGCTGAGAAAAAAATGCTCCCGATTTTAGGTAAAATAATAGCATTCACTAGTTACTCAGACTGATTTCCTGTATTTACTGTGTATGGAACAACTTTCCAACATCTATTTGCCAAGAAAATGCATTTTTTTAATCACATTACCTAAATAAAACCCAACACTCTAAATATTTGAAGTGAGAAGAATGAAGAGAGTTTAACTTAATAATTTTTAAAGCAATACCATCTCTGACTGAACTTAGCATGCAAGTGATTTTTTTTCCTTTTGGCAAGAAATTTGATGACTTAAAAAATATATATCCTGCTTCAAATAAAACAAATTTTCTTGTAAAAGAAAAAAATCTTGTAAAGATTCACTTGGGCACCGAGTTTTAAAGTCTTATAGTGGATATTAAAAGACCTGAAGCCAAAGGCCACTGTAAAAAAAGAAAAAACAAATAGGTCTTTAAGAAATTAAATGGTTTGCACCTATTAAAATGCTTTTCTGTTTTTCCTTCCAGACTTGCATTTGATTGAAATCAATATGTCTTTATTTTTAAAGGGAAAGTGCCACTGCACTTCCAACTGTTTCTCCTTTCTGCATTACTTTGTCACTTTCAACATAAGAGGCTTAGATCAACCATAAAACCTAACAGCAGCAATAACATACAAAAAATAAATTTCAAAAACCCCTAGAGGCCATCTTAAGTTCTCTTAGTATTTGAAAAGTGGTCTTGCTTTTTAATTTGAAAAGATAACACGGGAGAACGACTGAAGGCCAATGTACAGGTGAGAGACTTCAAGATACCTGAATATCCCTTGTTACTGACACCTTCTATGCCAAAGAACAGGTCTACCTTGAAACAGTACATATGTCCAGCTAACGTGCCCCTGGAAATTAAGCTTTAAAATTAATCGGAAATATATTTTCATATAAAATAAGATAGTGCTACTAAGCAGGTTTAGCAGCCATATAGTAAATAAGGATGAAAGCTCTCCTGTTTCTGCAAAACTTTGTATTGCAAGAATGATGCCACATGTGCCATTTAATTCTGCCCCTGGGCAGAGCTAGCTCCCCTTACTTTAACAACGTGCTTTTATTATCATTTGAGTGTTGAAGACTCACCCCTTTCATAAAACTCATGTGGAAAATAAGCACACAGAAAACGAGATGCCTTGGCATTAGCCAAGGAGATGTAACATTGATATACATGATTTTGAAAGCTTTTGGTTCTAAAACAAGGGACTCCTTTCTGTGAACACAATAAAAACTACCAGTGACAGAAGTGATCAATAAGTGCTGCTCGATGATCTCCAGTTATGAGAGGGAGGCCTCTCTCTCTCTCAAGACTATAGATCAACAGTTAGGAACTTAGTATTGCAACTAAGTATTTCGAAAAGCCAAAAGTATCTAATACATTTATTAAAGCATGCTTTCTACATTACTAACCCCAAATGTGAAACCCTAAAATAATAACAGCTTTACCATAGGCAAAATTTCCATGGGCTTATTTCCCTTCTTCTGACCAAACAGCTGACAGCACTGCTTTTACTGTCAAGCATTTCTGCACCACTCTCTCAAACACTTCAGCCTTTCACAATCTTCCTTTTAAAATACGTAACTATTGATAACTAGCAATCTTATGTGAGAAAACACACATTGTAGGCAAGAAAACAGCTTCTGTTAGTACAAAGGTTTTAACACTACAAAATGTTAAAATACAGTGTAGTATTACATTATCATATATACAAAGTACCATTCAAATACGATTCTTAGGGGTTAAAAAGACATATTTGTATGAACAGCCTAGAAAAACCCAAACATCATAATTAAATATGAATATTTTAAAGAAACTGAATGATGTGTACAAGAACACCTTCACTCCACACTTGCACTGTTTTAAGCGTTTTATAAATGTGTAAAAATAAAGAGGGAAGGAGTTCTACATTATTATTTTAATGTTCAGAACTGACAGTGATTGAGATCAATGGTATTATGTGGCAGCATGTATCAAGCCAAAAGCACGCTTCTGCCTGCAAAATAGTATGCTCGCTACTGTATCCACAATATTGCTCTTCTATCTTTGCCTGTTATAGTAATTGAAACAATGCCTGTATTAGTCACTTACTCCTTTTGAAAACGTTTTTAGAAGTAACAGTTTATTAATCAAGATAGGAAGACACAGTATTTCCATTTTTCAAATCAGGGACTAGGATTTATCCCTGCTTCTTAAAAATACAGAGCAAAACTGTGCAGTAAAGAGACCTGCACAGTACAGGTTATGCAAGAGGAGCAGGAGCCTGCCCCAAACTGTGTTTGTGTTAACGTACCCAAAATCGGCTTGGGTGCTACCAGACTGGTGTCCACGCAGATTTCAGTTTTGGCCTGTGCACATGCTGCACAGCACTGCCCTTCACACCTTTTCTTTTGTCAGATTAAGTTTCAAGTGTTGCTGAAGGCTGTTGGAAAGACACAGGAAACCTCCTTCCCCCTCTGTTCAGCTGTGTATGCAGGTACTGGCTGACACTGTGCTCAGTATACAAAGATCAGTAAAAATACACACTGAGTTTCCCTTTCATCTCTTTTCGCTAAACTTTTCTTTCTATTCTTAGAATACACCAGACTCATGACAAATTTAGTCCTATACCTGCACTGAAGCAAACCACACGCTAACACTTACTAGTCTCCAAGCGAAAACACCTCACGTCAGCTTGAGGCCATGGAGGCAGATGTTACATATTGGACAGAGTTTGCAGAAGATGTGAAAGCATCAAAGATGAAGGGTTATTTTATTAAGAAACAAGAGACAGCACTTTCTGTTAATCCCTACAGTAACTAGCTGTAACAGGGAAGAGCAACTCCTTAAAGTTGATGCCCATTTGTTTTTTGCAAGAGTACACAAAATCACTGACAGAGAACTTCCGGGATGTATGAGGAGGACCGCCTTTTACTCAAGTCACAGAGGTAAGCCACTTCAGATGTTTATTTCTCTAAGCACTGGTTACCTGAAACATTTTCAGCCATTCCTGAAGGCCCGTCGGCGGCTGCACAGATGTAATGCGGCGACGTTGTTGTCCCTGGCCATTGGCTGCCCTCAGGTCCCCAAAAGTAGTAGGTGTGGCAGAGCATGGCACCAGCCCCGTAGTACTACAATACAAATAAAAAGTGACAGTCACATGTAAAACGTTAAGAAAAATTTACAAGTCTATTGCAGAACAAAGAAATTAGTACAGAATTTGCAACTATTAAACTCTTTAACTTCAAGCAAAAGCAACAACATGAAAAATCGTTCTCTCATCACTCCAGAGCTCAGTTCCCTCACTTTCATAAATCCGTCTGTTTCCACCACTGCAGTACTAAGCTTCCAACCAGGGGGAAAATTGGGATCACCTTTCAAGGCTGAAAAATTACCACTCTGTTAACTGGCCAGCAGCTTGTCCACAAAGATGCAGGTTTATATATTCCTTTCCTTGCCAGAGCATTTACTTTCCTTCTGGGCTGCATTTATGTCTTCTGACTGGAGATGCAGGGGGCCAGAGCTAAACGAGTCTCACCTGTATGTGAAATGTGCTAGTGCTGCTTCATCACCAGAGAAAAAATACATCTATTTTCAGCTCTCAATATATTTTGTTGACAAAGAGATAGTAACATTGTGCAGTTCTAGTGGCTAGTGGTTTGGAACTACGATTCGAAATACTCTATACAGACTTTTAAAGTTTGCATGTTGATGGAGTGACACAGGAATTAAAGGAAGGGGGGTGAGGTGAAGAGGGAAAAGGAGCCAAAGGTGTTCCCTGAATTGCAGTTTGATTTTTTCACTCTGACACGTTGAAAAACAGCTCATTCATATGGGATGGAGCTTTTAAAAGAGCTGGGATTAAGTTGCTATTGTAGGAGTCTAAAGAAATACAGCTGACTGGCTTTTTTCTTTTTTTCATAATGTAAAGTACTTTGTTCACGGAATATCAAAGTTGTATTCCCTAGCAGGAAATTTGGAACTCCAGTAGTGTTTGCACAAGCATGAAAATTTTACATGCAGTGTGGGACTCCAAAAACCACTTTGCTTTTGTGTATGATAAATCCAGCTTTTTAGTGGGTATGAGCTTCAGGGTTTTACCAACTTTTCAGTGGCTACGGGAATAGCTTCAAATGATGCAAGACAAGTCCATTATAATATTTATCTCATCATACTCTACAAATACTTCACTCTACTCTTTCTTGTTCTGAAGGACAATCATAGCGTGTCCTAACATTTACCCAAACTAGTAAAGAAAAGCGAAGATTGGTTTGAATAGGCTTATTTTTAACAGTTAATTTTACTGACTAATAAAAAGAAACAGAAGCTCATATAAAAATACTGTTTCACAGATGAAGGATCCTCTTAGTGACATTTGTTTACTGGCTTTACCTGTTATATGCAAAGAAAGTTCATCAGGCCTGTCAATTTTAAAGAATGATCCTAGGGACAATGGAAACAAGTAGGCACAAGAACTGCATCATTTGCCTAAATATTATTTAAATAAAATATAATCAGTTTTAAACAGGATCAGATTTAAGGATTCTTTTTAATGCCAATAATGACTCAAAATCCAAGGAATATCAATTCAAAGTACTTTTAAAATAAAATCTGGGTTTACAGCTTACTCATTCTTATCACCTGCACAAAGATACAGCAGAAGGCCTATCATTTAAGGTCCAAAATAAGGCTCTTAAAATTGGCTTCTACTGGTTCTGAGCAATACATAGTCTTGAGCTTGCCCCAGTAGAACAGTTACACTTTAATTTCTTCTGCTGTAAACTGGTCCTGAGTCAAAAACAGTTATTCAAAACAGGATCTAGAAGTCTCTTTCCTTTGACCTGAGATTAAACCACATGATTTTTTTGTTCACAGTTTATTTTTCCTGTACGTTTTCATTCCCCTGAAACAGCCAGTCAGGCTGCTGTGGAAGCTGGACAAGTCTGGACAAGTCCAGTGGTTCCTCTGAATCTCACAGAGACACCTGACAAAAAGTGTACTTTCTTTGTCGATCAGCTGTTTACTCTTACGGGAGTGCAGAGAACGGTGTGTCATCCAAAGAACCGGTGGCCAACAAGAGTGTTCTTCCACTGGACTGATTCAGAAACCCAGAGAAGCTGCCAGCTTGACAGGGATGTGGAGGTTCAACATCTGCTTCTCAGCAACGAGACATCACCTCTTTTTCTCTACTGCAGCGTTTACACATCTGAAAAGCAACCCTGGAGCCTGTTTCCCCACACTGTCCTAACTTTTCACTCATCACCTGATAAACTCTTAAAGGAAAGACATAAAATATAAATTACTTTTGAAAGATACAACAGTGACTGAACACTACTATAGCATGTTCAAAAGAAATAACATCCCCAGACAGTGTCGGGAAGCAAGCACAATGCTTGTAGGAGTATCGATGCTTATTACAGGGAAAAAAAACCCATAAAATGGTGTAAACCCAAACGGGATGGGAAGCAGCGTGACATCTGAGCACAACTATTATGGCAAGTCTGCAGTGAGTACTGCAGTTGTAAGATGTGCATCCAGGGCCCTGCTCTACCACTGCTGCTCACATTTAGGAGTGCTTCACCCCACAAAGCATCTGACCGGAACAGCAAGCAGCTATTTGTGCATTTAGGAGTAGTAAGGAAGCAGACTAAAACCCGTAATAATTTCATATTGTGGATAACAAGTACGTGTGTGTTCCTGTTAAGATCAGATGGTCTGCTCTGCCTACATAAATTTCCATTCTCTCATTCCTGTTACCATAGCAAAGTGATACATTTGATCACAGTTTGTAATAGTCTTAGGGTTTATCATTATGTCCCTTTTTAAAAATCTGATTTATTTTATTCCCAGGAATACTTCAGCCCTCAAAAAGTCTCTAAGTAAATGGGCATGCTATATTTAGAATGAAACAAACCTCAACCGAAGAAATGCAAGCCCGGCTACTTCATTAAAACTCATCTTCAGTTCACATCATTTAAATTAGCTGTGCAATATACGACTGCTGATACCACCCCTCCTTTGCTTTAATATTAAGAGGAGCCATGAATCAGGTTTAGCGATTGGAAAGACGGGATATACAGAAGAATCAGGATCCAGAGATCTGTTATTGCATTTAATTACCTTGTGTATTCTGAGACTTTGCAGGGTTTCTTTCCCAGAGAGAAAGAACGGACCTCGGAGCCATGGTCTAACTTTCTCTTCATCTGCAAGGTGAGGGAAGAGAGTAACAACATGGATTTAGTTACGTGACCAGCCTTACTTATGCGTACCTCTGTAAAATTAATCCATTTTTACCTTTTTCCTTTGGTATCCAATTTCAACAAAGCTGACACTCACAAGATAATTTAAAGCAACATTTTAGTTTCTAGCTTCAACAACATTTGATACGTGTTTTATACGGTGTATGTATATCTTATTCCTCTTTTAGGGTTCAAAACCAATTGGAAGTACATTCTTTTAATTTCCGAATTTCACATGTTAAAAAGTGTGCAGAACTCTGTGTTGGTTATTTACTGTTCTCTCTCTGTTCTCCTGGGAGGGGAGGGAAGGGAAAGAACTAAACCAAACCCCTTTATTCTTTGTGTTCAGGTTCATTGCTATGACTCTCATGGAAATGGTTGAATTTTAGGCAGCCTGTCTACATTATGAACCAAATATTCATTTTAAGGCCTAGAAAGAAGAATTCAAATATATTTTTTTTCTGTTGTCTACCCTTTTAATGTTGTACATTGAAAACATTTCTAAAACTGCAGTAAAACTGACAGATTAATCAACGTTTTTACAAGAAGGGTAAGGATGAAAAACACTAAACCTCGGTCTTGAATGTCACCCGCAATTAGATATGATCAAAACCAAATAATGAGCAGGGCAGCTGCTAAAAGGGGAAGCCAGTCTGCAAAAATTACCAGAGGGAAACCAGTGAAAGCCGTATTTATCCAGTCAGACAAATAAAGATTACTTTCTACATATTTGGGTAATCTTTAACCACAGGCTTTTGAACTCGATGAGACATACATATGCCAAATGCAATTTCCGAGTTTCTCTTGGTTTTCTTTTTTTAAGATGCGATACACCAAAACCACTTTAGCCAGCAGAAGGATACTTACTGCTGTCTACAATTGTGAGCTACAGAATGCATAAACTACCTGTGTAACAATTCTGAGTTTAGTTTGACCATTTACTCCCTTTTTTTTCAAAATTTCATAGTTAAGATACAGTTTAGAAGTTGGCATCTTTCTTACACCACTGATTTGACCGTTTTTAATGTTGTTATAACATAGTTATTTAACCATTTATTGTATTGGTCTACTTGCCTAAAAACAAAACACACCAAAAAATCAACAGGATTCTCTAAAGCTTATATATTTTTGTTGACCTTTTTTTTTTTTTTCCCCTTTAAACTTTTAAAATACCTTTATGGCTTTGCCTAAAAATAGCCATTGAAGATCCTGTGTTTTGGTTAGTTATCAACTACAAAGGAAAGACAACTAAGATTAACTATTCTCTTTTTTTGCAGGAACAGCTACAATGCAACCAGAAGAGCTTGCCTTCTAGCTGTGTTTTCTTGGCCATGCCTCACATGGGACACTCCACAGCATCTCACCAGACAAGCATCCAGCCAGAACCGCCCCGAGCGCTGCCGAAACACCAACCTCACCCTCGGCTGCTTCCCCACGCCCCAGAAGAGCAGCCCCCCGCGCTTCCCCCAGCAAAAACAGTTGTAAGCATCACTGAAAAATAACGGATATCATCTTTTATCACTGTGCTAGATAAGCGAGCCATCAAAATTACTGGAAGCATAAATAAGACGTTTCAGCATGAATTTCAGTATTTGATGATAGACTTTTCAGAAAGGATTTTTTTCCTATTTGAGGAAATTTTTTATTTCCTGCTTGCCTTTCTGAGAGGTTATCATCGTCACACTACTCTTCTGCTTCTCGTAAGAGGGAGATGCAGTCTTCCAAAAGCACACCTTAAAAATAACAAGTACGAAGCCTGCAGTAGAATAAGCAGCCACAGTGATTTACTCTTCAGCATTAGCAAAGAAAACAATATGCAGTTCTCTATCCTGTTGCCTAATAATGATTTTGCCTATTTCTTTCGGTAGGTTTATTTTTTTCAGGTATTTTAGGGAACTTTCTCATGGGGACCACCACACAGACTGACTTTCAGCATCTCAGAAGGTGCTAAGTAAATACACGGTCAAAAACGTCGTTTACCATACGAAGAAGATAAAACTTTCTCTACAGCAGAGAGATCTAGTGACAAGATTTAGACGTGAGTAAGGCGTCTGTGTAACCGAAAAACATGAACCGCCGAGCAAACATCTCGGTAAATATTTATTCTGTCGCTAGGAAAACACAACTCCTTTAGACAACGTTTATTTATCGAAATAACTAAGATTGCAGTATATTAAAAAAAAAAAAAAGGCAGCAAACAGTATTCCGCATCAGCAGCCGCCGCCAGGCGCTGGCAGGTCTCCCCGGCAGCACACACTGCAGCCCCAGCCGCCGCCGGCACGTTTCCGCCCGCGGACCGCCGGCGCGGAGCGGCAGCGCGGAACACACGCGTGGACCCCGCGTCCTCCGCCCCTCCCTCCTTCCCTCCCCGCGCAGCTGGGGGCGACGGGGGCCACTCACTTTGTAGAAGATCATCTTGAGGGTGCCGTAGAAACCCATGGTGTCGGCGCGCTTCCCCTTGCGCGGCTGCGGCGCCCCGCGGGCCCGGCGGCCGGGCAGGCGCTGGCAGTACAGCCCCTTCTCCGGCAGGTAGGTCACCGCCTCCCGCGCCGACATGCTCGGGCACGGCGGGCGGCGGCGGCGCGGCTCGGCGCGGCTCGGCNCGGCACTGCGGGCTGCGTGGCCGGGAGCGAGCCCGGGGACCCGGCGGCGGGAAACCGCCCCCGCCCCGGGAAAAGGGGGGGGGAAATAGCGCTGCGTGGGTTGGGGTTATTCCTTGCCCCCCCTCCCTCTCTTTCCCCTCTTCTTTCACACCGGCCCGGGGGCCGGGAGCTGCCCCCCAACCCTCGCTGTGTTCCCCCGGTGCCACACGCTTCACGGTTTTCCAAGCGGGAGCAAAACAAGCTCATTTCCACTAATTATAATTATACCGTCGCCCTCAGCGAGCCTGGCTGGACCTGTACATGATTGCATTCCGTGGACGGACGCAAATTAGTCCTTCAAAAGTGCGGTTAATTTTAGAATAATTTAAAATACACTACAGTTTTGCCAGGGGAAAAAAAAAGAAAAAGATGCTGAAATACCCTCTATTGGCTGAACAACAGAACAAACAGGGTTTGAGGATTTAGGAGCTGAAAAACCCGAATCCAGCAATTATGTAACATACATTAAAACATTAATTCGCAGCACAGCAGCGGTGCAGCTGCAAAGCACAGGAGCCGGTCCAGGGCTTCCCCGGCCGCCCCGGATCCCCGCGCACCTGGGGCAGGCTGCGCGCACACACGCTCCCCGCCGGCAGCACAGCCCGCAGGCGACGCCAAGCCATCTTAGCTCCGTCTTCTAACACAAATACTCCCGTGAAGGATTCTCACCTGTCTTTCAGTGAAAGCACAAGGAAAGCCCTAGGTAATTACTTGCTAAAAACGCTCCTTTTGTGGTTGTTTCCTACTCTGTGCACATCAACAGATCTGTTCAATTCACCCTTACGGTTCGATTCAAGGGCACTGAAGTTCTGACATATGGTTGGGCTCTCAGACAGATACCTGCAACCAGCACAGCAGAGAGGCAGCCTGTATTTATTTTTTAATTTCTATACAGGCAACTCAAAGAAGATACTCCAGTTTCTGCATTCCGGCCCCCCAGCAAAGTTTTCTGCCCAAGTTCAGAGCAGAGCATACCCAGAACATGATCTGAAGCCACAACGTTCCCCTATAATTTTCCCCAGGTGCAGTGGGAACTGGAGCCGCTCAGCAGCCCTCCAGACTGATACACTCAAACAGAAGCAAACACGTAGTCAGTTCTGGTTGACCTGAGGGGAAACCATCTTTATCATCCAAAGCAGTAGAAGAAAAGCAGAAAAAAGAACACACATCTAAAGGAGTAGAATTACTTTCTGTAAAACCCATCAGATTCCTCATTAGTACTTAAAAAAATCTCGTGTGTTATTACTTTATAATAACTGTGCCAGGTGCTCAGATAAGGCAAAATCACTACCCCATAGGACATGAGATCCTGCTTCTGTACAGTTTTTACATATCTATCCAACGCTAAGTCCTCATAGCCTTTTTCATCTCCCAGTGAAAATGGTTCTGCCCATCAAATCTTGGCATTTATGCCATTATCCATTAAACTGCAGTGCTGTATATTTTATGAGAACAAAATGGTCTTGAGTTGACTTCATACCTCAGATATGAACAGAGCTGTACATATCCCAGGAGACTATTACTGTCTTCCTTTGCTAGCACATCACATGCAGAGGGGAGGGAAAAAAACCCACACAGGCTGCATATACACATTGAATAATCACAGGAAACAAATTAATACTCAAATCATCAGAGTAAGAAAGAATTTGAACATTATCGCTCTGGGGAATCAAAGTACTTTATATATATGCACGTGTAGTGCCCTGTAACGTTCAGGACTATCTCTGCCCCTTCTCCAGTCTGTGAGCACACTCGATGCAGAGGGGGCACGACTGCTACACTTCAGCGTTGGGCACTGGCAGAAAATCCTCAGGGATCAGCCTGTCTCCCAGCCCAAAGGCAAGTGTAACCTGACAGCATAACTAGATTGATCTTTGAACAAAATGTGCTTTAGAGCTAGCAGTCAATGAGTCGAATAATAATTAGAAATTACTATTTTCTTCTCTTTTGGAGGACTACTACTGCCTATTCCCTCTCTTTTGATAATGATTGGCAGATATTCTCTCATGGTAAAAAAACACCGACTTAACGGCTAGTTAGGACCCACATAGTAGCCCAAACAATCATTTGCTAGTGGTAGAAAACTTGGTATATCAGGTATTTATTCTGCACAAAAGGTTTTTCCTAATTTTAGACACAGATACCACAGACAGCATTTGACATTTGAACGGTGGCCATCTTTCATCTAGCAGTCTGCCTTTCTGAGAGCAAGAGACAAAAATTGCATACAGATAGGGCTTTGGTTCTCGCTTATTTAGTATTTTTCTCCGTATTGGCTACAAACAAAGGATCATCCTCTCTACCTAAAGTTAAGTTTGACAGTCTGGGTGGTAGCAAGACTACTCTAGTCGGGTGTCTGCTCTTCCCCAAAATGCCTAAGGACAGCCTGGGCACTCTGCAGTAAATGGAAAGGAACATGCTCCACCAGTGGCTAAGGGCACCTTCTCTAAGCTCCTGCTATAAATTACTGTTTAGGAAGGGCCTTCTCTCTCTCCCTTGACTTTGAGAACTCCACTGTCCTCCAAAAAATTAAGTGTTGTGAATACACCACACTCTCAATTGTAAGAAATTACTTAAGGCTTTGCAAAAGTAGCAGGAAACTGCCCAACCTGGGAAGACGGAGCCGCGCTGCAGGTCATGCTGCACCTTCCAGCAAAATACAATGGTGGAAGAATAAGACTCCAAACCCTCAGATGCTTTTGAGAGCCCAACAGCAAGTAGCAGAGATTTACATCCGTTTACATGTCTACTGACATTTGCAACAATATTTATTGCAGTAACTTAATATGCTCTAAGAATACTTACTGGTATAAAGTACACGCTCATCACAAATTAAGGCGTAGTAAGAAAACCTATAGTTTATAAAGCAATGCTAAGAGAGAAACCAACAGTTGCTATCTTTCTTTCTCTATTTGATATATATTCAACTTCAAAGTTGATTTTATTTTGTTTAAGCTGAAGATAATTTTTCTAGTTTTTAAAACCATAAACAGCATACAATTCATGACATTTAGAAAAATGTCTACACCAAAATTACATAGTTTTCAGTGGACATAAGTCCAATCTTATTTCCCCTCAGTACTGCCAGCTCTTAATTAATAAAAATTCACACCATCCAATTCTTTTCCTGTTGGCAACATTTCTAGCACCTTTACCAGTTTGTCATGTGGCATGCTGTAATTAAGACCGTCTATTACTTCTAATGAAAGACTAGAATGAATTACAGAAATCACCCGTGGAGCTATATAATCCCCAAGAGAACGGAGATTACAGTGCAACAGAGCAAAGAAACAATATTTTTTATTTATTCTTTTTCCTTTTTGGTTGGAGAAACATTTCTGAGTGCAGAGACCACAGGATGGCCTGGCCATGGTAACGACCAGTCAGCATTTTGGAAGTACACTGGTGCTTAAACCATGAAATGCAAAAATAGTAATTGGCATTTCACATACACATATGTGCATTAGCAGCATAATGTGTGCAGGAGGAGCTGTGGAGCAATATGGTTTTGTATCTCCATTAATATTGGTAAATGCATCATTCGAGACGGTGCCAGAAGGGATTCTGTGTACTCTGCACATTTAGCAGACATGTAGCAGACTGACTCCTTTAGAAACATTTCAGAGGGAGTTTTGTGTGTTGTCTAATAGGATTGCGTTTTTTTCCACCCAGGAAACTAAACGTCCTAATCAAGTGGGGCCAAATCCTTCTCTGTGCAAGATTTACCCATGAGACAGCAAAGACGACTCAGGAAGGACAGTCATGCTTAGTGATTTTTCACTTTCTCAAATTTGGACCCACTTAGATTTTAAGCACTTCCCTTCTGCTTGGTAATCTAGTTTGGGCAGCTGCAGCAGCCAGTGCTTTGTCTTCTGTATTCGACCTCTTCATCAGACCACATACTTCATTTAATTTGCCAAATGCTCTCATTCAGGCAAGAAACTGGCCCCACAGAGAGGTACTTCTGCCATCTGCTTTAGACATTTAACTACAGCTTAGCTTAGCACACCTACATTTAAAAGCCTAAGTTCCCCATTCAGTCAATGAGAAAGGCAGATGCTGGAGTCCAACTTGTGTAAAGTCTTAGAAGATGCGAAAAAAATCCCATACGATAGCAAATGTTAAACATGTTCCAGAGTAATGTAGGGCAGGCCCTTCCTCTACAAAAGGGCACCGCTATTATTGTCAGATCTTTTTCTTTTGAACATGTTATGACATGAAACAAGTGACCCACTGGGATCTTGGAAGTCCTACGTTCTCATGGTTTCTGCTGGTTCAACTTTGGGCTAGACAATTACCTTAAAGCTGTCACTAATTTGAGATTTATTAGCACGCATACCAGATGTTGAGCTGGAGCCACTTTACAGGTAAATACCATACCCACAGGCAGGCCAAGACAAAGCTTTAGGACACTGACCAATTAAGGAAAACTGATATTTTGGGATAACAGGCAAAGTTCAAGGGCACAGCATGTGATGCACCTTATCACACAGGTGTAACCATGTGTTTGTGTAGAATATACAATTAGCATCGATGCAACAGAACAGACTTGAAGCAATAAATTTAAGTGCACCAGTTTGTGACCAACAGCTGCTATGCTCCAACTATGAAGGGAGAACAAGCGCAACGTTGCTTCCTGGAAGCAGTTTAGATGGAGGAATTTCTACTTATAAGTAAATTGTTATAATGCCTGCAGAAGGCTTAGAGAGGTCCACTTCAGCATGTTTGCCTCAACATAGTTACAAAAAGAAATGTAAGCTTTTGATCTTATGTAGTACAAGTTAGACATAATCCTGCACATTGCAGTGTGCACTGATCAGTAGCTTACTAATCAATGACACATTTTTGCTGTACTGATGAACTTAAGGTTTGGGATGAAGTAGGGAAAGCAACGGGAACTCTATTATGGGTGGAAGGACACACAGAGGCACTACAGTAAATTGCAGTCTTCTAAAGCTTACTTAAATGGACTGGAAAATGCATATTACCAAGTATGATAGGTACTACTGAATTGGTTTACTGATTGTATGATGTTTCTTGGCAAAGAATTTAAGACTGCATTCAAACTGAAATTTCCCACACATTATTATCCTTTATTTCCATGCAAAGTAAGGTACTGTACACCAAAGTTGGATATAGCCCCAAAGTTTTGGTTTTTTTTGCAGGGAAAGAAATGGCATAGATAGCAACTGAAAAATAAGATTAATATTTATTAATAAATCCTTATTTTATTAGAATAGTATGAACTTTGATTATATATACTATTTTAGAAGGTATACAGCAGCAGCAGAGATTTCTCACAAACCACTTCCTTTTAACATTTGCCTTTCAAAAAATATTCAGTTTTAAATGTATTTTGATAGGATTCAAAAGGGATGCTAGTTAATGGCTGCAAAAATAGCTTTGAAAAGGATTTATATATGAAGTGTATGTAACAGACTTCAACGTTGGATATTTAGAATAAATTTCAAATTATGTTTTAAGAGCAGGGAGATTACAAAGACAGGCTTAATGTAATACGGCATCACCGTGTCTCCAGCAGAGCAGAACTCCCCTCTGAAGGTCATACCTCCTGTCTTCTTTGTTGGTTGCCTGTAGTTGGGCACAGAACTTGCAACATATGCTTCAATGCTTAGGTTATTTTAAAGGAGTACAGCCAAAGCTGTCATACACTCTTTTACGAAGGGGACAGTTCTACGCAGTGTTTCTTGGCGGCAACACCAGCTCAAAGATGTCCCAGTCTCACCTGCTTATTCCCATCCCCAAACGTCTCTCGCCCTTATTTCTGCAGGAAGAAACATGGGCAGAAATGCTCTGTGAACCATATTCATTAACTGATATGGGTTAAGGAGAAATAGTTAGAAGGCTTTTTTCCTTTCTTTTTTTTTTGAACCAGTTACTCGTTTAATTTTCCATCGTGCCTTCACAAACAACCGAGCCAGCAGAAGCAAATGAGCAATTCACAGGCAGGGCACAAACTTCCTGAGCCAGCTACACCACTGAGAAAAAGGTATGAGGAACTGTGACCAGAGTGTCCCATGCAGAGAGCATAAGCCTATTATTTACACCTAGAGGCACCACTCTCTCGACATTAGTTTGATGTGCATTTAAACCAGCACAGCCACTGGAAAAAAAAAGCAGTACCTGCACCTGCGGCTGCCCTCGGCCATTTATTTCTACATTTGTGTCACCCCCTCAGGAGTGCCACCACAGCCTTCGTTGTATGGCTGTGCGGTTAACCGGGGTGGCAACTGACCTAGGGACACTTTTGCTGGGCTACTTTTCAGCCAGGTCACATTGCCCATCTCCCTTGCTGCGTGGCCACAGAGATGTCTGTGCCAGCATAGCAAGAGGTGCAGCCTGCTCTCCTTTTTAAGTTCCCCAAGCCCCAAGAAGAGCTACCTTAAACTCTGCCAAGCTACAGCTTTAGGTGAAACAGCAAGGAACTGGGGTTTAAGGTTTGTCCTGCCAGCCCAGGGGGCTGTAATGTTACCACAGAGCAACTTATTTGCATTGAAAAACATACTTAAGAAGTCTCTGTCAAATGGAAATGGACACTCAAATATTGAAGTTCTACCATAAAAGAAGCACACCAAGGTGAACCACAGGCAGGGGTATAATGCCAACCTTCCTTAAACATGTCATGTTAAAACTGCAGGGAGCTTGTCTCATTAGAACTGTGTATTATTTCACTGAAAAACAACAACAACAACATTTTCTTCCTAAAGCATTTTTTCTCTTGTTAACAAAAAAGATAAATGAAAACAAAAATATCAGTGGAGCTAGGCTTCATGTTGCTTTTAATTCCCTGTGACAGTAACCATATGCAAGTTTCCTACTGAGAAATCTTGTATGGTTTGTTTTAAAACTAGCAATATTATCATATAATAAACATTTTTCATAATGCATATTCATAAGGAGCAGAGTTAAGGTTGCTAATGCAACCTGCACGTTCACCTACTTGACTGTTTTCCATGCAACAGGAACATTGTGAGTTGCTTTTTTTGTGTTTTGTTTCCACACAGTATTGTTATATTATTCATTTTTCAAAAGAAGGTATTACATATAATGCATCTTGCAAAACATTCACTAATAGCAGCAGATCTTTGTAAGAACTGCGTCTCCATTCATTGTGCTCCTATTAAAGTTAACTATAATCTATTTATTATATCATTAAACTTAATATATTGTAAGATGAATTCTATTTATAGATGCAGTAATAGCTGCGCTAATCATTCAAGTTCACATTGAACAGGGCTGTGCTTCTGCCTGAGACACAGCGGCAGTTGCTTCAGAGACCAAAGTACCTTCCCGAATTGCCCAAAGAGGTGACCTTGCACACGACATCCTTTGGCCAGCCTGGTGTCACCCTGCCCCACGGCAAAGCCCCTGCCCGCCGCTGGCACCCATGCTCGCTCTGTGGAAGAACCTGGCACCGCACGTCCCATCCCAGTTTCTCCCTCGGCCCACTTCTCCTCCCTGATGTCCTCATACCAAAGCCAAGGGCAGGGGCTGCCACGCCAGCAGCCCCCTGGACACGGGGTATTCAGTACGGGGCAATAGGGAGACAGCAGTCCATGTCCTATTCTTTGGGCACTTAGATAGTCCCTTTCTAAAATACCACCCCTGGGTTCCATTTTTAGTAATTTTATCTTATATTCCTATTATAGCTGTTTCACAGATTCTGCATGTGACATAGTCCATAAAGTTAGAAAACTACGCACTTGAGACTGTTCTTCAATCCTACCACAGGCGCACAAAGCACAAGCCCTTCTGCTGATCAACAGATGACGACCACAATACTAAAAAGAAATAGACAAAAAAAACCACAAACAAAACCCCACACCCTAATAGGGATCAGTTCCCTTTTTAAATATTTCAACCATAGAGCTGAGTTGGTTTTGTTTATTTTGACAAAAACGTTTCCAAATCAACGAAGCATGCATTTCTGCCTTTGAACACTAGTGGTCTAACCATTTTTACTCAAATATAAGCAGGTTGGGAAATCACCTTTGTACAGAAAAATAAAAGTTTACTTGGACTTGGAAGGCTTTCCAAAAATGTCTGTCCTTTGCACTGAATACAAATAGAGCACTGGTATCTACTGCCTGTTTTCTGTTAAGTTTTCATTTTTATTTTCTTTGGAGATAGCTTAATTTTGATTGCCAAGGGAAGTTCTTACTTATCTGGCATAATCTATAGAAATCTATTTACAAAACAGTTTGTCCCTCATTTGTGGTACATGAGAATGACAAGGGGTTAGTGGTGAGCCTTCGGGCTACAGACAGAAGAATTCCTGGCATTATAGATTATACCAGAAGGATTTAGAAAGAATTTGAAGAAAAAAAAACTATTAAAAATGTCAAATCTCTTTTCCCACCTGCATTACCTAAAGAGAGTATAAAAGTTACACCACCAGGCATTCAAAGGAGTTTGAAATGACAGATGTAAGATGCTTTTACTCCTAAGCAGCTGCTTACCAAGACAGCCCTGTGCATGGTGCACACTAAATCAGACACACATTCTGTAGAAAAAACAGCATCTGAGGTTGTAATTTAAGATACATCGTTACCCACTTGTGCACAAGCATCAAGTTTGCAAAGGCAAACTTGGGAACGTTTTAGTCATGGCATCCTGGCAGGATTTTATAATGTTAAGGGAATTTAACCTCTCCCCCATCATCTGGGAACACTCTTTGTTTGGTGTGCCAGTGGCACGGAGCAGCCTGAGCCCCCAGGCGATGCCTCATCGCTGCAGGTCACCAGCAGTGAGGAATCCCGCAGGATGCCACCCTTGCTGCAACAGCACTAGAGGAAGGTGAAACACGATGTGCCACTAAGTTTCAGGGCAGGCAGCTGATGGCAGAAGGATAGGACCTTGAATCTCGGCTTCGGAGAGCAGTTTGTTCTGTTGAATGTGTATGAATCTCCTGGGTCCACTCTCATCCGTGCTTCTTTGTAATCACCATCCCCAAGGTCTTCCATTCCCCTGCCCTCGGCTCCATCAATCTCCTGGCCCAGCAATTCCCCATTAGTTTCCTCCTTCCTGCCCTCTCCACAGCAGCTCAGTCTAACAAGACTTATTTTCCCACCTTATTACACCTTTCCTTTTGCATCCTCTTCCACGGTTCCTCCTTCTCTGGAATTCAGAGGAAGCATTTTTCTATACCATGTCCAAGCATCAACAAAGTGTGTCTGGACTGCAGAACATGGGGGATATTTGTTTGTTTTTTTTTTTTCCCCCCCATGCTTGGCCAAATCTGCTGAGCAGCTGGAAGCAGCCAGTCCAGGGAAGACTGGGGAAGATGCAGCTCTGCCCACATTGCCTTTGGCTACAGCGTGCTTGGCGAGTCCAGGGAAAGGGTGCAGGTCAGTCTGGTCAGTGCCATGTCCTGGCGGGACACAGACACCTCACAGCCCAAAATATCTCTGGTACATGCAAATGGTCATTTTTGCACAACATACACTCTGTGCTACTGGTAAGTGATGGCAATATTTATAAAGGGGATAACTGCACATTATACCTGCTTGATCGAGCTTCCTTTTCTCACCACAACCCATGCCTACGGTAGACCACAGAGAAGGGGATTTACCCATCCTCCGCAAACCCTCATGATTTATTGCCATGACAACTCTCCCCTCTCCAGAGGCCTGGGGGAGCCACGACTGGAGATGGTTTCTCTCCAGTACATTCTTCTGGCTGTGGGGGGAATCGATGCCAAACCTTTGCACACCAGAAAGGAATGCCAGGCATGCCAGGCTCACACCAGATGCTTTGAAGCCTTGCTAACCCACTGTCATTAAGGTTGTGCTGTGCAATTTCACATCAAAAGGGGCTACAGGCGGAGTGAGTGGGCCAGCAAACCTGCCCCATCTAAACTGTTCCCTGAACAGGTGCTTCCAGTCTAGAAACCATCCAACACGCTTGCCTGCCTCTACAAGAAATGTGGCACCGCATGATTTAGGGTAGGTAGTCCCTCATCCAGATGAGAGGGATGAGAATTGCTTACTTAGGTAAGATTAAGGGTAGATACCTATAATACATTTGAGCCCAGAACAGGTATTTATAACAGAGATCTCTCATAGAAGGTGAAAAGTATGAAATAAGGTGGCACATTTCACAGTGTTTCAGAGGTATTTTCAAACAGTGCTACCTGTATGAAACGCAAGAACCACAGCATAAAAAGGAAAATGGTTATACCTGTCCACTGTTGTGTCTAAGTTTCCTTTGGGAAACCATTTTATTTAGCGCAAATTTATACTCCTTTTTTATCTAGCTATAACATTTATACTTGAATTAAAAAAAATTGTAAGTCAAAAAACCCCATTTCCACTCTCAAGGAAAACTGCATATTGCAACCTTTATGTAACCATTTCTCCAAAACTTCTGTCAGTTTACCAGTTCAGTGTGATGCAACTGATGTACTCCCTAAACCAACCCATTCACTGTGGGATAAATAGCAAGCCGGTTATCTAAATTCCTGGGTTTTGAAACTTACAATTTCTTTATTTATAGACAGGATGGAGCAAATTAGAGATTTCAGAAATTTTTGGCTTACTGTTCCATTCACTTGTAACCACAAAATTAGATGGCAACCATGGTTTTAAAGTTTGTAATGTTATGGAGACTCTTAGTATTTCACAAATCCAAGTACCAAAGGAAACATCACCCGCCCATCTATTGTCACTGATTTACCAAAAAAATGAAACCAATGAAATACTACAAAGCAAAATGTCTAGGAATAGTTCAAGCACCAATATGGTCAGCTGCATGGGGAAGTTTACTCTTTACATCTTAAATTATTTTAACTTTCTAGAAAGATGCAGAATATTACGAACTATTATTTGAAATTAGTACACAAGAAGAGGGCTTAAAGATGCTCTGCAATAAAGCCTCTGCAAATGTACATCCTAATTCCTATTCCTTCACTTTTGCTGAAAGCAACTGCTAAAGCATGTTATTAGCTATAGCATTGCTAAAGTGATGCCAGCAACGTTCTGACAAATCTCTAGAGGTGTTTTTTTTTGCCCACTTTCTTTGTATTACCATATTCCATCTCTAATACTCAATCAGTGCCAAACCGGTTTATGTATGCCAATCTTTCTCACAGAAATGGAAAAAGAAATCTAGCTATATGTCGTAGGCCTGCTGATGTGAGAGGGAGAGACTGAATGGAAGTGGGAAAGGGAAGCGGGAAGGAGGAGCACGAGAGCATCAGTCTGGTATTTAGCAGAAGTCTGAGTCTTCTGATTGGAAAGTTGGCAAAAATTGCAATTTAACCTTCAACACAAGCTTCACACATTGTGGTCTCTTCCCTTTAGCATAATTCCATACATAGAACAAACTAGCGCCTTGAAAACTGGCCAGATCTGAATAATCCTCATTTTACTATCTACCTCCAACAAAACCTGCTACAAGCCACTGACCAGATCATTCGCTTATCAACCTAAATTTAAATCTCTACGCAGTTATTTAAATACAGTGCCTGCTGTTAGCTGAATTATCCCTCGGGACAAGATTTGAAAATGTTAGCTTTTGTCCTTTGTAAAATCATAGACAATGTTTAGGAGTATCTGATTAAAAACAAAATTCTGGGAAGAACTCATTTGCTGCTTATGTAAATATATTTCCTCATTAAAATTTGATAAAAACAGTCTTAATGGAATACTACAACCTCATTCATGTTTTTGAATAAAGTGATTTAAATTGGCAAGAACAAAGTTTAAATACACTTCTTCCCAGCTAACTGTCGACAGCTTTTTTTACGGCCTGCAGGGACAGGTATGACTCATGCCAATGCTGTTCTTTAAAAACTATTTTAAAATGCAGATTTTTTCCACTGGCCTATTGTGCTTTACAAGTAACTGCAAACTGAAAGAGACTAAAATTAGAAGGCAGACCACTATCACCAGAGGGATTAGAAACTCCTAGGCTATGTTGATTCAAGAAGCTCAATTAGTTGACCAATACGAGGGACTCTTTTATGTTGGTTCCTACTAGATTTCTGGCAAACTTCATTCAAAGTCTCTCCTGGTTACAAATTATTTGAAATCCCTGTGTTTAGGAACAGCGGGTGGTCTCTGGATTTGCACGGAACTTTACACTGAGCAACCCTCTTATCCTCTGGTACGCAAGACTAAAAAAATTAAGGTGTTCGCCCAGAGTAAACACACAAGAATGCTACCTGGTCACAACTAATCTGGTAAAGGTGGTGGTTGTTGTTATTTTGTTTTGTGTATTTTGTTGGGTTTTTTTTTAAATCAACAACTGCAGCAACAGTCCTTTTATGTGCCTTATGAAAAGTATGTTAATATTTACTGATTCTGATTAACATAAAGTAAATTTGGTTGAAAACTGATTTAAGAAGAAATCCAACAGCCTCAAGTTTAGACTGAGCAATCAACCTGCCAAGGAAAATACAGCAGAAGACAGTAACCTTCCCTGTAATTCAGAGCAGCATTTTAAGTACAGCAGACTACTGAGTTAAAAGCTAAAACAATAAGATACGTGCCAACTAAAGATAGGGATGTCAGTCTCCTTATCAGTACACTCCTTCAGAGAGTCCTCTGAAATCACTCGTACTTTTAGACAGACAAGCATCAAATCTGTGGCAAGATGTGTGGGCTACTCGAGTAGTATCTTGTTAACCAGAAAATCCGCGTACGCTTTGTGCTTCTTTATGCAAAATACGGAGGGGAAAAATGCTACGTACTTAATTTTCCATAAAAGAGAAGGAAGTTACATGTCTCTCAGCAGGTGAGGATACAAAGAAGCAAGAATGTTTACACTAACTGGGATTCGTTCACTTCGGCATTCATGATAACTAGTTACGTTACCATGTTACCCACATCTAGTTTAAGAATGAGTACTTTCTTCCTTTTACAGCAGGTAAAAGGAAAAACCAGCTGGCCATTTTGTGTTGCACTCTGAAAAGAGCGAGAGAAACGTGAACAGCTCGCTGGGTGACCTGTTCAGTACTACACACTAAATGTGAGAAAGAGAAAAGAGGAAGACTCAGCCAGAAAGTGCATTGATCTAAATCATGGGTCAACAGTTTCAAGATAGGTACAATCCAATTCGTTTCCCATTTCCAGGTTCCAGGGGACATCTATTACAATCTAAAAGGTATCTGTTTCGAAGAGCTGCGATCCTAAAGCTGTTCTCTAAGCAGAGGCAGGGTACACCAAGGTTAAAGAGATGGCTGTACCAAAAGAAGTCTAATCTCAGAAGGAAAAAAAAAAACGAGAAAAACAATCACAATACCCCTCCACCCACACAAAACCTATACTTCTTCCATTTCAGTAGGAAGTAGAATTCTTAACTTAAAAGTTTAGCAGATGCCCAAGTATGAGAATGGGGGTACCAGCCTGAGGAGCAGTAGTTCGGGCTGTGAGAACAACCAGCAGGCTGAATCAAATCCCCTCTATCTTTTGGAAGGTTATTTTCTTTATTTGTATCTGTCCGTTTTTGTCTAGTTTTATATCTAGCTAAATGTGCAAGTAAGAAAGCAAAGTGTATTCAACTCCTGAGGAGAATGTGCGCACAAGGATATGTCTCAATGAGTGGTTCAAATACAAACAATCTTTTCTCCCTGCTGAGGTACCATCACACTTCGCACTTGATGAAACAGAACACGAGACTGGTCTCCAAACAAGACCTCACCGTGCAAATGGCCAACTGATGGTGTCGAGTTTTTTGAGGGTAGTTTGAAATTAGATGGACAAATGCTGCAGCATCATCCAGCTGGGCCCCTGTCCCGTATCCAGCTTATGCTGTGTAGCATAAATTTGAACAGCAACATCTATATCTGAGCAAATCTGGTCCTGCCCAACAAAAACGTCAGCCTGAAAGAAATTATCAACTGATTCCTTCCAGACAACACAAGAATTTCAGGAATGCAAATTAGCCACTTCATGCCTCTGACAGGTCTTTCTGAACTTTCTACCAGTTCTTCCAGCTTTTTATCTCCCCAAAACAAAACCACAGTTCTCAGAAATACTCTGGAAGAGCACACAGCTAAGAAAAAACTTCCCAGTGCTCAGATGTTAAGCTTCCCTCCCCCCAGCATTAGTGTCTTCAAAATGTTTTTAAATGAAAGGGAAAAGAGGAACAGCTTGCAGTAGTTTCCATATAATGCAATTATACAACCTTTTATCTGTATGGATGCCAGAACGGAATTGCATTATTCCTTTCAAGGCCTTTGGGAATGAGGTGAGAATATTATCTTGATCTGCATTAAACCAGTAACAGAATTGAGCATATTTGCTTCTTCATGTTAAACTAATTTTAAGGAGCTCCTAATACATTTGTTAGCACTTTTGGGGAGTGATCTTGAAGCTGGAAAGGAAGAGAACAGATAGCTCAATGTATATAATCAGGGCTTGTCAAGTAAGATCAATATTCCTTGTAATAAGACTGCCCTTCCAGTACAACATAAGGTAGAGACCCCCACTCCGTGGGACTGAATGGAGCGAGAGGCTCACAAGCTGAGGGCTTAGCTAACCTCAAGGAGGAAAGGACTAAAACCTTGGCTAGGAATCAGACTGTTTGTGTTGCCATTTCCCCTTCTTGGCTGTAAAGAAACCCTGGGGCAACAGCTGGGACCAGCAAGGCCACAAGCGCACCCTCCTCTCCCTATCAGTGCCTCTGTACAGACCTGAGAGGTTGACTTCAGACTGCATCAGCAGAAAAATGCAGTTGACAAGGAAATAAATCTTTTAAAAGAGCAGGATACTGTGATTTTTCCCAGTTCAAAATTCATTTTAAAATCTATGGGAAGATGAATACTGACAAACACGTTTTACATCAAGAACAATTCCAGATCAGACGTCTGTCTAGTCCAGAAACATTCCTCATGCCTACTGCTAGCTTCTCCTACTGAAATGCCCACACCCCTCTACAGATTTCCTTCCCTCTAAGACAGGGACTGAGTTTACCCTTCATAAGCTTTTCTGAAACAAGCTAGTCAAAACCAGCTCTCGACATGGAAAGCCATGCTCACATCCTCTTGGATAAAGCTGTACCAGAAGAAGAGGTTACTCTTCCCTCCTTAACCTGTTACAGTCAGTGAGGTAAGCTGGCTTATACAACCATATACAGTAGCAGATCTTTGGCAATAAATGCACTTTTTCCCCCTTAAACAGGCTGAGAAGTGATGACATGAGCAGCTTAAGCGGCAGATAGGAAACAGCGGAAGTCTGCTGGCAGGATGCATGACAAGTACCTGCACGTAGCCTGAAAGGTGGCAGTTTGTTCAGCCAGCACAGCTGAGCTGGAAGATGACCTGCTCACAGGACCAACTGGTCAGACTAATGGAAGCCAAAATACATTGGATTCCCTATTGGTAGGATAAGTGATCCAAACTCATCGGGAACTCATGGTCCTGCCAGGATTTGAACTGAGAATATTACTGCTGTTTCAACCATTACAACCTGATTAAAAATCTGATACCTGCAAAGAGTGGCATACCTGACTTTCAAGAGTGGCTTTGAGAAATTCTAGAGGTAAATGACTTAATCCAACACCAAGAAATCTGTTGTAAAATTTGGTTGTGTTTGCTATCTGCTGTTTCAGTTACAGGACTGGCAGTCACAGCTCATTCACACACACACACAAAACCCCTCTGTGGTGTGATGGGGCAGGCCAAGTCATTTGTTCCACAAGCGCTTTGAATGGATAGATACACAGACAGCATTGCTAAAACCCATATCATGTATTCAGTTCAATGGCCAACTTACTTGAGTAAACAAGATTTTGGTCTATTTTATCGTATTTTTAGAGGCGTCCTGAGTTCTCTTTCTAGGGCTGCTACCTGCAACTTTGTGCAACAACTCTTCCCTCCCAGGCCAGATATACAACAGGCCTAAGTTCTGTTAAGAATTACATTTTAGTAGACATACATGGGGTCAGCTTGTAGACAGCTAACAGCAACCAGTGGCAGAGAACACTTGGATTCATGGTCTCTTGCTTTCTCAGTTTATGAGACAGGTTAAAGAAGCAGTGAGAAACAGCAGCACAAGGTTTAATACATACTAGCAGATAACGTATAAACTTTACAGAGACTCCAGATGCGTGCTCTGAAGCCCACTCCAATGATTCCCTTACTATTGCTCAGACCAACTAAATGAAATTGCACTTTTATTCTGCAAGCATAAAATTATACATCAGAGAAACAAACTCTAGTAACTTTTTATTGATGTGTTTTGGAAATGTTTTTGGTTTCACCAGATGGAAAGATTTTATGGTGAAATCAAAGTCATTCTGCTCAAATATTATTCATAACGTACATTTACACCCACATAAAAGTTTCAATTTCAAACCCAACTAATTTTTATTAAGGTAGATATATATGTGCTCCAAACCCATTGATGAAATATCTACAAATCTTCAAATTGCACACTTCCTTCACCACCTCCCACAGACCTTGTACTGCCAGGCCAGCTCACAAGATGATTTTATTACAGAGCCCTTGCTCCTCCTATACCAATGCCAACAGAGCCTCCCCAAGACTGCGGTTACCCCACGCTGACAGGGTTACATGACTTGTGCTGCACAAGTGGGAGCAGAGCCCACCGTGCCCCAGGTGGTGACAGGTTAGCACTCAGCTGCCTGTCACTCACCCTGCCCTCCGCAGCCCCCCGCACCCGCCAGCACGGCAGCTCTCACGCAAACAGCCTGACCTAATCCACTCCAATCGAACAAGCCAGGTTGGCAGCGCCTTACTGTTTAAAATATCCATTTCATTTTGACAAACAACTTTGCCAGCAGATTTAAAAAGGCATTTCCCTTAAACAGAGGGCTTGTGCTGAGCTTCCCTAGGCAAACAAGCTGCAAGGCTTAGCCACGTGTTTATCAATGACTGCTCCAGGATTGTGCAGAGCGTGGCTATGGAGCACCAGCACACTCCTTCCACCAGCTGTGCTGTGGGAGCAGAGAGCCCGCAAACAGCTGGAAGAAAGATCATAGTATCTTAGGCTGCTACAGCTTCTTGTTCAGGCTGGATCTGAAGCTCTTTGCCAACAAAAGTGCTCTTTGCTCAGCTTAGCTGTAACCAAATGAAGGGTTTCATTAGCTGAGAAATAGCAGGTAAAAATTGGGACTTCTCGAGGCGTAAGACTTTATGGCTACATAAATTACACAAATGATCATCACCACTTCTATGAAAAGTACTCTGGCAGAAGCAACCATCCTCACTTTTTTCTTTAACCAGAAAATCGCTGTATGCTATCCTGAAGACATATTCATCACCCATGTGATTTGTCTGTAAAAGTATAAGCTGTCACAGACGACTTCTGAGTGAATCATGAAAAATAATATGGCAGGCTGCAACTTAGACCATACTTGGGCAATAAAGACACCAAAAAAGGATGATATACCAAAAACTTTGACAAAGCCTAACCTGCTTACAGAAGTTTAGGGCATCTACTAACTGACTTGAAGGACACCTTTAAAGGCTTTATCTGTAAGCTTTTTAAGAAATCCACTCATGTACAGAGATCTGCAATACAAAAAAAATCCTGGGAGGGAGAGTTCAAATATACAAAAAAGTACAAAGACAGTACAAAGAATTTATGACCTTCTCTCTGTGTATCTTTTTTTTTTTTAATTCTTGTTTGAATACCTGGTCTTTTTTTTTTTTTTTTAATCTGTTCACTGGTAAATAAACAGAACAGGCAATTCCTCTCCCCCCTATTCTAGTGAAGTCATAATAACAAACTATTTTTTTTAAAGTTACAGCAGACATGAAGTGAAAGATTATTACTGACTTGAATGTAGTAGACTTATTTGAATAATTCTTTAATCAGTAAAAACATGGATTTCTTTAAACATGGTGTACTTTTCTTGAGATGAGAAAGCTCCTCTTAATCCATAGACAATTTTACTTCCATTTTAGCTAAGATCAGTTTCTTGCACCAAGATGTGTGCAAAAGGCAACTTCTACAAATGTTTTTATGTAAAATTTCAAGCTAGTAATTACACAAGTAACTTTAGAAAAGAAAGTTACTTTGTTTATAATCAAGAGTTCAGAATTTGAGGCTAGTAACTAAAGAATATAGAAGAACTTTACTACAAAGATCTATAATGCATCATCAACCTCACCTAATGGTCAGAGACAGCTACCTTTTCTTGTATGTTTAGAAAAGAAAGCAAAAGAAAATAGTAGAAAAATATATTAGCTTTGCTTTTGAGAGCTGAGAGTAAAAAATTTCTATAGTTACTGTTGACCTGTGTCATATATGAATTCAGCCATTATTTAACTCCTTTTAGTTCAAATAATGAATGGGAACTTTACTCCCAGAACACCAGAAGCCATAAAGACAAGACACAAAGAACTGGGAACGCAATGGAGCAAGTAATGAGAGCGTAAGTCTCAAGTTCAGTACGTGCTTCTCTCTGTTACCAGTGCATGATAATTTTCTGCTATTTTCTGCAGAGGCTTCTTTGAACAGAACATTGAAGAGTGATTACATGTCCAAACCTTAATAAAATGTCAAAATCCACTGCTTCATTGTATCTGCAATTATGATGGTTTCCTCCTACACATGGGATAGGAAAGGATACAATTTCGTATTCCTGGTGTTCCAAGCACTATGTTTTAAGTTGTGGCTTGATGTAAATCAGTTATTTGCCAACTAGAAAGGCATTATTATAAACCTCACATTTTAATAAAAATGGCATTTTTGTTCATAAAAATACTGCTTCAGATCTTGAATACACTTCTAGAAACTGAAGATATTTAAACAGTTTGTGGCTCTCACTGGAAACAAACACCGTGGCCAACAGTTTATGTCACTGCTATGGCAGGGACAAAAGACAGCAGACTGGGTTCTCCCCTGCAGTTCCAGCTCCGCTCAGGTTGAAACGAGAGAAAAGGCCTTTGGGGAAAGAAGCTGAAAAATCTCAGTTTTGGCCTCAAAGCTTCTCCTCTTTGCCAGGGCCTAAGCTCATGCCTCCGAACCCTGGGGCCTGTCCAACGCCAATGGAAAAAGCAGCCGTACCCGACTGGGGTGGTCCCGCCTCCACCTCAGGTGCTGCTCTCGATGCCAGATCCTAGATGGAAACTACAGGCAAACCAGCCCTGCCAGTCACTGGCACCAAGGCAACATTCGGCCTGCTCTCTGGAACTCCCACCATGTGACAGTTCTCACAGTCAAGGCGAATTATGTTCGAATCTGCAGGCTGAAATTCCCTCACTCATTTTCCATAGCACAGATAAGGTCTTCTGACAAAACAGAACCAAACTTTCAATATTGATTTCTCTCTGTAATTTGAATGCACCCTCTTTTTCCCATGTGGACGACCACCAGGAAACTCGTTACCCAAAAGAAACAAGCTCCTCAGGTAAAATGAAGTATGCTTCTCTTCCTTTTGTAATCATGCCACTGTCTACAGACAGTTATGACAGTATTTTTTCCTCTCTATTGTAGAAAAAAAAGAGTCACTCTTTGAGTTCCAACAACCAAAAGCATTGTAAGGATTGTACACAATCCACGCAGTTCCCCTCACAGAGGGAACACATCAAACAGAAAACTTCTGTCAAGAACGCGCAGCTAAATGTTGATGGCCGATACAACAGTATTTAGTCAGCTTTTGTGCACTGGCAGCTACTTAGGCGAACAGCAAGTCTTACCACAACCTCCTTGCCAGGAGATTTAGCCGTCCGCAGAGTTGGACTTAGATGCGTCAGAGAGGAAAGGATAATTCTTGTATTTTCTTAGGAAACAATGCAATCGTGATTGCGAGACGTACTTCTCTGAAATAGATGTATAATACCAGGTCTCATAAGAGATGCTCTGAACTTCTAAAGCTTGCCTGACTGTGATAGGAGGTATTAAGGAGTCTGCTTTAATGGATAAGAAATATGACAACTCCCACAGAGAATCAACTGGTGCTGTGCTGGAAGGACTGAAAGTGCAGTCGTACTGTTGCACTTGTCCCCACAGAAGGAAATAGAAAAACATAGTTCACATTAAAATTTCCAAAAGTATCTGTCCTGATTTTTATTGAGAAATACATGAGTGAATGTCTTTCACTTCTTATACCCCTTCTGAAAGAATTTACTGCAATTAAATTGAGAACTTTTTGGTATTCCCCAAATGTAGGTAAAAGAGCATTTGCAGTGTAAATGTTAACCACAATTTTGAATCTGGTGGCACTGAAAAGATCCTTGAAATAACAGATGATCTTGGTGAGGCCAAAGAATCAAGTTTGTTCACCACCAGCTTCATCAGCCGGAGAAACATTGCTTCATCAGCCAGCACAGCATTTGCCTGTGATAGTCCTGCTCTGAAAAATGACATATCGCACCTAGATTATCGTCAGTGTTATGAGACGCTTCATTTTCTCTTAAATCCTGACAACTAGGGTGACTGGCGAGACCAAATCATGTACATCTTATGGCTGACCCTTGCCCTTTCCCCCAAGGTAAAAAGGTCAACTAGCAGCCCACTAAGTGGCTTACCAGGGAACATGGGTACCCATTGACTGTCACACCAGAATTCACTTTCTGCCCGGTAAACCATGCTGTCTGATGTATGTTTTTCATCTCATTTATAGCACACACTGCAACACGAAATTCCTGTAACCAAGAGGAAGGTGATTATCTTTCCACTTTGGAAACAGATGAACCCATGATGGCTATTACTTGTAAATTCCTCATCAGACGATGTTTTCAGCTAACCAGAATAAATCTATTATCCATACTTTCAAGACCTCAGTGAATCACTGCACTGCAGCCAAGGGAAGCTGTGCTCTTACTCACTGTCACATACATGGCTTAAACTAATAGGGACCAAAACAAATGCTTTCCATTATTTGCAGGTGACATCTGTCATAGTAATTTGTTTCACAAACGGGGGATATCTTTGTATTTCTCACATTGTCTTTAGTGGGGACAGGGTACTTGTTTCTTTGCACTTCCTGTTTTGAATTAAGGTCGTTTTCAATTCTTTTATCAACATTATTCTCAGAAGACATTGTGCTCCCTGTGGTATTCTCCTTCAGCACAGGTCTTCAGGCTGACATCTCTGACACTGTGTATCCACCCTGTGCTTACTGGAAATCACGAAAAAAAGGTATCAGTTTGATTCAGCTTTCCTTCCATACATCTGCAAAACTAATGTGAATTAGGATTTTATTTCCTTCTCTCCTAAAAACAAATGTAGGGTTTACGATCAGAAATGACTGAAATAGCCACTAGTCATATGCAAAATGAGAGAACAGTAGATGGATCAGGATTATGCTAAAAGCCCTCTTGAACAGACTTGTTAGGAACAGGCTGTATAATTCCATTCTGAGCTTTTATAAAAGATCCTTCGTAACCCAAAGGTACTTGTAGAGATCGCTCAAAACCTGAAGCAACACAAAAACACAGCTCCTGTGACCTCTGCACAGCTTCACAGAATATATTTACAGGACAATATCTAAGAATTTTATTTAAACAAAGTTATGGACAGCTGTTTGGTGACTGAATGGATAAAGAGAGTGGCACCGATGTAAAACTAAAGAAAGGCGCATGTCAGGAAAGTAGATTATTGCAAGGCCAGTGAATAAGACTACTAACCTCCTTCCTTCAGGACTTTGACACTGTGCCTAGTGGTATTTCTACCTGCCATACACCTGGGTATACTTATTTTTCAACAATACACATGAAGGGCCAACACCACAACAATTTCCTTATTATTTTAATTTGCCTCTTATTTTTTTGAGAGGGTTTCCTAATTGAGTAACTAAGCATCAACAATTATTCATCACTGAAGCAACGCTGAGCTCTTGAGTTTAAAGTACAGCTGTCAGCACAGATTCCAGGGATGCAGACTGATGTCTGGGGTATTTTTGGTATTGGGTAACTTCATTGGGTTGGTCTATTTGGTCAAACCCTAACATGCTAAAGGCCAGTCAGCAGAGTTTTCCAAAGCAGAAATACTCCCAACAGCTACAAGCCTGTCTTTTATTCCGAAGCAAACAACCTTTTCACAAAAGCGAAAAGCTTCAAGAGGACATTCTCTGTTCTCAGTAACTGACAACTTTGGTTTTGCCCATGAGTTGCAAACACAATGAAGCATTCCGTTTAGGAGACCCAGGAACCCAGCATAACAAAGACAAAACCACATCATCTCTAAACATCATGAAGGTTCCGTAATTTCCACGCTTTCACTGAAAACTGTCTTTGATGTGTTCTCATTACCAGTCAGTGGCTTCAGATGTTGATTACTCGCTACATTGATTTCTCCACTGTTTTCAGTTCCCATAGATAACTATGCTATTGTTCTTTCACTGAAGGTTTTATCATGGACTTCTCTGAAACAAGTCAGTATAAAATACCTTTAGTGGGATGAGCTTCCGGATGGAACTTCACTCTACCTCATCAACAGTGGCGCCTGCTGTCTGTCTGCTTGTTAGGAATATTTTAGTCTTTAATAAGAGATCATCTATTATCTTAGGGTGCATTCAAGATCCTACCACAAGCTTCATCACAAAGCTCATGTAGACAATGTAACAGGCAAAAATAGCCCAAGATTTTTGAATCTGTTCGAATCTGTATATCTATCAATTCTGAGTGCCAAACATTAATTAGACATTAAGCAAACATTAGTAGTCGCATGCATTTTTTTTTTAAATAACATGGAACAGACATACTACACACCTATAAAATTATAATAATGCAAGGGAATTCTGCAAATTTTTCAAAATATTTAAGGTAAGAACATGCAAAAGACTTTCCAAGAGGTGGTTCTCGGACAACTTTAAAGATGTAATTTGCTTCTCGTAAGTCTCAGTTATTTGAGCTTCCCTGCCACAAAGATGACATCATAGATCTGGAAGATTCTAACTTGTACCATGAATGTAATTGCTTTGTACTTAGCATGAAAAACTTATCTAGACGTTCTTCCTTCTTTCATAGCAAAAGCTTAAATTATTTACTGGCCAAATACTCCCACTGAATTAGTTTTACACATGAACTGAATTCAAATTAACTTTGAAATTACATCATGCTTATAAACATCCAGACTTACATGATAAAGTTCCCTCTTACCACCTATCCACAGCCTGCAAAGTACCCAGTGCTTTCTGCTATGCAAGAACAAACCACCAAGTTAATTTACAGTTGCCCTTCTTAGTTTACCAAAAAGGACTTCTGAAATACACTTGTAGAGTGTTTTGTTCATCCCTACTCATCAAGCTACTTGACAGGAAGCTTTAACATCTCTGTAACTCGAAGCCACAAGGTTGGGCACAGTGCTAAGTAGGGTCCTTACTCACCACACTACTCATTTGTCACACCTGGACACCACACAGCTTTTGTACCACGTCCTCCCCCCATGTTTAGCTGTACCAATGAAGGATGCTGCTGTCCCCACTGCAGAACCAAAGGAACCATAGGAGAGCTTTAAAATCCACTTTAGGCCAAATTAGCTGGGTTAGCACAAATCACCCATTTAAATCAGCTAAGCTTTTCTGGCTGATTGCCCCATGGCCAGTGTGGGAGCTCTCCTGGCTCCAGTAAGGCCATAACCACCACCAAAGGGGCAATAGCAACCAGTGAGAAGGCGATGAAGGCTTCCAGTGGCACGGATTTTAGCCAAGTGAATGTCTGTCTACAACCTCCAGCATGTGATTTTTAATCAAAGTAGCGATACTCGCACAAGCAGTTGTACAAGGGCACTTACAGTGACAGAAAGGCTTACATCTGCTCTACACGCACCATGGATAGATGTTCACTCCGAACAACTTGGCCAGTTAAAGACATTTCACTCCTGGGTATTCTACCACCTTTCTCTAAGACGTTACTGACCTTAGAGCTCTGCTGCTTTTTCATCTCCTTCATGTAAAGGATTTTCCAGGTAGTTTAAATCACTTTTGATAGTCTTTTAAACTTAACTAACTTTGCCTAAAGCAAATTAGAGCATTTACAGGATCCATTTGCCAGCAAAGCTGAAGGGAGGAAGCAATTTCTGGCAGAGCAGCAGTACTGGGAAAAGAGGGAGAAAGGAGGAGGGTGGGTTGAAGGCAGAGCTGTGCAAATAAACTTTCCAGCCAGCAAAGCTGGATCCAGAAGGTGGCAGCTGTTCATAACTTCTGGTACTTTCATGTAACTGCATTTTAACACAGATGTGCAAAAGTAAAGTACTAGAGTATACAGGTTGGGTGGTGGAGCAGAAATGCCCTTGGTGCAGCAGCGATCACTACAGGGTCTTACTTAGGGTACTTTTTTTTTCTGTACTGCAATAGGCATCAAGAATTCTAATAAATCATATTTCATTTAAAGAACTTGAACGAGCTGCAGTTAGCAAATTTTGCACTGCACTCTTGCCAAACACAGAATGTGTGCTATAACTATGAAAGCTAACCAGTGAGCAGTATTAAACCTGCGACTCAAAACACATTAAAAGCCCCACCTTAATCTTCAATTTTATCAATATCATTTTAAACGTGGTCACTAACTCATTCAAACCAAAAGTATTTGCACCACATTTTCAACATGTACAGCTCACACTACATAGCAGCAATGGCATTTGGCAGCTGAACAGGATTGTTCTTGAAAATCCGTGTGTTTTGTAACTATTCTTGAAATTAAACTTTGAGCAAATAGCTGAGTTGGTAAGAAGTATCTCAATTCCCTCTCTCCAGAACATAAAAGCCTGGCCTACATTGTACAAGCATTTGTCAGTAGGTCTGGAATCAGAGCTCATCTTCCGACTTCCAGGCATTGGCTTTAGGAAACATGAGTTTGCTGCACTGCAGGACCAGCTTCCACAAATACAGTATTACCCCCTTATTATCAGGAAAGCAACGTTTGTGGGCAAAGGCAATATCTTTCACTACTCCAAGGAATATAGTTGGGGCAGGGAGAAGGGAGGAGAGCGAGAAGTTGGGCTGACAAGGTTTCAGGTATGCTCCTGAGACCACCTGGTCTGCTTGTAGCTAATGCATCTGAGACTTTCTGGTTCCCACCGAGCAGAAAAGGTAGTGTTAGTAATGCAATTTGTCTCCAATGGGAAAGAAAGGGGTGAAACAAGGAGAAAAAAGATTATAACGTGCCATGAAATCAATACCTGTATTGAATCTATGGCTTTATTGTCCCAGGCTCAATGATTTGGAAAGCATTTTGTAGCTCTTCCCTGGAGGGTTAGGACTTAAAGGGTCAGAGACAGTGTGGGTACTCTGAAGAACGTTAACCCACTGGTGTTTCCACCCTTCACCGGCTGTCAGAGCAACTCCATCTGTGCGAGGCGACTGCTTAGTCAGCCCTGGCTGTCCCAAGGGGCTCAGAGCACTGCACAAAACGCACTGAATTCCACGAGGAAGCCAGGAATTTGATGATCCTGTTACAAGGGCCATGCACTAGACCCATGCAGAGCGGTGCTAGCACATACCAATTACCTTGTATTTCAGACAGCAAATGATTAACATGTATGTCTAAATGCAGAACACCTGTTCTCAGCTTGCACTTAGCCTCAACATTTCCTGCTTCCATTTCAGGCCTGGAAGAGCAGCCCGTACACCCAAAAGCTTGATCCCCTTCCCAGTTACGGTAACAGATCCAGTAGAAGATGTACCAGCTCTAGACACAAACTTTATTCAATTATCTCCTCAGATCATCTCAGCCAGTGCAGTACTACCCATATTGCTAGCAAGAGAATCAATTTCCATGTATATGTAAAGGGTTGGCTTCTGGCAAAGATTTATATAATTGTACATAATGCGAAGTTCAGTCACAACATCAAAAGGAAAATTACTTTTCCTTTCATGAGATCTGGAATTTTACTGTTTGTTCACTCATTTGTTTTGGCAACAGCCCTGATCACGAACACAGTATGCAATCCTACGTTTTTTTAAAAAAACCCCACGAACCAAATCACAAGATGCAAAAGGGAATGAACCATAAAGCGGGGGCAGTAGGATAGTATCTAACATTTCTGCAAACAATCCATTTGTCACTTGCATGGACCAGGGTTAATTAATATTCTATAAAGGTCTTCCAAAAGCTGAATACCTCTCAAGTTCTGAATTCATGGGGCTGACCTTAGACTTTCTCAGAATGATTTTTAATGCAGCCTGTTATCAGCAAAACCCGTTTAAACACATGTCCCATCTGCCAGTGCCCCATTTGCAAAAGAGCTTCTTATACTTGCAGACAGGAAAGCTTCTGCCTGCTTCCCTCTCTCCTCTAAATACCAGCTGTATGGTAATGAGCACAAACAGCTGAAAAATACTGCACAGTAACAAAGCTGGTACGAAGCGGGCAGAACAACGCTTCCACTCAATGAAGCAGTTGTAGCATGAATTTAGCAGATTAGCTATTGAACAGGGGTGGGGAGAGGTTTGGAAAAAATGTAAAGGGTCTGCACAGATAGCAAGAAAATGAAAAGAGACCAAAGGGGCACAAGCTACCAAAGAAAAGCCCAAATTCTAAAGTACTTTTGTTGAACTGCATGAACCGATTCTTCAAATTTTCTAAGGCTTATTCCTCGCGTTCTAATGATATGCCAAATGCTATTCTGATCATTTGCAAGTTCAGTTAGTTTTTAAAGGAGGCAACTTGTTAATGAAAGTTTTCCATTCATTAACAAATCTCTTTGTTGGGTGGGGGCGGGGGGAAGTCCTTAAGAACGGGAACACACTTCTACTTCAGTCTTTGCTACTTTCAGCATGTGTGACCAACAAGCACCATATTATCTATTAACTTTGTGCATAATAGCCCTCTCAGCCTAACCATTTTTGTAAAGCCATTTTTTTAAAATGCTGACAACATCCGCGCTACCCTCCAGACACTGACAAGCTTTTTAAGCAGGGAACGTAAAAGACACTTGCTTTTAAGAAAATTCGTGCATAACTGCATTCAGCTGACGTGCATACGCAGCATGCAGTTGAGTATTTGTTTATGCAAGGAGCTAATTAGATATACGCTGTTTGCATAGCCTAAAAATTGCGCATGCACTTCTGCACTTGAAATTGTATGCATTTGTCTACTGGCAGACGGGAGAAACGCATGCAGTTTTGATACATGAAGCTGATGTGAAAATAGGTGACTTTGTTCTTGTTTGCAATTTCCCAGTAGCATCTAGAGCATTACCGTTGCTTTTGAAGAACTGAAGCCTAATGCTTTCTAAGAAAAACATGTAAGAAGATGGTGTACTGACACTGCCCAAACAAGCACTCTGTCAAAAGTTTGATACACAGGGCTTTTTTTTTCAGTTCCTCATTTAGAATCCTTACTGTTTAAATCCCTCAGCATCACAACATTCGTCTTTTGTGACAAGGAAGGCTAGTAACATATTCTTTCAAAAATTTATCTAGTACGACATACTGAAATGAAAAGACTACATTGCTTCTAAAAGTAGTGAAAAGTGAAATCCCCCGAGTGGAAAAAAATACATTTACCTCTGAGGTCATCATAACGCAGCTTCTAAGAAAGCACACATAATCTTTTAACCTTTATATTTCACACTTAAAGAGTTAAACAGAACACACAGACAAAATTGGCTGTGTTACTGGCTTCTTTTCACTGATGATCACAGAATAAACAAAAAAAGAGAAAGCAATTTCCTCAGGGCATGAAAGAGCTTGCCACACGGCTATACAATGGCATTCTCAAATGACATTTTAATTGCTCATGTCTATCATAACCCTGTAATAAACAGAAGGAAAAAAAATCACTATTGAAGTTCACTGGAAGTCTCCACCTAATTTCAAATTTTAATGTACAATAGGTCAAATCTATTGAATTTAAGTTAAAGAACATGGACTTTGACCTTTCCTGGAAAGTTCTAGCACATATTTCAAAATATTTCTCATATTTTAAACACCTTAAGGGATTAATAAAGAGTTTATCAAAAGACAAAATGGGTAACAGACATTTTTAACATACAGAGATGAATAAAATACTAAGAATTAATTATAAAGCCACTTATTGGCTAAAAAAGTGTTAATATTCAGTCTACATATGTATTATCAGTCATTAAAATTATCAGTGGTTCCCATAATGTCCTGTACTTTAAAAAATAAGAACTAAGAGTGATGATACTTTTAATCTCTTCTCCGAATTGTTTAGTATATATCACAATGAAAACTGCTTGCTTTAAAACACTAAGTAACTGAAAGTATTTTATTATGAGAGAAGGTACAACACTTTATCCATGGAAAAATTATCTGCCAAAATGGCTTTGGTTCTTTCCAGATATACGCATTCCTTCAGTTCATCAGCACTCCAGGAGGAAGGAATAAGATACTACAGAACTGCTGTGTCTAGATGGTATTTGCTATGCTACTAACCCAGGTTTGCCTTGCTTTTTATCTTCAAAAGAACCCAAACTTCTCTGTATCACTATTTACCTTTTCAGACTATGCTCCTGATATATGTACTGGGTGCTAAAGCAGAGTCGATGGAAAGCCCCACTTACTGGGGAAGATTTAGAATTGAAAGATGAAAGATTTTTGCATGCTCTGTATGTTTCATATAAAATCTGCTAAGACTTAATGTTTTACTACCAAGAAACAAAATTAGACATTCACAGAAACAAAATCAAAGCTGTAAAAAAACCAAAACAAAACACAAAAAACCCACCACACACACACAAAAACCCAAACACCACTCCCCCACCCCCAACGCAACATAAACATTTCAAAAATATGACACAGTATGCAAGGAAAAGCTTGCCACTGAAACTGGAAGAGCTATACTCATTCCTTAAAGATTAACTTCAAAATCTTCATTATTCTATCACTGGGACAGAACAACGACACTAACCGGAACACTGTTATAAGGAAAGACTGAAGTGGATGTTGGCTCTGTTGATAAAACAGCGACATCAGAAATAATCACGGAAAGGTTTGGGTTGGAAGTGACCTTTAAAGATCATGAGCCATGACACCTTCCACTAGACCAGGTTGCTCACAGCCCCATCCAACCCGGCCTCGAACACTTGCAGGGATGGGGCATCCACAGCTTCTCCGAGCAGCCTGTGCCAGTGTCTTAACCACGCTTGTAAAAAATTTCTTCTATCTTTTCTTCCTAACATCTAAAATCATTGTTTCAGACCATCCATCCCAAGAGGATGACCCTTCTGTTTGTGACGGTAGTCTCAAGAGACACTGACACAGCGCCTGCTTTGGATACCAACTTATTCTGCTCAAGAAAAATACATCAGGTATCTCTAGTAGTTCAGTTCTGCAGGGTCTCGAGTAATGCATATACAACAGTAGCCATTAACACAGAAAAGGTACTTCAAATATACTTTAATATCCAAAGTTACAAAAATAAACAAAAAAGGAATCAAAGTTGTTTTGTCAACACCCTTTACATTTCAAGCCTAGCTGTACTTTGCCAGAACTTGTCCATACTCTTCACATGTGTCTAGGACACAGAAACCTTTAAACGCTAACAGTCCTGAAAAAATACTGAATTTTATCTATATTCTTGAGTCTAAACTGTATGGAGGAGAAAAGTGATTCATTTTAAACAAAAATAATCCTAACTTTATTGACATTTCTAGGATATTTAACTTAAAAGGATTAACATACTTCCCTTACAAGTAATGCACATACACAACACAGAGAAAAATGATCACATTTCAAACCGTGATCTTCCAGAGCAGATTGAAAAGATAAAAAGAGAGGAAGATTTATAGACAGCACTACACTGCCCCTTCATGTCCACCACAGAAACAACACGACAGGCTGCAAGATGCAAAAGAATTAATTGAAAATTAACATGGTATGTTAAACTGCAATTTTCTTAATTTTTTTATTTGGCAGCAATCCTCTCAATAAAACTTACAAACAAAGGAAGAGAATTACAATAAAATTAAACTTTCGCTTTAGTGGGGAAAGAGTTTTGGGGCTTTTGTTTGTTTGTTTTTTTACTTCAATATGCATAGTCCTTTCTCTTTAAAAATGATATAATTTTTCCACCCTGATTTTATGGTGGATTATAATTTAAGAACAAAATCAATCCAGTTAATTGTAACTTTTTTGGGGTGGGGGGCAGAGGGAGGCAAACAAACAACAACAAACCCACCAACAAACAAACAAAACAAACAAACAAATCCACCCTCTCCCTCCCAGCCAATAACTAAGATGGATACACTTAGCTATGTGAGAAAGTTTTAAGAATGGAACAATAAACCTTCCATCATATCAACTCTTAACGGCATGAAAAAATCATTTATGAGTACCTAAGCTATTTCACATTTCTTATAAATTCCCATAACTTTTTAAATAATACAAATTTTCCCCAAGCATCCTCTTCCTTCTGATTTAAAATTCAATTGATAATTTGTTTGTAATTTAATGTTAAATTTGTTCTGATTGGTGTATGGGGTTTTGGTTCAGGTAGCATTAAGTTCACTTTCAGCCAAAAACTTCAGATGAGATTTAAAAAAAAGGTGTCCCCTATTTCCACAAAGCACATACCCCAGAGTAACATCAGCACATGCACCAGGAAGACAAGTCCCCTCTATATATAAAAGCATTAAGCAAGACTTGCACCAGGTCAGAAATAATGCTTTCCAAAGACTAATCTAATAGCTTCTTATTTTGTCACTGCTTCGTTGACTTAGCCTTCTGGTAAAGACCACATTTTGAGAAGAGTAAATAAATAAATAGATCTGTATATATTTCCATCTTGTGGCCAAGATATGAAAGTAGAGTCATGGATCATTTCTAAAAATCTTAGTAGGATGACAATACGTTTTCTGAGAAAACAGAGCTAGAAAATTTCACAGAAAACAAGGCAGCTGGCATCTTCACTTGGTTTGCAAGCAGATAGCTAATAACTATAAGCACAGTATTTCACAAGTACATGGCAGATACACACAAAAAAACCCCTTCACTATGGGAAAGGTGAACTTTATTCATAAATAATTCAATCTTCTAATGCATAAATCCTCATCCCTCCTCCACCTTTCTCTCCTGTTTTTCATTACTAATGATATTAGGTTTGGATAACCTTCTCACTGGTTTAATCTCTGAGCCTTTTCAGAAGAAAGAACTTAAATCAAATAGAAAAGCAAGGAAATGTATTATAATTTATTTTCTAGTGTGAGTAAATCTGTATTTTCTACCTCTCCAACGCAGCAGAGCTCTTCAGCTCGAAACTGAATACTAACCTTGAAAATATCAAGGCGCACTAGTCCAATCTTCATACTGTTCTTAAACAACATAAAAGACAACAAGATTTTGTGACTCCATTTTGAATAAAAATAAGATAGTAACATCAGGTATTACTTTTCTATATGTTCTACAGATGTGTGGAAAGATAAAAGTATAAGAATATTTTTTCTATTTCAATACCTGCAGCTTACTTGCACTTGAAAACAGTAACCAAAAAAATAAGAAGAGCAAGGCAAAATATGGCTAAATATATTGTATTAATAAACACATTTCTCAGGTTTTATTAAATTTATAGCATCTGGTTGTATACAGGACTGTATGTTACAGTCAACATTCCTATCCAGATCTAATATATTTTGCTATTTTAGAATAAATATATGACTTGTTCGTGTTAATAAGAAAACAGGTATGTTCAAATCATTTATTCAGATAAACTACGTAACATACGTTCGTCTCCAGAATTTCATGGATGATTCTTCTGCAGAAAATCCATAAAATATAGAAATATATGGGAAAAATTAAGTTCTAGCTCTTTTGAGTTCAGATTTCAATATTAGAAAAATGATAAATTTGGCATTTTTTCCTTAACAAACTGATCTCTGTAGAGGAAATTACTACAGTACCTGGAGAATTTCCCCAGTATTATTAAATCCTCCTCAAGCCAGGACAGAGACTTGCAGATCTTCCTAACCCTTCCTATAATACGATAAATTGACGTAGAAGAGCTGCAAGATGATAAAGCCCTTATTGAATGTCATTGTGATCCAAATTTATACTTTTCATTATAAAAACAAAATGGGGTACACAATGAGACAACAAAGAAAGTAATTATATTGCATAGAGGCAATACATTTTTCTTAAACTACAATGGCAACATTTTCAATTTTTAAAAATTTATGCTGAAAATATATCATGTCCTACACAGCCATAAGTAGAAAATGTGCCTTAGAAAGCTCTTTTTCTTACAAAATACCCTAAATCTATTCTGTCCCTTACACTGCTATGGTAACTCTAAATAAATGTTACACCACAGTTCTTCCTTCCATGTGCGCTTAATTAAATCCATGGGACATTTGAGACACGTTACAGTTCACAAGAACATCACAAATGTCTTCCTGGGTCAAGCAAAAAAATCCATCTAGCTTAGAAGAGTCTAGTAATAATTTAATTTTCATCATAGACTAAACCCATGTCTATTAGACTACTCAAGTCACCTGCATGCAATCACAATGTTTTTAAGGCAGGAAAAATTAAGTTTAGATTGACAAAAGAAAGAATTAAGGCTGGATCATCAACAGTTACGCAAAAGGGTGCAAAATAGTTCTCTGAACGATGTATTTTGGAAATGTATTCACTGAGAGTCTTCAAACCAGTACCATTTGCATTCTTCACAACACTGGTAAAAAGAAAAGGATGATCTCCCATTTTTTGAACTCACAGCCCCCTGCTCCCCTCACTAACCATTGCAAGAAATAGTTTCTAATTTAAAAACATCATCAATAACAGCATGCTAGGCATAGCACATTTTCCATAACCATAAAGATAACATCCAAAGGATTCTCTATTAACAACGAGAAAACAAAATTCAAGCCTTCTCTTCTGACTAGATGCAAGAAGAAACAAGAGGACTTAAAAGATAAGACAGTTATTTTATAGTAAAACTTGAAAAAATCGTTATTACAGTTATTTCAGTTACAACATCTGCACCAACATGTATTTTTTTTTCTCCTCTGCCTAGTCAGATGATTTTTTTTTTACATAAGTGTCAATCAACATGCTATATAGGATCTTTCCCTTAAATGTGCATTCTGAGCTTTGAAATGAAGCTGGCACTCAAGGGAAGCACCACCTCCTCTTCAGGGGTTTCTTCTCTATGTAAGAGGTTGCTACTTAAAATTTCAGTATCAGGTTAATTGAAAGATTTTTGATTAAGAACAGGGAGTTGCATTTCTATCATACTGGTGGCACCTAGAGGTCAGATCTCTGCAACTACAACCAACCCAGTTTTGACTCTGCAAGCAAGACATAAAGTAAGATTAAAAAAGAAACTACGGCATAGTTAAACTGTCTAACACTCAGTGCCACCTTTTTATTAAACGAATGGATTCTCAAACAAGTAATGATAATATATTTTTGAGAAAGAATATATTTTTCAAGAGACTTCACTGTATAATCTACAGTATCGCTTTTTTAAATGATGTAAAGTTCTTGTCAAGTGGGACTGCTACCTGGAAGTAATAAAAATACTTCAGTAACTTCTACCGCTACAAAAATTTTCTTTTTTGCTGACATGCATACACAGAAACAGCCACATTTTTAGCAATACAGATCTGGCTGCTTGGTACTATAGCCACTCATTTTTCTGTTCTGTTCTGTCTTTCACCAGTCTCATTTTCTGTGTATCTCATGTCATTTGTAGGCAACAAAGCAATACAAGCCTGGGACTGGTGTGTCAGTGCCTGGATTTCTCCACCCTGTGATTAACATTGCTAAACAGCCTGAATTTGAAGCATCCACCAGGGAAGCAGAAAATGGCATGTCCCTTCAAGCAACCATTGCAAAAGAACTAAATAACTGCTAAGACCAAGCAAAATGCAGCTGAAGTTCCATCTGTAGATAAACTGAATCTCTCACGACTTTCATTTAGAGTAATCTACCAAATGCTCCTAACCACTTCTAATTTTGCTTTTAGGTGAGAATCAGATTTACTTTCCTGAAAATAAACACAGCTGTAAATCAGAGCTCAAACATCCTCATTCAGAAGTGAAGAAACCACATTTAGCACTTTAAATGCAGTGGTTATTTTTCAACACCTTAAACACTCTGTTTACAAAGCAGCACCCTCAAATTCTCTTTTCAGAGAGTTTCTATGCAGCAATATTTCATCCTCCTGCCTACATCTTCTGTTACTTCTGTATGGAAAAACTGTCTAAATCTTGATTCAATGAGTACAACTATTTGGACCCAATGAGGTAGACGCATTTTCAGAGGCGAAGTTACACTTCCAGAAAAAAATTCATATATCCCAGACAATTTTTTCCCCCATTCCAAATTAAAAATGCATATATAACAGACTTAATAGGTTCATTTCAACTACCTCCAGTTTCATCTATATATTGAAAAATTTTCATACTTGGCAAAGAAATATATACAATTTTACTTAAAACAGGAGAGCAAAACCTGAGGAAGATTTCAGTTTGAGACCATTTATTAACAAGCAAGCTACACTGACGCAACAACTGAATTTCACATCCACAAAACCAAATGCATTGCTAAAGCCTCACTAGTATGGAAACTTGACAGAAGACAACAGCAGAAAGGATCACAGGACTTCCAAGAGGTCTCCTCTCTCAGGGGAAATTATACTATTCCCAACAGAATTAGGACAGGATGGAGTTGTCTTATCTGCCTCTGGCTCTGTGTTAGATGCCTTCTAGACCAGGGACTAGTCAGAACATCATGAGCGTTCAGTTCTTGAAAGCTCTTTCCTGTATCATCTCAGAGACCTCCAACTTGTAACCTGTTGCAATCTGAGATGCAACCAGGGTTCAGTGCCAGTATTTTTTCCATTTTGGCTTAACAGGAAACAAACTACTCCTGCTTTTCCAAGTCAAACAAGGAAAGATTCTGAGCAGCAGCTGTTTGCAAGTCTAGAGACTATGACAGCAGCCATCCCTGCGGTGAAAGAAACAAGGAAAGGCAGGACATAAGGCAAGATCACCTTAGTTGCCAGATTTGTGTATAAAGCTACTGCTTACTACACCACCTTGGGTCTTGTCTCTTCTCTCGTCTGTATAGAATACAAATTGTGTGCTGAAGTAAGTTGGGAGAATTCGTTTCATTACTGTTTTTAATGGGCAAGGGGAGAAAGACTGGAGAAAGAAAGAAACTAAGTTTCCTTATTTATCATACATTAAAAGACAATATGCAATGTTCCTCCCATTGACTATTTTTCGTATTGAAAACTGAGCATTTATTTTTACTGAAAAAAATCTGCTTACTTTAAAGTTATAAGATAATATGATGGGAAAGTAAAACGGAAAGGGAGGAACTTCAGGTTTGTTCTGCTGGATAACAGTAGTAAATATGCTAATTTTTCTACTTGTGAAAACCCGTAATGAAGATGCACTTATAACAGCCCAGATAAAGCCTTTCTGTTTGATACAGTTTTTGATACATAAAACCAAGGGCAGAGTCTCACGAAGCAGCACTGCTGCTTATTGGCAAAAAGCTAGAAGGGAATCTTAAAACTCTCACTGAAATAACAGCTCTGAAAGACACAGAAAACAGCATCTATATCTGTGTATGTTCTAAGGACCATTATTAAGCAGTATTAGATAACGAGATGCTATGACTCCCCAATTCTGAGTGGAATAAGAAAGGAAGTAATTACCTACTAGTTTTAATATTGCATGCTACAGAATGAAAATTATATATTGTATTTTAAAAATAGACCATCAAGTTCACAAGCACTGTCAAAGGAATTCAGAAGTTCGGAAAGGTTTTTTGCATATTTATAAGTAGCAACTGACATTCTTTTGGAAATACAAAGATGGTTGCATATATTAGGTTTTTAATAGGGCAACAGCTTTGTGATCTGTGCCATTACATGCTTTGGAATGCCATATCCAATGTCTGGCACTCTGATTCTTCAAAGACAAAATACATTCGTATGTCCTCTCTACTGGAATGCATACTGGTTTTTTGCTAGAGAGAAAACTTTAAAAGCTTATTGATAATGCTGAGTTAAAGATTAGAATAAAGTAGTTGGACAATACTCTCTTAAGAGACATAAAATAAAAAGGGGGCCACATTTGGGGGAAAAAAGACCATTTACTCAATTGCTTTCATTTTGTTGGCTACTCAGCAGCAGTAATTTTTTTTCCCTTTAATTTCAGTATTTGTTTTAGAAAATTAAACTGGAAACATCTATAGAGGAATATAGGAACTTCAAAATCCTAATGTCTAAATTTAATTCACTTTCTCCATCTCCTCCTTCCTCTTTCCCCCCAAATTTGGCTCCTAGTAAGCTTAAAAAAAAAAAAGCAATACTTCATGTTTTCAACAGTTTATTCTCAAGACTCCACAGAATATTCATCCCTTGTATGTCCATATACCATCAAAATGTGAACTACTCCTCAAAACCCTGCAAAGAAGTTAAAACTCCTAGTAAAGACAGATCAAACCTTCAAATTTGTGCTACATTACAGGAATATAGAAAAAATGGATCAAGAACAAAGTGTGTTTCCTATGTCACCTCACAGCAAGAAACTTCTTGCATGAAAATACACAAACAGGTGTCCTGACTTCACGGTTCTGAAGACTAAGCAAAAAGGTAGAACAACTCTAAGATACAGGCAATCAAAAATTAAAATTAAAGAAACAGTGGAAAATAGTTTACATGACATTTAAAACTACTACTGAGTATGCTACTTTATTTTTCAATAATTCTGTCTTATGTTTCTCCTCACTGACATTTGACTCGTGCCAACGCAAATACCTTTGCAAAAGGGATCCTATATATCTATCTACCAAATACATAAATATGCAAATACTGTACATTATGCACACAGTCACTCACTAAATTATGTAATAAAAATTTACACATTTTGGTGTTTATATCAAGAAGACTACAATTCTCTCTTCATAGAGAATGCAGTTCAATTTAAAGTTTTTGCTCACCAACATTGTTCATGCTTAAGTAGTGCAAATCTGAATTACAAATCTTAAATCCACCATCAAAATATGAGACCTCAGGACTAATTATTAAATGTCTCAATTTTTATATCAATATGCGTACACAAAAGACAGACAACACTAAGAGCAAATAAACACAGATGTCTCTCGAAAGATCAGTTTTATTAGGCTTGCAGTACCTATTACGACTGGGTAACAATGTCTGAATAACCTCAGGGGACCAAAATTGTCTACCGAAGCCCAAAGAACATACTGAAAATTTTCAGCAATTATGAATTCAGATGGTCTATGTGTCCAATTCAAGTAACTGCCAATGCTATCTGCTTTTATAAATTAGGTCCCCCAAGTCAGAAAGACATTATACATTAGCAGAGAGAGAGTCAAATTATGGTTTTCAACATTCCTGCACTCCTGTGACCAGTGTGAATGTTTATTGCAGGTTTCCCTCTGTATCAAGTAGAGACAAAGACAGAAGTCAGGGGGTCAAGGTGTGTGTTTGGGGGGAGGCCGCGAAGGTTTCCGCAGCTGCCTATCCTCACAGCCATATTTTCAGGAATGAATTAATTCTCTAAGGATATCTTAGATGTCTTCAAGCATCTACTAATACTTTCTCCACACACCAGAAAGAATAGGTCACTTCTGATACAAGCTCTTCCTAAACGAACAAAAGTAGGACTGGACCTGTTAAACATGGCCACAGACAGACAGATATGCAGTATTCCTGGACACCTAAAACATTCATTTGTGTGCCCAAATTAAAACGGGCCAGCACTTCAGAACAGGAAACTACTTCCTCTTGACCCTCTCAGAAGTTTGGATGCCTTCCCAGAAATCTCAAGACCGGCGCAGGGCTCAGTACTGTGCCTGCAAGACAGCTGCATTCATTTTATGTAAGGCACTGCAACGAGGAGACATCTGGATACAACCCTTGATGGGAACACAGAGGACAAACCAAGGAAGACAGGTTGAACAGATGCAAGAAGCTGAGGCGGTGCCAGGTCCAGAAAGTGCTCCACGTTAACCAGATGCTCCAAAGCAACCTCCCTCAGCGAGGCAGCACAGTCCGCAGGTCACGGGGAAAGGTGACTTGAGTTCTGCCGACGGAGCCCACGGAAAGCCGTGATCGCTCACACAGCTTGGCGCCAGGCGGCTCAAGCTGCCTCCTCTGCTGCTTCTGGGAGGGAATGGCTACAACTCACTGAAGCTTCCCCCAGGATGGTCAGCTCTTCATGCAGTAAGAAAACAGAAGCAGACAAGAAACTAGAGGAAATTTACAGCAAGCTAATTTGACAATTAAATGGAATAATTCCGTTAAAATTTTAACAAACCTTCCCTACCCCATGGCAGGGGGAAGGAAGAGTGTGTCTTAGAAAACATCAACAAATCAACCCTAAAATGAACCTAATTTTGCAATTTTAATCCACATTAATATTACATATTAGGCAATGACCAAAATAGCTGTTGTTATTATTCTAATCCATTTTCTTTCTGAAGTGAAGAAATACTGCTATGGACATATGTCCTTAATAAATCCGGAAATTAATTTCAGCCCTCACATGAGTTGCTATTAGCGTCAAATTTTTATAGTGTAAAGTGACCTCAACACATAATGATATTTCAAACATGATGAGGAAGCTAACAATTTCTATCAGAAGCAATCTTACACCATTAGATAAATCTGTCTGAAATAGCACAGACACCACAGATCCTGTCATAGGCTAAAGGGATGATGTAGCCCCACTTCCTTTAATTTGTATGATTAGTTTTTTGCCATGTGCAGCATCTGTTACATAATCTTACTTATTTCTTGCATCAGTACGAATGGAAACTGCAAATAAGAGACAAGCTTACATGTCTAATATATGAAATAAACAGAAGATTATTGTTGTTTAAAACAGACACATTCCTCCCAAAAAGAAAGGGTGCACAAGCATCTATTCTGGACATTATTCAAGAGAAAAGAATTGGCAGCAACTATAAGAGCTTATTATCTGCCTAGAGATAATAAAGGTGAGACGTGGAAATTGATTGACATGTAATATTTTAATACTTAATTTATTATACTTAAACCTAAATGCATGTATTTTTAAAATTAATTAACAGATGCTGTAGCAGCTGTATTTTTTTTTTTTTCAACCTGATAGCTTATCTGGTTCAATTAGGAAATACTGGACTAGCCAGCTACAGATAATTCTTCATTTCATTACAGGACGTGTGTGGGCAGGAAAGGCTTCCCAGAACTGCATGTGGTGTAAATGGAGAGGTGAAGGACAGGAACATTGTGGGTGTAAAAAGGCAGGAAAGAAAAGAGAGATGCTAAAGAAAAGCTATGTGGACAGAACAGGCAATAGACAGTAGAGGACTTGTTTAATAGCTTGGTATCTAGACAGGATTTGGAGAAGGAGAGGCAAGAGATGGGAAGACTGCAAGGCCATGAAGAAATTCACGGTAAGGATTCAGTCTGAAATCTTACTGACAACGAACAACAGGAGAAATGCAAGATGGAATGTAGTAGTGCTGCAAAGATGTTGAAATTGCAAACATTCTTGCCAGCTGCTGCTGTTATCATGAGAAGTAATCTTGTGTTAGGTTTATTAATAGCAGCATGCTTTGGAAGAGACTGCCATTTGTACTTGCAGAACACCATCATGCAGATTCACTTTGAGCAACAAAATCTGAACTGTTTAAGTATAGTAGTCAGTCTACCTAAATACAGGGTAAGCAGGAAAACAATGGGGCTAAAAACATACAAAAAAACCCCTTTGTAGCACATCCTCTACTGTTCTTTTTCCGTTTTCAGAAAGTAAAATGCTGCTGGGAGAGTATCCTTAGAAAAAGAGCAGGACAGTGTCACCTACAGGCTCCTGGCCTACGAGCCAAGCAACAATTTTCTGTTTCTAGCAGCAAATACCACATGATGTTTCTGTTTCCATTTTGCCTTCTGTCTTTCATCTCTATAAGCAGTAAGCTCTCTGTGCAGGGACAATTCTGCATACAGCTTTTAGGACAATATCATTAGAATACCAGTAGTAATATTGGTAAATAAAAGTACACTTTTAAAACCCACATCTGTATATATAAATGAGGGCGTATAAATCATGAGGAAAGTTTCCACACAACACAATGTAAAAGCAGTAAGTCGCAGCCAGTTACCTTCATTATACGCTACACACATTATAAAACTGAAGTATATGCTGACTACAGAAACTGGAGTCAAATGCAATTTTAGAAGTTCCACAGGAAGGTACACATATTTACATATCTGGTCTCAAATTTGCACGTATTTACATATTACAAATTCCTAAAATAGTTTTTTTACCAACTTGAGTCTTCTAATAAAACTTGCTTCTTTGTAACAATTTACAAATAAAATTCTGTCTACTACCTTGCATATGCAAAGCAATGCAGCGTATACAAGCTTAATAAACTACCTGAAATAATGAACCATCTGAAACAGAGAAGCAGCGTATTTTTCTAATTACAACATAAAACACTTGCTGTCTTTGCCACATCATCATACTATTTCCTGTGAAACAAAAACATCTCCATAGCTCACAAAGAAGTTTAACACATTAGCATTTAGCTAGTGTTTTGAGTTCCTTTGATGCTAAGTATAAAATAAGTCGGGTTAAGGAAGTATTGCTGAATTCAGATAATTCTTAAGGCAAGTACCTGTATAGAAGAATATATTTAGACTTTTAGTATCATTTATGTATTTTAAATAATTCTTCTTCTCTCCTCCCTTTATCAATCAATTAAGGGTCATCAGATCTTCGGTGGTGTTTCTACACATTAGCATACGATCTACAAAACGGATGAAAAATACCGCACATACAAATCTTACAGTGTCTTGCTTACTACTTCAAAATGTTATGATAAGAGCGAAGTTATTAAAAACAGATTTACTATATCACCTTCTTGCACAGGGTCAGCATTTTCATATGACATACATAACCAGCACTTCTCTTTCACTAACATATATTTGTAGCATATTAAAAATGTAGTACAGTTTGCAATTATCAGCTGAATTTTAAAGAAAAATTATTACCCTGCTTCATGGATTGTATATTTCATAATTAAAATAATGTCTATTTGAGAGGTAGCTAGAAAATTTTTTCTGAAATGTGATTAAGATGCATATGACTACACAAATGATCTACAACCATCTCAATCCTCTTACCAAGAAGCCTCACAATCAAACTGGTTTCTCAAAAAATATTTCAAGGAACACAACAAATCAAGAATAGACATTTCCTTGACTAAAAATAAAGAAGAGGAAAAGTCATATCAACTCCAGTGTTGTTTTCTTGCCTTTTCAAACAACTGAGTAACATTATAAAATACTTGATCTAGAAAGATACTGCCTCTTGTCCCTACGCAAAACTATATTCTCGAACAATTTTATCATGAAACGAAGACAAATAAGTGTGCCAGGAGATGGAAAGAGGGCAAAGAAGAGAGGAAAGAGAGGCTCACTTTTAACAGAGGATGAATATCAATGAGAAGGTGTCAGGAGAAAGCAGCATTAGCAGTCCAAAGCTAGGAGAAGGGTGAGTGAGATAGAGTGCACCAGTTTGGAAGAAAAACACAAGTTGAGCAGTGAAACCAGGAATGTGATCAGATTTCCACTCTGAGGAGTGGATCTATTTCAACTGGTAAAAGCGTCATTTTGTGACAGCAACAGTTCAGCACATAAGGAACAACAGTCAAACAGCTGTGATAAGTGGCAGAGATCGAAGAGCGAGATGCTAATGCTACAATCCTGCTTAGGTATCATTCCAGTTCAGTTCAGCTTCCAGTCATTATCTGGGCAATGCCAGAACAAAGATTGCCAGTTAAAACTGATTTGCCCTCTTCGTGTAACTGTATTATGAGAAAGTCATGTCACGGCAGAGCATTTTTGCCTCACAAAGGATCCTTTCCCCCTACCTGAAAAAGATCTGTTCAGAAAATTAAAATAGCTTCATTTGTTGTAAAAAGTGTTTACTTAGTGATACAAGGGACTGCAAAAAGAGAAAAAAGGAGATTCACAGTTAAGGCAATTAGGTTTCAAAGTAATAAATGAAGTATTTAATTACGCATTTCATGAATTCCTCTCTGGTAGATTCAATCAGCAAAGAGGCAGCTGGGTCAGTTTATGGCATCCCTCTGTCTCCCACTCCCTCTTTTCTTCTGCTGGATTCTATAGCCTCCACAGCTTGAGATGATAAAACTGACAGACTCTAAGCAGGTAAAGAGCTTTCACAAAGTCAATTCCAGCATGTTTGAGTAGCTCAACGTGAATAACAATAAAGGTTTCTAAAGACATCTAAACAATCAGACACAAAGGAGTAAAATCGCCCAGGCAACCTTCCTTCTGACACCTCCTGAAGGGAAGTGACTGACTGCAGAACCCTCCTAACAGGCTTTTAGCATCTGCCCCCGCGCATCGGTCTGTAAGAGACAGCACCACTCCTTGTACGAGAAACGGAAGTTTTAAATGCATCAAAGCCACAAAGAAAAACATTTTAGCTAGCATTAAATACAAACGAGTTTCCGATCGCTGCTTTTATCTTCGCCAGAAATAAGTAGAACAATTTAAATATAAAAGTGTTTCTCAAGAGTCAATATGGTGACAAAGGATCGCTGCATATTCTGAGAAGGCAGACTCTCGGAGTGCTATGACATGTTGCAGTAGTTGTGGTGAAAAAAACCCACCAACTCTCTCCCCCCCAAAAAACCCAAGCAAAGTTGTCAGAGGTTTGGCTGAAGTTGTCCAAGTATTTTTGACCCAATACAGCAGGTTGGATTAGATACGCACAGTTTGGCTAGCAATTTTCTTTTTTTTTTCCAGAGGACAAAGGGAACAGCTGTTTGAAAGAGACAATTGCAGAAAGAANAACTAAGAGCTCCCTCCTACAAATGCTATCTTAAGCCCAGAGCTTCTGTAACACCCCAGAGAAGGGGAGGGGTAGACATGCATACTTGTGCCTGTATCTGGTTCTACAGAGCCATAACATCGGCTACACCTGACTGCATCCATGGTTTTGAGGTTAAAAAAAAGACGGATTTTGGTATGACTTGACAAACCTCTTGTAAACACAGCTTGGGAGACCACAGGGCTCTTCAGCTGAGCCAGGCTGAACCACCCCACCCGGAGCTGACCAGATAACTGGGGATCTGTCCACTACTTCTGTAGCTCCTATTTTATTACCTCTCAAGTACAGCATGGAGTCGTCTGGTTTGCAAGCAAAATGAAAGAGACAATTGCAGAAAGAACGAGAAAAAAAAAAGGGGGGGGGTGAAGATACCTTTTAAACTGCCTCTGCACTACATTGAGAAAATAAGTAACATTCCTTTTCTTCGAGGCTATCACCTCACGCAGGAAGAAGTTTTATTCCCCTCTTGGAGGAGATTAAAGGCATGGGAAAAGCAGATGCAGAGTGGAGAGAGAGGAAAAAGTTCATTATTCAAGATTATTTATCTTCTAAAAGGAGTTACCCTCTAGGCAACATTACACAAGACTTTTCAGTATTCCTTTCTTTCCACTCAAAATCGTTCCGTTTCTTTACAAAGATCTTCCAAAAATGAAACTCCAAACATAATAAAAGCAAGAAAACAAACACCATAAATTATAAGTTTAACAACGAAGAGTAAAACCTCTGGAAGGCTGGCTTTACTGTGAATATTTGGATACCCAGGGCAATGGACACACTCCTTTACGAGAAACAAGCAGAGTGGACAAGAACAAGCTTCCTTTCATGTAGATATCAACTGATTAGTCCATGATCTGCATGTTCAGGTGACAAATTCTAACATAAACAAGGAAATTTGAAGAAAAGGCTAAACCAGCTTCGAAATGAAGTTATTTCTGACAGCCACTCAAAGAGGCTTCTTACCACCACCAGGCATTATGCAAGTTCCTTGCCACAAAGCCCAGAAACAAAAGGTCTCCTGTAAAAGAGGCAGGTGTGTGGGAGTGCTCTGATTTGTCCCATGACAGACTCTTAAGACTCCCTTAGGTTTTAAATTTAAAAATTATACACATATACATATATATGCATGCACACACATGTACATTTTCACACTTTTTTCTTTACGCTCTTCTGACCCAATGGTAAAAAAACTCTGAGGGAAAAAGAGAATTTTTTTTCTTTTTGTGCTTAAGTTCTTTTTCATATTACTCAGGGCCTGATCCAAAGTCAGGTGAAATACAAGGAAGTATAAGATGGGAGGATATATCATCTCAGAGAAAGCTAAATAGTTTTTTTTGTCCATTAAGTAACTTCTTACTGTCATCCATGAAATAACGTGCCATACTCAAGCAATAAATATGATTTGTTACAGAAAATTTCAGGACTGAAACAGATGGACTACTTGGTTAAACTGCTGGTGCAAGCATTTACATAGACTGGACTGGCAATGAAAAAGTGTGGTTTGGTTGTTTTAACACAGAAATGAAGGGATAAAGAAACAAGTCTAAAGAAGTGAAGTTGTTCATGCTACAAGACATAAGAATTTCAGATAAATTATTAGCATACCAGTCAACCAGAGGAAGCAAAAGGAATGGAGTCTCTTTCCAAGTGCTCCACTGCAGTAACAAATGGACCGATGCCACATGTCACGCATAAAACCAGTGGATACTCTTATATACAAAAAACACAGGCTGGTATATAAATCAATGCTTAAATGTTTTATCCCATGTTCACCCAAGACAGAAGTACATCCTACAGAGGGGAAGCATTTCACTGACAGACTAAGCTGATAAATTGCCAAAATTTGGTTGGATACATTTTGTGGGTGAAACATACACATATACAGCAAAACTATTAACAGAACCTTTGGTGCTTCTGAGGTATGGGCACTGAAAATGGATGCATTTATTGTGTTGACTCTTCTAGTTGGAATGCCACAGGTTGCACACCGAAACCCCTGCTTTATAACAATTCAGTGCTACTCTAAAGCATTTGAAATGAAGGAATGCTGCAAGTGCACAAGTCACTTTCACAAATTCTCCAGCTTATTAGCACTTCTTAAAAACATATATCCAATGTGATGAAACTGTTATACAGTAGCCTCTAAGAGCAACAACTACTGGAATTTTCAGGAAAAAACATGGAAAACTAACAAGGGAATAAATCTATTTTTAAAGTATAGCTTTTGAAATCATTAAGAATTGGACCAGTTCAGAATGAAAACCACTTCTACTGTTAGTAGTTTAAAAGCAGTCTAAAGGAAAAAACACATAGCTAATTAAGAGACCAATTTTTTGTCAGCTGAAAGTATTTACCATGGCAAACAAAATACAGCACTTGATTGTGGAACATCTGTGACATGCGTGACTATCTCGTATGTTCAATGATCAGCTGCAGTTACACCGCATAGAAGAACTAAGTGACACCCGATACCTCAAGTGTGCACTACTGGAAAGGTATTCAGTGCTTCTCCACATCATACTGCAAAATCTACTTCAGTGCCTACAAATGATATGTTAACAGCTAAAGAGGACCACGGCTATGTCTATGTGTGACAAGACTGCATTGATGTTCTCAGTGACAGCTTTGAGGTAATATGTATGTTCATTGTGTAATCACAGCACTTTTAGAGCTATGCACTGAAGTTATCTTCAAGTGCTACACAAATAATGCTAAGTAATACTATTTTTAACTGGGTATGGATCAGTAGTATTGCAGACAAGTGTTTAAACTACATGAGCATGCTGACAAAATGCATAAGGGCAAACTGTTAAATCCTGTGACCATTTATAGTGCATTTCCTGATACAAGCCCCAGCATAACTAACGCAGAGGATACAGAAGCCATGAATTGTCAGCTCTCAGAAAGGAAGCACTTTAACTCCCAGGAATCATAGTGCACATTTTGGAGATGTTTTTTTGGTTTGACATACAATTAAGGAGGGGAAGAAACGAGTTTGAACAAGGAGAGGGTCAATAATCTTTAAGTCAGGTCAGTGACTGAATGGCTCAATCACGCACTTGCCTGAAAGAAATTGGTATTGACAGATTACCAACTTAACCTAAGAGCAACCTGTAACTTATGTTCTGAAGCACATCAAGTTTAGGTCTGGACATTAAATGCTAAATAATTCTATGCATTACTTACATGAAAAGTAGAATTAAAATAAATCTAAGTGTTGCAGACTGTGTCAGAACTCATATTTTGTATTATTTTTCTGTTCTTGCTATGTTAAATAAAATTATTATTATTAGCAAAAGTACTGATTCCCTCCTCATCTGTTGATATCCAAAATTAGGCTGGGGTTTTTCTTTGTTGTTGTGTTCTTTTGTTGTGGGGTTTTTTTGGTTTTGTTTTGGGTTTTGGTTTGTTTTTTTTTTAATATGCAGAAATGAAAATGCAGATCTCACATGCACCCTACGCGTGTTTGCATGGAAGGAACCCAATATGGTAATGGTTGGGAGCTACACGCAGGCTCTGAGGGCTGCAAGGCATGAGACTGAAGGCGGAGCTCTCATCTTCTCCACTATCAGCAGCCATCACACTGAGAATTACTAGTTTCAGAAGATAAACTTAAATAGATTGATGATAGCTTAGCTGGTAAAACACACACTTACAGCATTTCTCAATTTCCTCCTTAGTCCTAATGCTAAAAGTAAAGTAGATGCTGAACAGCTTCTTAAACCTTCCTAGACCTAAAATCTCTGTGTCATTAAACTGCTTGAACATGGTGTAGGACAGGACGACCGAGATCAGCCATGGTCGTTTTGGAACAATTTGAAGTATTCAGAGAACTGCTTTAGATCTTTTGTGTTTGTGATAAGCTAATGTGTGACCACACTTCCCATTACAGAAAATACACGCATAAAACATCAACATTAAAGTTCCAATAGTGTAACATATTAATACGGCCACAAAAAAACTTGGGAAATATATCTACTAAACTTATCTTCTATGCTGTATACTATATGTTTTATCCAGGACAAAAGAACTAAAACTATCAATATCCCAAATGCTCATTTTTAAGTAAACAGTTCTCAAATCATATTTAAATAGTTTGAAAGTACATGTATTAAAATATCGAGGGTTACTTTATCACTTTCAACCTTATGAAATGTTCCTATTCAATGTTCAAATATATAATATCTAATTTCAGAAGAAAAATACTTTTCTGAAATGCACATAATCCAACATTAAACAGTCGTGTGTACGATATATATGTCTTCTAATTTTTGCACTGCTGCAGGTTGATATTATGTTGCTAGCTTTCAACACATGTAATATACTTTTTACATATAAGAAACATTCTCAGACATTCAAAGCAACACGGTAAAAAGAAATCAAGCTTTCAAGGGTGATCTTGTCAAATTTAAATTTCATTCATTATTTAAATAATGAAGCTTATGGAATATGTTGACATTCAAGGAAAGCCAGCACACTTTAAAAAGCTGAGCTAGATTTAAGAACTTGCATCAATAAATTGAAGTAGTATTTATTCAACAACAATAGAAAACTCAAAGTAGTGTTGGGAAAATTAATTACGTAGAATGAGTTTATTTATAATTTTACTGAAAAAAGTTCCAAAGAGTAGTAAAGAAGAAAAACTAATTTTACTTTAAAGATTATGAGCTCAGCAGTATGCAAACTGAGTAACAAAATCATGACGGAAGTTTATTTGAAAATATTCACTTTTTATTGAAAATTGTATATGATAGAAAAAACACAATCTAAAATACTTTAAAAAACAAACCAAAAAAACCCCAAAACAACAACAAACAAAGCAACTCGCATAATGTGCTTTAAGAGCCACTTTATTCGTATAGTCCCTGAAGCTGTAGCATAAGACCCGTGATAGTTTGTCAGGCTAGGATTGTCTATATATAAACTATATCGCAACCTCCACATAGTAACATGCTATTTTTGTTTTCTGTAACAGCAAAAATGTTCTCTCCATTACTGAGTTACAAAAGTATTAAAATCATATTTTAAGAATTCTTACTGAAAATGTTTAAATAGTAATTAGTTTAACACCTCTAAATTCTCTACTTTAATACTCAACAAGTTGCACATGCCAATACCATTCAGAAGTTCATTCAAGAGATTTTACTCAAAACGATCGATATCACCTAAAGGAGTGAATAAAAGCAAAATACACATTTATGAATACACCTATTTTGTACAGCATTTGTTTTCATTTATGTGGTTTGCAAGTATAAAAGGCTCTCTGGCACGTCCCTTTTAAACGAGCAATAGCTAAGACAACATGTACGGATTTTAATTCAATTCAAGCACAAGAAGTATTGAAATAAATGACCTCCTCTATGGCACTCTGAGTGAACAGATAATACAGATATAAGTATTTCCTCATGGAATGAATGCACCATGACAAAGCACTGAGCTACAAGCCAAGTGATCAAAATTCAGGTTTTAAAGACTTTTACACTTACCCGCCTACGGCAGAAGGGCAGGCCCTGTGCAATGATGCTGATGCTAAATATCTTCATCACGGTTTGGTGCGGTAGAGGTTCTTTGGCACTTTTAAGATCAACAGGAACCAAGCCATGGTTGATTGCAGTTTTCCCAGGTTTTGACATTTTATCGTTCTTACTTTGTCAAGTCTACTAATAATGCAAGAACATTGCTAAAAACTTTGCTTCTAGGGTTGCATGACTTTTTTTTTGGTTGGTTTTTTTTTTTTAGTTTTCAGACTGGTGATTCGGCTCCCCACAGCCTGCTGCCTTTGTCTCTCAGCCTTCTGCCAAGTGTCCTGACCTGTCTGCTGCTCAGTGAAGTGCAAGCTATCCTAGTATAGACAGGAATTAAACTACCAAGGGGCAGGCAGACTGCGCCTGCCAGTCACACTGCTGGTGGAACCTCCCCTGCAATGTCAGAGGAGCCCTTCTCCAAAAAGGGATATGCAGAGTGAAAAAGAAGAAGAAAATCATGACTACTGGGAGTTTTAATAGCCACAGGTGCTTACGTCTGTGCTTTAAATGAAGATTTCAAAAAAAAAAATTATCGGTATTTAATTTTTTTATAAGTTGGCGTTGTGCTTTCAGAAGGAGAATCCACGGAGATTGCAACCTTCAGACAGTACCAGTGTTACTGCAGGATCAACTCCATCACTCTCCAGGCAGACTTCTTCCGGACTTCCAATAAAATCTGACAGCTAGTGACTAAAAAGCTGACCTGGACTCTGCTGTTTCTCAGCCACCATCTCCACAAACCATATATATTACTAATTCCACAAGTTAAAGAAAGGAAACAAAACAAAACAAACAAAAAAAACCCCCAACACACAACACGTTGGAAAAGAAAATAAAAAGGGAGTCCCCTAAAATGAAGATATTGGCTTGAAACGTGCTCTTTTATTAAAAGTAGAGGCTAGCAATATATTTTCAGCTACACTGTGATTTTTAGCTATTTCTTCCTGGCCCTCCTTACTTATGCACAGGTAGCCCAGCTGCACCTCCTCCCTTCCCTGCTGCTGTGGGGAAGCAGCATCCAGGAGGCTTTGGCTCGAGGGCTGCAATGGTAGTTGAACAGTCCTCCCTTTTCTGGCCATCACGGATCTGAGTACCAATTTGCTCAGGCCTACCCATCCCAGCGATGGAGAGGAGGAGGGCTCCTTCTCCCAGAACAGAATCTCCCAAAGGACGTGGGGAAAGGGCTGCCCGCCCTTAGCAACAAATCTGACTCAGGGCCATTTTTCAGGGAAAAAGCTTTTACTCCACCAAATGAAGCTAGAACAGCAATGTCTATTACTCACATTATCCGCAATTGGTTTACTTTCATTTAAAGTAATTTCTTGATCAAATTAGCTTTCCTACAGTGCCTCTAGGTTCCCACAATTCCTTTCTGATCCCTATATCTAGACATGTTTCTTAAAAATACATTCAAATCTTGAAAACCTTTTTGAGCAAAACTAAGTAGAAAGAGACAAAAGCCTATGAAAATGTCTTATAAAATTGCTGATAAGAGATGCAGAAAGCCATCAGAGCCCTTGTATGAACTGAGTCGGTACAGTCCAAAACACAGTGAATAAACGATCATTAAGAAATCTTACAAGTTCCTTTATGCACAACCCAGCAAAGATAATTAACTGTATAATTATGTGAGAGCAAAAGAGGGAATGTAGTAACGCTTTAATGCTTGAAGCACAACACTGAAACTTCACAAAAGACGGCATTAAAACACGCCTGTATTAGCATCTCCACTTACCCTTTGTTTCCCCTTTAAAAGCCAAGCTGTAAGCATGTCTCACTTGCATATAGAGGGCCTCCCCTGAGCAAACGTTTGCTCGTTGAAAGGTTAAAAATAAATAAGCAATAAACAAACAACGACGACTACAAAAAACCGTAATGCTTCATTGAGTATACATACATTACTGTAAGCATGCACTTAAAACAAAATATCTCTCAGATGAACAACAACAAATCCTTATTTCTTTTCAGATGTTGCATACAGAAATGCTATGATGGAATGCTGAGTGGCACAATATTTTCAAGCCCTGATTGTTTTTTCTTTTCTGCCATTCCACCATTCCATTCAAATGCCATTCTAAAGCACCTTTAGACATACATTTTCTTCTAAAAGACCCTTTACATTTCCTTGTTTATACTTCATCCTATAAACTCCAAAAAACAGTTTACCGTTCTCCTGTACTCAACAGCAATATCATTAGATCACAGTTTATAGCTTCATTCTGAATTACTTCATATTTTATACAGCAAATATTAGGCTCTCACCTGGCTGGAAGACTTTAGAAAGGCTTCTTGAGATCTTAGATTCACTCAAATGAGAAAACTTCACTGAAGCACTCCAAAGAGGGAGAAAAATTAGCCTTTTGTTTCTATTTTGAATAATTGAAGTGAAGAACAGAGCCAAAAACCCAAAAGAGATCAACTCACATATGTCTATTGATGTGTCATTCAAAAAGAAGCAACAAGTCAACATTTTCCGGTTTTGATGTACAAGTTGCTGTCTCAGTCATTCCAGAGTGGGAAGGTTAATAAAATGTATTTATATTAATATAATTTGACATTTGAATAGTATATATGTAACACAAGATCAGATACAGTATTTTGTACAAAGCAAACCTCAGACTCTAGCTTAATAAATACTCAATATCTCATTTAATGGCATACAGAAATGTCTGTGTGTGCACGCTAAGAGAAACTGTTGAAGTAAACTCAGTTTTGAGAGATTATTTCATTGTGCAATTGCTGAAAGGAGAATTTGACAGTGTGGCGGAATACCACTTTAGTATCAGCCATTATTAGTTGATAAGAGCCTAGTATCTTTCTACTTTACATGCTTACTTGCCCCTTCCTTCTTTTCCTCCTTTCGTGCAAAATAGGAGCAGAACGTGGCCCACAGGGACACACTTCTAGCTGAAAAAAAGGTATTATGTTCACATTTAGTGCAGTCCCCTTTCTAAGTGGATAAAGCCAAAGCAAACTAAAGTCTTTTTTTCCATCCCATATGAAATTACAATGCTAGATTTCACACTTTACCACAGCAATAGGGAAAAGCTTTGCGTTTTCTCTCTGCCTGTTTTTCCTCCTTTTTTATCACTGTCTTCCAGAAAAACCATTTGCACTAGCAGATGAGATCTTGTTGGCCATGTTTTGTTTCCATATATCATAATTTTGTTTTAGTCTTAGATTTGCTACACATGGCTGATTGTAGGTATTAATGTCTCACAGTAATGTTTGAAGGCCCAAAACTTTGCGGGACAGCTACAAATGTTTACTAAGTAGAAGTCCTTAGCCTGAAAGTATGATACAGTCTAATTTAAGCATTAAGAGGGATAACAGGAAGACAAAAAATTGAGAGGGCTGGCTATCTTAGAAGTGCCAGGAATATATTGCATATAGTAGATATCATTTATTTTTGTATTTATTACACATAAAAGTCTAATCTCAGATCTAAATGTAAAGTTTAAGAAGCCACTCTGCTGCATTTATCTTTAAAAGTGTGTATTTTTAATATTATACAGAGTGAGAACACATATAACCTTGACAAATATGAAACTATGACAAGTTGAGCTTTATGCTTTGTAATACATTTCTCTAACATCCTGTTTCTAAATGAAGTGGGGCCGATATCCAGTGATGCTCCTAGAAAGGGTGCCTTTCTACCATTGTAATCAGAAGATCATGTTTGAAATCAGATCACTTTATTTAGATGCATACAAGTGCCTGACAACCTGATTTTGAGAACAGTTTGAGATCATCAGGGAGTATTAACTGTAAACTTAAGAATCCAGAAGACTCCTCTTTTTTTTTTTTCAGCTGGTCCAGTAAAGAGACATCTTTGTAAAATGAAGCACTGGCAAGCACAGAATGATTAAAACGCAGAAAGCAGAACCCCAGACAGGTTTTCCACAGTTCTTAACATTGGTGAACAGCTGCCCTCAAATGGATAAAGCAGAGCACTGCAACATTTTAAAAGTCACCTTCTCAAAAATAATAATAGCAGCATAATAAACCTTCGAATATATTTGATAATGTACTTCCTAAATAACATTTTTAGTGAGCTCTGTATAGCTGTAGCATACAAGATACGCTATAATTCACATTACACATAAGCCTTATTGTTCCCTTGATCCATGCTGGCCCCTGCACATGTGTACAAAGAGCAAGAACCATTTTGTTAGCAAAGCAAGGCAGTCTGTAATACACTAGTAACTGCTCCTATGTAGCAACTGTGGTCCTAAGCTTATTTATGTGAGGGGTTTCTAATACCAGTATACAAATGTAGCTCCCAAATGACAGACTGCACATAAGCCTGCTTTGTATATGCAAACTAATAAGCTGTATAGAAACAACACACTGCACTAATTGCAACTGTATTAGTGGTGCTTCACAGAAAAAAACTGTTGCTCTAAAGAGTCTCTATCATATCCAAGCCTATCCAATTAAAAAAAAAAAAAAAAAAAAATCTGTATCTGTAACAAAACATAATGACCCAGACCCCTGAAAAGGGTATGGAGGGTATGAATGGAGAAGATAATTTTGATCTCAAAACATAGTGAAGAATCATCCAGAAATCATCCAGATTTTCTTAACTTGGACTGACTGAGATAATACTTCCTGGTTGTAATTCTGGCTCCGGAATCATACTGAGGCATGGCCATTAATAACTACAGTGATGAAAGAGGTTAGGATCTAATACAAAAAAGCTACTTTAAAATTTTTGCCATGAAAGGGCAAGAAGTTGATATGCCTTTTGCAGCTGCTGGTGGAAGATGGTACAACTTGTATGACACTCCTTTACTGAAAAAAAACTATAAAAGTTCAAACAAATATGGCAAAATACTTCACACGCCAGAAAAGAGCATTCCCCAGAAACTCCCTAGCAGATGCCAAAGAAGGTATGAAATATCAAGCAAAGGGGAAATAATCAGATAAACATATCTACTAGACATTTTTCATGCCCATGTGCAAGCTCATTTGTTTAAGCATCCTGGTATCTAAGTGTGAGTGCATGGAGAAATGAAGTCATAGTCCAATTTGACCTACTGCGTTGTAATACTCATGGATGGCATTAACTCCAGTAGCCTTGTCTGCTGGGGAACCCAAGCAGTAGTTCAGACTAAACAACAGCAAGGGTTCACTAGATTCAGTTTCTAATTGTGAACACCAATGCAAGTGAGTTTGAATCACTGTCAGCAAAGAATAACAGATCTCCGTTGGATCTATTTCATCCCACAGCTGATCACCTTTGGAGCTGAAATGAAACAAACAGGTTAGCTAGAGATTCAAGTAGCAAAAAGAAGAGTAGTACCTGCCCTCTTGCTCTGGCAGTTTTATTCCAAACTCTTCCTTAAACTGGCTGAAGAATCTGTGAGGCTTGTGAGTTCTGAAATGACTCCGGTAAGCAGGATACCTGAAAATACTCCATTTTTTGTTGTTGCCGAGTTATTTCTCCACTAGACTAGCAAATGTAAACAGCTCACAAAGCAGCCAAACGCATGATGAGACAAGAGAAAAAGCAAAAGTGTTTGGAAGTGGAGAGTAGTCAAGACCTCCATCTTTGGGCAGCAATGAGCTATTAGATAACCTCTCTTTGTCCATGGATCCCTTAGCACGCAATACTGCTCCCAAAGAGATGCCGATGATAAAAGTTCCCTAGGCATCTCAATGAATACAGAATTTCATCTCCAAAGAAAGGGAAGGGAACATGCAAGCACATGCAGCTATAGCTGTGGAAGCTGCCCTCAGTCATGACAGTATGAGTGCAAAAGAGCATTTGAAAAATTACAAAGGAACATTTGCAGAAGCTACCTTTTTGTAAGGTCATATCCAGTGTTTACAAAAGAAACATGTAGACTGTCTAGAAAACTGCATATTGGCAAGACTATATCACATCAACTAATCACGCTATTATATCATTAAAACATATACTTAACCATGCACATTTAAAAAAAAAAAACAAAAGAAGTACCAAATTTAGACATCCCTTTAAATGTACTTAATCATTTGTAACCAGAGGCCTATATTATTTGGCTTCATTTACTGTGCTATGGGGTCTTGTTATCATTGTCACTTTTTTTTAAACTACCTTTAAAGTATGTATCTCCATTTCTTCATTAAACATTTTAGAAAATATTACAGGTATGTAACAGAAATCCAGCTGCATCATCACGCGTTTTACAAATATTCCAGAAATGTCTGCCTGGTCCTCACTGGCTGTAACATGACTTCTTGGATAAGCAAGTTTAACTCTTTGGTCTAGTCAGAGTTGCACCGGCTGTTAAAAAGAATTGCTACAGCTGCTCGGCAGGAATTTATTTGCTGACCACTTATTTATGCTGTTGTTGCACCTTTAAATAAAGCTGAGACAAGAATTAATAACTACAACAACAGGTAGAGAAGTCATGCAATATTTAACACTGGATTAAAATGCAAGTCAAATTCCCAGCTGAGAATAAGCTGGGGGAAGGGAAAGCAGGTGTTTTTATTAGTAATGCAGCTGCTTTTATGAAAACAGATGTTAGGAAACTGAAAAATTATTTTTCCACATAGTAATTCAGCTTTTCTTATCAATGTATCACCCTTCCATGTAAAATGCGAGACTTTCAATGGGAGATTCTCTACTAACATACATACTTTCATACAATATACACAAGGCAGTACCCAAATATTAAAAATACTATCAGGTTTTGAATAGTGCCTAAAAAGCACTGCCAAAAATTAGTTTTTGACTTAGAAATTTCTTCCTTTCTACATATTACATGGGAAAAGGAACAATCAACAAAACATCAGAAAAGCATTAAAAATATCTCTGCCACCAAAAAAAAAAAAAGAATTTAAAAAAAATATTCTTCTGTAGTTAATAATTCTGTCCAGATACCATTTATTCAGCATTAAAAAAAAAAAAAATTCTTTTGTATAACACCTGACAATATAGTAACTCTTCATATTAGCTATATTATCTACTGCCAAAATAAAAGGTTGGACAACGCAAAGTGTTATATTTTATATGTTTGAAACAATATAGATATCAAGGCCTACTTAGATACGAGATTGTGTTTTTCTTACTAGAACTGTAAAATACACATAAATCTAACAAACACAACAACTGATTGTTACACTGGCATTCATTTGATAGCACCAAATTAAGCAATATAATCCTTTTCAGCTGGTTAATAGCATCCTGCAAAGGGGTGTGAAGCTATTTATAAAGCTCAAGATATGCAAAGTAACGAATGCCTGGACTACAGAAAAAGCAGGTAGCCTGCAGAAGGGCTGGTGTTCCTGGTTGGTATGGTTACCACCTTTATTTTTGCCTTCTTTCTTCCCCCCCCCCATTTTTTTTTAGAGGAAGGGGAAGCCTTGCCTGTATTTTTATCTTACAACACTGTCTTTTTCTCTGATTTGTTCAAATATCACTTATTATTTTAAATGCTTTAAAGTATTTCATAGAAATCGACTTTTTGTATACGGACAAACAAAACTATCTTTGAGTTTACTAGCTGTCTGATACTCTGACTTCCAACCCTGCCAGCAAAGAAAAGCAGCACAGCAGTACCAAAATTCTGACTGGCACAGCGCAGGAAAAGTTTCAACAGTCTGTCCACCAAAACATATACGTGTCTACATGTAAACACAGTGTTCTGTGTACTTGCTGTAGGACACGTAATAGTAATAACTTACAGCAAAGCCAAAAATTGTGCAGATGGGTGAATGTCTCAAGGTACCAATTCAAAGCATCCTTGCTTTGGCTGAAGTCTGGCTTAAAGAGAAGAAACATTATTACATTCGGCAAGCATGAGGGATCCATAGAGAATGATTTAGTCTGATTTCTTCCACTTAGCTATGTCACTTCCATTTTGTTAATTTAATTTTTACTTATTTTAATTAAGTGAATTATTTTCCATCTGTTTTAGAAAATCCGACCGAGGGATCAGAACTGAAGGAATTACGACATTGGTAAAAAGAGTGTTCACTATTTATTGTCTTTCAATTTTTTGGTAGCACTTAATGTATTTGGGTCAACAATGATCATGATAGCTGCCATCCTTAAGAGACACTCTATAAGTAAGAAGAACGAAGAGTCTCCTGCCCACTTCCATGCATAGATAACCTGCGGCTGGATGACAGAAGAATGTGATTTGCACGTACAGGAAACATTGCTCATACTTAAAAGTAGTAATGATTTCTGATGATGAATAAAGTGGAATTTATCCCTGCGGCAATCTGGGGTCGCAGTAGGTACATCTTCCACTTCAGTAGAGGCACCAGGGATTGAACCAATGTATTAAAAATTAATGAGCATTAACAGAGTCATATTTCATGACACAGCTGAAAAGCACAGCCACTGTCTCTCAAAGCTGAACTACAGTGAATATTACTAAAATTCGCAATTTGCTCCTTTCATATTATGCAATATATAGTCAGCTAGTAAAGTCAGGAGAAAACACCAGCTTTTATCAAGAACAAACATACAAAGAAGTAAGGTTCTATAAGGAAACGGTTGGTTTGGACCACCTTGACTCGGGACAGAAATCTCTGCACTTCCTTAGTAATTGTTTTCTTCTCAGATTCTCTTCCTAATTCTTATAACAAACTAAAGAAACAGAATTTAAAATTAGCAAGAAGAGGAAAAATGAGAAATAAGAGAGAAGTAAGAACAGAAGAGATGCCTGACAGCAATGTTTTCAACTTGTACTCCAGTGATTACTACAGTGAAATGTATCCACGCACAAGAACTCATGACTTTCACCTGTAAAATCTCAATGCCAATTAACTAGACAAACATTACATCATAAGTTGATGACACAGAGTCAATGCACACAAAGTTTTATAGAGCACGTTTTACAGTAGTTCAGTGAAGTCCTGAACTTGTTCGGCCAGGACAGAATGGGCAGAACTCTACCAAAGTTGGCATTAAGTTGAAGTTTAGACAGCGTTTTCATCAACCATACCATGGAGATGAAGAGCGAAGATGTTTGTGACAAGGAGAACAGTTTATAGAAACACTGGTTTTAAGTTTTACAGGGATTTTCCTAACAGAAATGTCACTAATAAAGTAATCTGCAAAACATCCACATGCAACCTAAACAAAACATAATGGCAGATTAATAAATCTACACAAAATTCATGCTATATCTTTACTACACCAGTAAAGCTTCATGCACAGATCAGACACCATATGGTACCAAAGAAAAAACAGTTCATGTGTCAAAAACCATCCTCTGTCAGTAGACATCAGATGATGGCTGTTCAAACACTCTGCTTAGAAATGTCAGTTTTTCCGAAATTATTAAACAAGCATAGAAATTGACCTTGTCTAGTTTTCCTCCTTACACTCAAGAATTTGTAAAAATATCTAAATCACTTTACTGTGCACAGTTTGCTGAATAACAACATTTCTGCAGATAATAGAAGTCTCCTACAGAAATAAAAGACATACTGCTATTCTGCAGATCACAGTGAGTGAGAAATGCATTAGGAAAAAAATGTTAGTCCTGCAGCAGCTGTTAAATGTAATTCTGGTCCTCAGATCACCTTCTGTTCCTCTGGCCCTCTAAGCTGATTTCAGATCTCATGATTTCATAAGGATAAAACATCAACGAATACAAGAAATATACTGATAACAACTTATACTTCTAAACATACACTTCAAATTCATAGCCCAAAGAATATTTAATTTGGGAAGAGGGAGTGTCAACAAAACCAAAAACAAACTCGCCAGCAAAAGTTTTACTTTCTTCACACTTTGATTCACCATTTACATCAAGTTTCATAGCCAGTAATACCAACTTCATTTAAGCCCCAAAAGGTGAAGTACTTTAAACTGACACTCAGAGCAATGGCATCCACTGATAAAATGCCCAGTAAATACAGCTGTATCACTACAGACCGGAGATATTTGGGGTAACAATCACGTCAGGCAACAGCACCTGCCACATAGTCAAGAACAACATGAAGAACAAATGGCATATTTAAGTGGGGCAGAGCTCCCAAATGTATTTGTTAGACAAGCCATGCATCCCAACTGAGTAAGCATACTGAAAGTATTTTCAAGCACACTATCATGGTTTCTACTTCCTAATGTTGTTGCCATGTAACTGGTGAGTTGAAATGGTATTGCTGCAGTTTGTTGGGGTTTTTTTAAGATTATTTTTACATTGAGAACGTAAAAAGGTAGAACGTAAGCCAAGCAACCAAAAGACAATTCAATACAACCTTGTGGCAACACATCAGTTCCGAGCATGTTGAAATCAAGAGGCTGTTTCCCTACTCCGGAAGGTGGCTGGCATCTCCTCTGCGTTAGGGAACTGCTGGAAATCCTCCTATGAACAACCAACCAACACAGCTACAAAAATTACATGTATACATGTATGTTCAGAAGAAATTACTGGACAAGTCTGGTAAGAACCACCAGGAAATAAGGAAGGTGTAGACGCTGGGATGCAGGCTACAGCTTCACTGCAAAGAAGGTGCAATTGTACATTAAGTCAGACACCTGCACAGACAAATCTGTCACAATCAAAAGCTCTGTAGGTTTATTTTCCAGTGTGGCTAGCTGAGGTAAAACCCTTGACTGGAGTTGAAAGACTGAACTCAATTATTGGCATGGAAGTAGAAAATTGCTCATGCCTTGCTCAGCTAGGTCTTTAGTCTAGTAAGCAAACTGTGTAATGGGAAACTAAATGAGAAACTAATCAACACTGGCTCTTTCCACATCAAAAAACATGCGTCTTTTTGTAATGATGGGGGAAGGGGGGAGGTGGGGGGGGGAAGTAAAAAAAAACAATGAAAATCTACTTATTAAATACAATCTTGTAGTCAAAACTATAAGGCTAACTGTCAGCATCAATGTTTTCTGCTAAACTACTGTGGTGGTTACAATCCCTTTCCCACGCTGCCTCCACACGAGCCAGGTGTGTCGGGAGAGAACAACTCCCACAACACAAGTGTCATGAGCCCAAGCTCTGAGACAGCCCCTCTGTGCTCTCAGAGCTCCCACCAGGCGGTGAAAGACCCCCCCTTCTGCCTGGGCAAGGCACCAACCATGGGCTCACTCCTGGCAACCTGACACAGCTGCCACCTGGACTGCAGCCTGAGCAGGATGGTACCAGAACTTCACGATCTGAAAAGTTCTGGATGTAGACAAATCACAGAACCACAGAATGTTAGGGATTGGAAGGGACCTCAAAAGATCATCCAGTCAGATCCCCCTGCCGGAGCAGGAACACCCAGATGAGGTTACACAGGAAGGTGTCCAGTCAGGTTTTGAATGTCTGCGGAGAAGGAGACTCCACAACCTCCCTGGGCAGCCTGTTCCAGTGTTCTGTCACCCTCACTGAGAAGTTTCTTCTCAAATTTAAGTGGAACCTCTTGTGTTCCAGCTTGAACCCATTACCCCTTGTCCTATCATTGGTTGCCACCAAGAAGAGCCTGGCTCCATCCTCGTGACACTCCCCCTTTATATATTTATAAACACTAATAAGGTCACAAATGGTGGAAAGCATCAGAAATTACCTCATCCTGAGTGTGGCCAGAGTGGAAATGTACTGACCAAAGTCAATGATCTCGGGACCCTATAAATAGCAATGCTAAGTGAGACCCGTGGAGCTCTGGGGGGTGGCAGCGGGCGGTCACCTCGCACCTCCCTCCCAGCTGGGGTGCCTCTCGGAGCCACCTCGCGACAAACTGACGCCACAAAGCCGTGCGGGAAGACAGAGTTCTCGAGACTCCACGACTGCCTGTTGAGAATGCTGATGCATTCAAAGTGAGTAATTTGCTTATCACAAGAGGGCAATTTTGGCCACTGCTATACCTCCACATATGTTCAAATACCCATGGATTAATGAGCATGTGTGTGTGTGTTTTACAGACCTATATATATGTGTTTTTATCCATATAGCTGTGTGCATGTCTATGTGTATGTGATCCGATTTATCTCCTTGCAAGTCTGGTGTGACCCTTCCCATTCTCGAATCTGTAAGCAAGTCACTGTTTTAATTACAACAAATCCAATTGAATTGCTTTAGATCACTTTATTAATCAGCTGCTGATTGTTATTAGAAATCATTTATTAAACTTGTGATCTACCTCAATAAATTTCAAACTGCTGCTAAATCTAAACCATGTAAACAATCCATCCGCAACAACTACCTTTCTTCCTTTCCAGGCAGAGATTCTTCACTTTCCCTTCTACACACAATTACTTACTTCACAAATTATACATTAGCACTGCCATTTAATTCTGTAGTAATAATTGTAAAAATCACACTGAAAAGAGGTAAGACACCCTTCATTAAAGGAAAAAAAAACCAGAACTTATTATAGAAAAAATTACTGTCCTTCGATTGCAAGTGACATTTTAACATAACAGTTAAATTTAATTACTAGGTATTCCAAGAACTTTGCACGAGAAAGCTGAACTAGATAGCCAAGTTCTTAGATAAGCCACAACCTATATCAGGGATAACCACATTGCTACAAGCAGAGCCCACATCTCAATTCGCAAGCTTCATGATCTGCTTACAGATTAGGGAAAATCAGCAGAGCAGAAAAAACCACCAGTTTTTTCTGCTAGTGAAGATGTACGATCAATCCTACTTGCAAAAGGCAAAAGGACAGCCAAACCTCTGCAAGCCTTGGGCAGCAAATGAAGCCACTACTTAACACAGTCAAGTAAAAGCAGAGCAAGTGAGAAGTACTTTTGAAAAGAAGTGTTGATATTTGTAGTAAAGAAACACGCTGCAGCTGAGTACACATGGGGAGGAACCTTGCTGCTACAGAGAAACTGAAAATCTCTATTCCTTCCATGGATGCTTAAATATTTAACAAACTACATCTCAATGACAGTTGCATAACCTTTCCAAATGATCCTGCATGCTTGGAATCATTAACAACTGAACTATCTAGTACATAAACGAGAAAAAAGTAAAAGGTTAAAAGTGCTGATTGATATTAATCTCAGAGTATGAATATTTGTAGTATTATTACAGTCCAATACAAAAACAAAGCTCTGTATCAGAAGAGTTAAAAAAAAAAAAAAAATTCTAAACAGCAAAACTTGCTCCAAAATAACTAAGCTGTCATGGTAATGCAAAAGTAATTCTGATTGGCAACTGTAAAAAACATTTATAGTTTATTCTAAGTTATTCACTTAACTCATTTTACTTCAGTGCCATAGTTCAGAATAACCAAGTTCCTAGTCTTTTAAAGAGAGCAATGTGAAAGAGAAAGAAGCTTTAATTAACAAGGCAAATCCCAGGGAGAAACAAGAGGAAAAAAAGTTACGTTGCCAAAGCATTAAGTCGAGGGGGGACCAGCGTGCGTGTGTGTTTTGGTTGTTTTTGTTTGCATTGTTTGTTTTTTGGGGGTTTGGTTTAGTTTTAATAAACAGAGCCAGTCTTAATGTGTATCCTTTTTGACACAGCTTTAGCCAAATTATTACCTAGCTTAAGAACTCTTTAAAGCATTAACTGTTAGACAACTCAGGAGACAACAGGCATGAAGAATCTGTCTACCCTATGTGTGATCCCTGCAAAAAAATCAAGGGTTTTTTAACCTTTTTTCGTACTATACAGTTTTCCCTCTTCCTCCTGTGCACTCAAAACAGAGAACTATATATATCACACTCTTATCACACAAGCCATCTGAAAACGCTTAATAATTATTTTTTAAAGGAAACTTTCCTACATCATTTCAGATACTGGAAGCTGATTTCTTCACAAATAAAAAAATACTGAGTCCTTGTGTTCCAGTTGTGTTTATTCCCTAGACTTAAAAAAACGTGCTTCAAGTTTTTTAGCTGCAAGAGCAGGAAAAGCCTTTGCAAAGAACACTGCACAAGTCTCCGTAGGGCTGCAGCAAAGCAATAGCAGCCCCCTCTGCTGCTCGAAAAGGAGAAATACTTTAACACCAATATTACAAAACCACCACCCCACCTACACACAATATTCCAACCTTCTCTCAATTGTGTGTACTGCCTGTACACCAAAAAGCTACTTCTAAGGATCGACATTTCCCTAATAATCCTTTATTTCTCCCTACCCCTACAAAGCTTTTTGCCTATTAACATTCTGATGATAACTGCAGACTTTCATACGAGTCCGTTCTCACTTCACATATGCACAGCTTTCCTTCGTTTTAAAAATTAAGGCTATCCTTCCATACAAAGCCAAAAATCACTGAAAATAAATCCTTTATATCCTTGTGGCTCTACGTACTAGCTTGGCCCAAACACTACGCAGTAAAAAATTGTGTCCCAGTCTGCACTATTTAAGCTCAAAGCTTTGTGAGCATGGCTTTAGATTTGATTTGGAATTTGCGAGATGGATATTTGAACTCCAAGGGATGGGTCTTCCTGTGGTACCTCCTGTCCCAGCTCCAAGAAGTCAACCCAGCTTATTTGTTCTCTCTCCCCCCTCCACTCTCTAGGGTCAACGCACAACCAAGAAAACGCACATGTGGAACAGCAGCATTACTTACACAGCCGTACCCAGACAGTGCGGCACCCGGAATCAGAGAATGCTGCAATCAAAGTACACCATTTTTACAAGAAAACCAAGCAGTTTCTCAGCCTTTACCATTGTTACATGCAATATATGTTATATAGAAAAAGCATCTATTAAAAAAAAAAAAAATCATCTTGTTACGTTTAGTAAGGAAGCAAATGCTCAAATATGACAAATGCTGAAGGTGTATCAAAGTGGTTTTTGTGGCTGTAGATCTGACTATACAAGAATTTTTCATCTTCATTTTAGCTAATCTGTTTTCCAGTTCTTAGGAATCCCTGGTTAACCAAGAAAACAATCACCATTGCAGCCCACAATCAGACACCAACTCGGGAAGATAGTGGAGGGTTCTGCATGCACTATGTCTGACCCTTTATGAGGAGTCACCATCACAGCCCAAATAGCACAGAAATAACATTTCACATTTATATACCCTAATTTGGTAAGTTTCAGGACAGCCTCAATAGAAGAAAAGGAAACCATTGTTTACGTAAGAGGAGTTCTGTTTCAAAGACTTATTGAACGGTGCCTGTTGTGAAGAAGGATTGAACAATTCCCATAGACGGGCCCAAACATTCCCTCAGATATCCCTCCAGACAAGCAGGGCAGCCAAATGTAGGTCCTGAAACTCAGAACAAAAAAGCTGCCATGCACCAGCTAACAATCCTCCAGCTTTACCTGCTCACTTGGATTTTAAAATTCAGGTCCTTACAGAACACATGAAAATACCTTTAGTGCCTTCTAGTGTACTCTCCCCACAAAACACAATTTGTGGAGAAATATGAACTGACTCCTGGAATCTCACCTCGAATGGGAGGGAGTGGCATGAAAATAAGATATTACATCAAAATTCAAGATGACATCACCCCAAAGTGAGAGGCATACTTTAAGATGAAAAAGCGCTGCCATTTGCCTGTCTCCCAACAACCATTTCCTACAACTTCTTTTACATGGACACACTAAATTGCATCTTTAGTTTCTGTGTAATTTTCAGATTGTTTTCCTCTTTTTGTCACAGACCAGCTTTGAGCATACAAGCGGGAGTAAGAAAGGAAACACATGCCTTGATACCATAATTTGACCTGGAGTGAGTATGTATCTGCATCTGGAGATCTCACACCTGCTAGTCTGATGTAAAACAGTTATTTTGCCTAATCATAGAAATCTGTCACAATATTTGCTGAATGAATGCAGCTAATGCTTCTCAGGAATTCATGGGTTTAATTTTACTTTTTAAGTGATTGTTTCCTAACTGAGGTGGCTTCAACATTAGACACACTTAATACTAAAACTATCACGTAATATAGAATTTTAGATAAAGAAAAACTAATAGAACGAAGTTAAACTCATGGTAGCTTGGGTATAAATGACTTTTTTTTTTTCCTTTCTACAAAATATATCAAATCCAAACCAAAGGTGAATGAACCTGTGAATTATTTTAACTGTTTAGAAACAATTTTAAGATAATCACAAAGCAAATACTCCTCTAAATAAGAAAAGCTCACAGTAGTTAACGAAAAACAACTCATCTTGATGGAAACTGAAAGCCTCAATTAAAATTAAAAGACAGCCTGCTGCTGTCAAGTGGAAGTCCAGGTGACATGCAACAAATACAAGCAGGACACAGTGTGGTGTTACGTGGGAACCTTACCATTTCCTTCCTTAGCCACACAGGATCCCGCAAAGCCAAGAACCAAAAGAAGTCAGATTAGAAAGAGACTTTATTCAGTAGTTGATGAGGAAGGGCGTAAAAAATAGAAGGTTAAAGAACAGAGATATCCAAAAGTTGAGATGAGCTGCACAACGCCACCTACAGCAGCAGCAGTTGCTATTTTATTCAGTTTCGATATTATCTCTTGGCATTTGGTAGTGATGAAAAATGTGTGTTGCCAATATTGCTACGTACAACCAGACTAAACTAGAAACTGTGTTGGCTCAGGACTGCGTGCTTCTGAGGAGCCAGGCTTACGTCTGACACACACACAGTGAGCAGCGGATTCCCCCACGGCAGCCAATACTGGTGCCGCAAAGCAAGTTTCCCCAGGAGAACAGCACACAGCAAGGGAGCAGGTCATTCAGCCCGAGCAACAAGGAGAACTGTACGAGACTACAAATGCTGAGAATCATATCTGAAAATCTAAAGATAAGTCTATCAGGTTTGAGTCTTCTAGGATAAGCCTATCTTCAACAGGTAGAACCAGAAATCACTTGCAAATACAGCTGATGAGTTTACAAACACTTTTTCTTCTCAAAGAGCAGCATATTGGTACTATTATTTTTCCTCTAGTAATTCACTCATGCTCCAGAACAGCTACATTTCTACAACATTTCTTAACACAGAATGTGTTCCTATAATTAAATGTTAGTTTATTAATGATTTACAACATTAACGTCGCACTACGTCTGTCTTACTGTGTAACCATGACCTAGAGCAGTGCCGGCTCAAGCAGCTTTCTAACCTGTGCTGATCCTTTGGGTCCGCAGTTAAAACTACCTAAAATAAAGTTGCACCATGAATCAAGAATGATTCCCAAACACGGTACCCTGGTCCCAAAAGTTCTTGCAGGAGCACAGGCTGGGGACAGAGCACAGCCCAAAGTGGCCAGCGCTGTACGGAAACAACTCGCAAAGCAACCATCAGAATGCACAGAAATGGTGCATCTTTACAACAATCTTTCAGACAACTTCCTTCAGGCTAAAGCAACTTGTTTCTGCTTATGTCAAATATGCCTTAAAGAAAGAGAAAACCTGCATTCTTTATTAGAGATGATAAAAAAAAGGCTTCAGAACTGACCATCACTGAAAACTCCACTCTACTCTGTATATTATTTGAGCATGGTTATTTACAAAGCACTTCAAAGAGTTACCAATTCAGAGACCTAAAACTATATTTTTGATATCAGGTCCATACTGGATGCAAGTTTTTAGATGATACTCAGTAAGTCATACTATAACCAGGAAAACCAAAGCATTGGAATAGAAACAAGGATTTGAGTTATAAAAAGCCAATTGAATGACATAAAATACTATAGTATTTCACTCCGCATTAGAAAGCATATACTTCAGTACCTTGAACAGTAGAATTACCAATAGAAAGTTATATAATTTACTAAAAACTCATGCGAAAATATCATGACTTTTCAAAAATCAAATGTTAGTTGAGATACATTAAACATAAAGTGAGTTACATACTAATGGCAATTACCAAAACCATGTTGCTGCAGCCTCCTGGTTCTATTTACCTGTTCTCATGAAAATTCAAGACTGATTCTCCATCTCTATACAATTCTGTTCATACTCAATCACATAGGAAACCCTGTTAACTCATGTTCACTGATTTTTTGTGGATTTATTTTGGTTTACATCAGGTTGGTTTTGTTTTTTTAAAAAGTACATTATGAACATTTGAGGGGGTTTTGTCATTTTGTTTTTTGAAAGGTGAAAGGAAGCTACATGTTCTATTACCAATTGAAGATTAAGAAAAAGAAATTGGCACATAGGCTTAGGAACAACATTCTTCAACAAGAACACCTGCCTGCTCCTCTTTTTTATTAGTCAGTATTACCACCTTCATTATTTTTTCAGTTTTTGCTAAAGCTAAGAGTTAACAAAATCCCTCACCTGAAGAATTTGAAAAATATGGTGAACTACTAAGGTACACTGGAGCTAAAACTCCAAAAACTTTTTCTTTAATCTAAAACGTTAGGTGATTTAAGTAGTAATAAATATAAAAATATTTATTTCCAAATTCTTATTGCAAATCAGAAGTTTTCAACAATCATCGCATACAATTTACAAGGTCCTGACAAGCAGGATACCCATACAAAGTTATGTAATGACTTCGTAACTGAATGACTGCCTAAGACACTTTTCGTTAACCTGTATTCTGTCAATGAACCCACTATAACCTGGTCAGAAGGAAAAACTTCATGTTCCAGTAATATTCCACCCTATTTTTCAATACAATGTTTTCATCTAAATGAACCAGATATTCTCAGAGAACGCCACATATGCACAATTCCTTACCTTCCTTCTTGCCTGCTTTGAGAAAGAAAACATCATAAATAATGCCAGAAAGGTATTATTAAGCATATGAGTTAGCATGTAAAAATATTCATAAAGAAACACCTTGATCTTCTGAATAGAGCCACCAGAGTACTACTCCTTAAAATACACAGGAGTATTTGCTCATGTCAAATGCATACAAATAATTTGATTATTAACAGTTAAAACTGTATAGTTTTTGTGGACTGCATACATTCTTCATAATGAGCTCTTCAGGAAGTAAAATCTTTGCTCCATTGTAAAACTTCATTTTAAGTTAAATACGACAATTATTTCCCAAAATCCAGAGTTAATGAGGATTAAGAACTTAAAAAAAAAAAAAAGTGTAGTTTCTCACCTTTGTCTTTACGTAGAATGGCGATGAGTGGTGAACAGGCAAGTCCACGAGGCTACTGGAATTTGTGACACTGTTACTATTAGCATGTTCATCTTCTCTACTGCTGTCATCAGACTGATCGAAATCATCACTCTCCTGGTCCATTTCCTCCTCCTCTTCCACCTCCTCCTCTTGATCACCAGCATGTTCATCATCATCTTCCTCTCGGTTACAAGTGGATTCTTCATCCACTGTAATAAGTCTATTGTTATTTTCTTCTAACTGTTCCTGCTGAGACTCATGCCTGTCATCAAATCCAGGTTCTTCTCCTGCTATCTCCCCATTCCTCCCAATGTGCTGCTCCTCTTGTTGTCGTCTTTGCTGCTGCTCCTCCTCTTCTACGACCCGATTCATCTGCTCCTCATCTACTTGGCTTGAGGAAGCATTACCTCGAAGAGATCCACCAGTTCGTCGCCTCTTGCTGCCCACAGAGAGCAGTTCCTGATTCATTTCCAAAAGCCAGCTTGCTACTTCTTGGACCTTGGCTAGGCTATCTGAAGATGCAAATGCTTTCACATTCTAAGGGGACAAAAAAGAAAAAGTGGGAAATTACAAAAGTTACAGTTTTTATTAGATAAAGCAGCAAAAACTTATTGTATTAGTCCTGACAACCTCAAATTCCAAGAAACAAGGAATAAATTTCTGCTTGATGCACAACTGGAAAAACCCAGACTGCAGAGAACTTTGTAGCAGGATTGCTATTTCTTCTATCAAACAGTCTGATCATGATTTCTGAAAGCACCAGGTTCTACAAAATTCAGAATATCCACTTCTTCTCCTAGAGAATCCACTTGAACCACTAACATTCATGTTAACAGAAGATCCACGTATGTCATATTACTTGCCAAAAATTGGACAAAGAACATTTTCAAATGGCATATTTTTCCTCACATTTGATTACAGACTTTATACATAGAGATATTGCTCACAAATTATGAACTGCTTTTGGTTTTATGCCTTAAGAGCAGGCATATTTTCAGGTATAACTGGAACTTTCATTTCTTGTTACCAAGATTTTCTTTCAGATAAATGAAAAAGATAACAACCACTAAAGAATATAGCCTTATCACTTCCAAGTCATAAACTGGCTACAGAGATGCCCAGTGGCCAAAAGCAGACATCAATAGGCACCTTGTGCAGCCCAGAAATGGCACATGCCAAGACTGACAAAAGTCTTTGTTAGCAGTTATCAGTTCTCCAAACTCTACGAAGCTAAAAGAATTGTTAAATGAGACTCCGAGAAGTTAAGAAATTGCCAAATTGAGGTGGATACTAATAGAAACTGAAAAATACACAATTTCCATACTATCCACACATTTGGCTACACATGTGTGTGCAAACAATATACAAGAACAGAGAGATATAACACAGTCTAGCTAGATCTTAAATTCAGTATTACATTTCCCGCTCTACAGCCTTTCAGGCTGGAACATCCTGACTCCGGGCCCCCTAAATTCATGTGATGAGTTGAGTTGGTGAAGTCAGACATGACCTCAACAAGTAGTCAAATTCACAGGTTGCACAGGAAAAAGTGTGCAAATAGAAAATAACTAGCTTTTTCACCACTGTGCTCGGGTGTCCATAGACCAAAACACGCACTCAGCAGGCTACACAGTGAGAGGTTCAGAAAGCACAACAATACAGTACTGGAAGGGAGAAGGACTGCTGAGGGTCCCTGGAGTAGGAGCAATGAAGGATAGGAGTTTCCATGAGTTCGCCAAGTACAGGAAGATATTCTCCTAACCTCTCCCACCCCCCTCACTCTGTTTTTGAGAAAGTCCTCAATCTCTGATAGTTTAAAAAAAAAAAAAAATCAAACCAACACACCTAGCACCTTGGATGATGATGTGTGGAACCGATAAAGGCCAACTTCACTGACGACATTCGTAAAAACATTCAACGTACTGGTGAGGAGGAGTTAATGAGGAGCACGAGAAACCATAGCTCTAAGGTAATTTTCATTGTGTTGTACCATGAAAGCCACAGAAACACATTTACAGATGTTTTTCAAGTGTTGCATTGAGAAGGATTCGTAGATGGGATTCTGCACACCTGTCCCCTCTTTCTCAGGGAAGCATTACTTACATCCCAAAGACGTGGTTCTCAAGTTTCCACATATCTACCCAGATGACAACTGCCCCCAAATAAAACCTTACGAGCTCAAAAGCTGAAATATACGTTCTAAAGAAAGAGTCCACCAGCAATTAGCTCCAATTAGTGAATGAGAAGCTAATAGTAAAAGACAAGTTCCACACATCAAGGCAAAGACATGACAGAAGTAGAGGCCACGCTGACTCCTGCTTTTACCAGGATAAAAAGCATTAGGGGTACTGGGGTGCGTGTGACCCAAACCAGAAGCTAATGACTGCAACTTTCAGTGCAAGGGGCATCAAAAAATCATTTTCTATATATAGTAAGTAGCACATGAGAAAGAGTGCACTCTTCATAGCACCTAAGAGAAATGTTTTCACTTAATACTTTTCCTCAAAGCCTGGAAACCTTAGCATATTGGACTGACGTTCAATAACTCCACTTCATCAAATATCAAATATGGTTGCATATATAGTCTGAGGATAGGACAACCTATTTAACAGGCTTACTACATAGTTCAGGCATTATGAAGACGACAACACTACATCTTATTTGGATTATTTTAAGCATTAAATCACGTAAAAATCATGCATTTAAAAAAAAAAAAAGCCAAGACACATCTACATCTTCATAATCTAGCAATTTTAGCTTCCATGACAAACGATTCTCTAAATAGTCGTGAATGAAGCTTTAAGGTTTTAATCACTTTTTTTTTCAGTATCAACAGTATTATTTCAAATATATGCATCAATTATTGGTTCAGGACTTGATAAAACTGCAAATGTTGCATTTGTTTCCATAATTTAATACATACTTTCAATTTATATTTATAAACAACCAACAAAAAAGGTCAGCAAGTAATAAGCATTTAGCAGAATCAGGCGTTTTAAGTGACAGAAACGACACTATTGTTACTGTTAATATACCCAAATTAAATTCCAGCCACTTAAAAAAAAAGGAACATACACTAGTACTATTACATATTAATTATTCCTACATTTTTGTAGTGACCATTAACTCACAAAATTAGCTTCAGTCATAAGTTATTTCAGTTTTACTCTGTATTTGCACAAATAAACGCGACTTGGATTTTCCAGAAGCCTGTAAAACGCATTATCAAAATTTAATTACAAGCAGTGCTACATCAGAAATCATCAATATGCAAAGAGGTGATGCATTCACTGAAGAACAGATGGATGTACATTATCTGAGAGATTTGAAACATTAAAGCTGCCTTCTGTCACATAAGTGCTTTCAGAATTAACTACTGTCAGCTTAATACACAAGATACAATCATTTCAATATATAAGGCAGATAAGGAATAAGACAGGATTATTATTTTGCAGGAAGAAATGTATTTACAAATCAACTACCAGAGAACTAAAATGCTGTGTTTTCAGCTAGCACAGTGCCTCCTTCATTTATACTCTCAGAGCCCAATATTACCCAAATCAGCTAAACTCCAGCATATCAGAAAGGAAAGGTATTGCCTCCTACCCACCTCAGACCACAAAGAGATATTTTTTTAGATGGAGACCAAAACATTGCAGAACAGTGGCAACACTTTGCATAAACATGCAAAACTTATTACATTTGGTCAACACATCTAACTTGGCAACTCCCAGGTAAGTTTTGTAACGCTTGTGGTCAGTGATACGGAAAAGCAAAATACAAGTAATCCCTAAGGGAAATGGAAGTCCCTGGACTGATCCAGTTGTAAATTCAGAGTTAATGAACGCATCCTCCATTTATATTGAAGATGAAATGCTCCTTAAGCAGAATTCTTCAGCTTTATCCATTAAATTTGCACAGAAGACAGATTATAAAGCTTAACTCAGAACAACAGTTGCTCAAAACCACCTCTCAGAAACACCAAGCAACAGCAGAAAACTACAGAGAAAACTCACTGGGTTCATCTACCACAACAGGTTGCATTCTGTACGTAGAAACCAAAAAAGGGACATCCCACCCAAGCTAAAGATCTCCTATGATTTCATTTCAACACCCAACCTACCTTCTGAAGGAAAAACGAAATGCTCACAAGCACGCTTTGCCCAAGACGGACTGTGGTGTGTTGGTACCTTAGAGCCAGGCTGACATCAGCAAGCAGTGCAGCACCACAGCAGCAGACGCGCAAACCTGAGGACTGAGCAGCCCAGGATGCGGCTGCAGGGGGGGAAAGGGCTGTTATTTCCAGACCAGCTCTGACCCCCAGGGTCACACCTCACAGCCAGAGCACATCTTCTGCTTTAGTTTCACCCAGGAAGTGCTTGGGGACACCTGTGCTTTAACTCATTCTGTTGGGGAGCAGGCGCGGGCAAGCAGGAGTTCCACTTTAAAAGTGTGCTGTTCATCCAAATCCAGACTAACGCACAAAGTGCAAATGCGCCTGACAATGGGTACTGGGTACACATTAGCCCCACCAGCCACCTAAAACCTGCCAAACCCATTTAAAGAACATGTATACAAAGAGAATTAAATGCAGCTTCAAGCAGGTAGAAGTAAACAACATAATTAACACTGATAAGATTGTGGAGCATGTTGTATGAAAAAGAGGGGAAAAAAAAAAAATATGTGAGTGCATGGTCACGATAGCTATCAACGCAAAACACTATGAGCAAGCAACCTACGTGCTGTGTTAAAGAAAATGTTTAATATATTGATCTGATTACTGGCTACACAGTGTGTATACAGGAAAGATTTTGAACAATAGCAAAGTAACAAACCAAAACAATCAATATGCACTAATTGGAAACTGAAACTTTACGAAATCAAATGAAGAATCCACCACCTTCTTTTATAGGTTATGGTAGTGGATAATTATCCTCTTGCAAGGACCTAACAGAGACAAGATACCTCAGATAAAGCCACAACTTAACGTTATGAGCTTTGAACAAAAGTTACAGGAGAATAATTTTGCTGTTTTACACAGGATGGCAAACTTGATCATAGTAACTGACTCCTCAAGCCATACAATTCCAAGTTGAATACATTGTACAGAAGAGGAATATAAACAAACCTTCTGTATTTCATCAGCACAAAATGCTGGTTAGGGCAAGATTAACATTCAGCTTTAAATACTTTCAGTAACTTTTCATCAAAATCAAACACATCATTAACAATGTACCTCATTCTACAAGAACGCATGCTTTTTGTAAGAATAATAAACTACTTCTTCCAAACGTATACACACCTCACATCTCTCAGTCAACTCCATTATTCATGGCTCCAAGCTCCAGAACAAATTAGCAGCTAAAAATTTCTCTGCTCCTGCTCTATCACCCTGTACAGCAAAAGCTCGGCCAATGCTTAGGGAACCACACACATAACTTTTCTATCGGATTAGAAATTATCCTGCTCCCTTTTTCACTCTCTCTAGTAACAATCAGGTCATTTTGTTTATTCAGTGCAAAGTGGTCAGAGTAACCAACACTAAACGAAAATGCTCCCCTAATTACTTACTTATGTCAAACATAAATCTGACAGCACACAAAAAAATATATTTAGCATTCATTAAATTTAAAAAAAAATACCACAATTAGTTTCCTGTACAAATTTAATTAAGCCCAGATGCCTCTAATCTTCTTGTGTGGCCACTTTTAATTACCTTCTTCCCTACTGTAATCTGGCCTCAATTTTCTACCTTCTGAGGCTTTTCATCAAGCCCTTGTGCCCTGACCTTCCCTCCTAAATGTTTCTGAACAAAGAGAAGTCCAGTTTTCCCAGCACATATGGTCTACTCTAAGATGTCTCTCCCATCCCCTGCCTCAGCCTCCCAAACCATTTTGGCCCACAGCACTACTTTACAGTCCCAGACACTTTGCTCCATTCTGATCCATTCCCTGCAGAAAGGGAAGATTGGTTTAGATGAGAGACAATAGCTGATGATATGTGGGTAGTAAGAGCACAACAGAGCAATGCCCCACGCTATCCATCAAGGGGACAAACACACAGAAACCATTAAAAAGAAAACTCGGTCCTGGAAAGACAAAGAGGCACAGAGGACCTACTACCAGGTAATCCTACCTCTTTTGGTAGACACAAGTATTCAATATAGGATAAAATATGAAATAGCACACAAAACCCACTAGAGAATGAGAATACACGAAGTGGTTTAGGAAATGCGTAACTGCTACAAGAATTTACATGTATTTAGCACTACTTCAGATGATAAGGAAATATCAGAGGTAGAGGAGAGATTAATAGACCTGGCATGAGCAAAAGTTTAGAAGCAGCAGCTTGAGCTACAATTAGTCAACATACTTACGCTTTAGATTACAATAAAATATGTATATCTAATTACTTCATAGAGATTAAGGTATGTTATATCACTAAGAAAACAAGAGCCCAGGACTCAGATTGCATTCTCCTTCCCTCCATCTACATTCATACACACATTTCCGTCTGCAGATGACCAAACCCTGCTTAAAACTCAACTGCTGAATCAAATATAAGATTTTCTGTTTAAAAGGTCTTTGTCCTGTTAGTGTGGAAGAATAGTCTTCCATTTTATGGATCTGTCAGTTCTCTTCTTCACATTTATTTTTTCCATAGTGTTTCCACATGACCTCCATTTGTGCACATTTAACATCATCACAGAACTTTAACTTTTAACTTAAATTCTTTATTCAGAAACAAATATCACTGTATTGCATGAGTAAGCAGATGAACAAAACTCTTTTCACCCACCACTACAAAAGCCCAGTCTCCTTGATACAGGTTCCCATTCATGTGGAGAACACAACCACCTGCAGGGCTCATGCACACATACGAACACAGAATCTGGACATATTACACCTAAAATGGATTCCACGGATTCTCTTTACAACAGCAAGAGGAGTATCAAGTCTCAATGCTTTAAACCAAAAGCCCTTCTCATGCTTTCTCCTCAAAACCAGGGCTGCTCTGGCTGAAACTTCACACAGAAAATATTAACTCGGAAAGACTTCTGCAGAAGGCGGGGGGGCAATCTGAGTTAAAGCTGTAGCAGTTTTTCATGCTGCAGCACAGAGAATCATGCTATAAAATGTATTAATAGAGACCTGATGATAAAATTAAAGCAATCAACACACAACAGGAAGAGAGGAAACCACTGATTTTTTTTTTTTCTGTAAACACTTCTCCCTAAGTAATTCATGACCTTAATTATTGTATTAGAAGTGTTAAAAAAATGCCTGCATTTTCCTTGTTTCACAAAGGAGAAAAATATAGCAAGTGATTAGTAAATAGTGTGCTACACAAGTTATGGTTTTACCCTAAAATTTGACACTTCACAAAATGACAATTACTGTGAGATACTGTAGTAAGGATGAAGCGCAAATAAGAGGGAAACGTGAAAACGACCCATTAGGAAATTATTGAAAGCCTCCATTGCCCAGTAATAAGAAAAAATATTTTTTAAAAAATTAAACTTAAGAAGTCCTTTTCCTCAAAGTCATATCCCAACTGACAAGTTAATTACACCAGTATTGTGTTATTGAAGAAGTGGGGAGCTCTTATCTGTTTATCGAGAATACTGTTCATACCCCCTAGCTCCCCAAAAGCCAAGACCATCAGTAAAGGTACAAAAGTTACTCCTTATTTTCAGTTCTGCATTGTTATGTTTTCATCAAGATGAGTGAATGAATATAATTTAGAATAAACCCAATTTAAGTCCTTGAAAGATATAATGGGAGGCAACAATCCACAGTAGAAGATCAGTATTATGACTGATTTTACTGTGTTCACACAAATAATCATGTTAGTTTTAGTAGTCATATTAATAATGACTGTTATACAGAAGATGGCTGGTTTGACTTTTCACTAACAACTCTTTAAAGAAAAAGGATTAAGCTGTAAAATGTGACAAGTTAACTATCATGTGCAACTAATGAAAAGCTTCTCTCCCCTTTTCCTCAGAAAAGGCAAAGCAGAAAAAAAGCTCGGAGTTATTTAAAGGGTGCCAAGTTTTTCAACAACTATTGAAAACAACACAGGCAAGTCCTCCATATAATCCCCCACTTAATGGAGTGTCCATTTTCTCATTGAAAGGACCCCTGCACTAGAAAAGTAAAGCACAGAATTTTCAATTACATTGTCTTGTGCTTTCTGCTTTGACAACTGTACCATTACTTGGGTTCCTACATTAAATTTTTTACCTCTCTAAATAAAAAATTCTTACCCTGGATAATTAATAAATACCTGTTTTTTCACAAATTACATTACTACAAGAAGTCTATACTACTATTGCAAGTGATACAGCACAGGCATGCTTGTTTGCTTGATTTAGAATAGCAAGTTTCTAGCCGTTAATATTTCAGTCTTGTGTAAACTACGCCTTCTGTGATGCTAACAAGGGTTTCTTGCCAAAAGCAAACATTAGTTCATACTTACAGCAACATAAACAGTATCTTTAGTTATGTTAGTTGAGAAGCACATGGGCTGAAAAACTCTCAGATGAGAGAAATAGGCAGGCAGTTTTTTATACTCCCTTCGGATCTAAAGATGCTGTTTTATGCTTACTTAGCAAAGGCTAAAAGTGTACAAACAGAATCATCCTGACTCTTACTTCATGATAGGTACAGAATTTATCTACAAAAAAACATCACAAATCCTTTTACAGTGCAACAGGAGACTAAGCAGCCCTTAAAACTTAACAGGTTTGGATAATTTGGGGGTTGAATTCACCTCTCTTCCCCAAAAGTAAGTAAACGAGGTTTGTGGGTCCGTGGTAGTTGTGATATCTTTCCAAGCTCGCCTGAAATCTCCACAGCATGAAGAATTGCATTCTACTTCCTACAGATGCCTTTCTGCCCCCAAGCCAGACCACCTATATTGTTTATAACAAAAGTCCTTGCAGTCAGTTTTACAGCATCATTGTCAACAGGACTGCATGTGGGGACTCCCCAGCTGCCTGGAACAACAACTGCTCACGATGGGTTCATGCAGCTCAAGGCCTTCCCTCCATAGGGAAGGAACCCAAGGAGTGATAAGGATGATACCGCTGGTCTTGCTTTCTACTAGTAAACTTCAGTTAAGCCACGCTGGAGCGTTACCGTATCATAGAAAACTCTACTGAGTTAACACACGTTAAGGTACATGTACCAACAGAAGGAACTGGAAATCTCAACTATGAAGTCCAAAACAACCATTCAGTAATGCTTATTTTAAGTAAACACCTATGTGATCAACTATGCAGAAACAACTACTTTCTTCCCAGCCATCTAGGTGAGCAGGGATTTTATCTAATAGGCAGGAAGCAAGATCCAATCACTGAATGCTGAAATGAGAAAAATCCAAATGGAATTAACTATGAGGATAATTACTCACTGTAATAGCTTACTAGGAAGATAGTAAATTCATCACCACTTTAAGTCTTAAATTAGAAATATGTTTTGAGTTTAACATGGACATTCACCAACTGCAGAACATGCAACACCTGTGCAGCTGCCAAGGCAGGGTTACCTGACCGCCTCTCCCCGGGAATACACACAAACAGGAGCTGATGTTGTTACCTCCTCCCACAGTGACATACAGGCAAAACGTGTTAACAAACTCCTAATTAAAACCTGGCTTTAACACACAGGCTAGCGTGGTATGGCCAAAACGGCTCTAATGTAAACTTCTCTTCAGTATCCATGACATTGCTGAATGCGGCCCTGAGGCGGGGATGCATTTCCAATGGGGAAAACCTACAGATCTCAGCAGTACAATCTGCTAAACCGCTTCACAAATCCATTCACACAGTCTGTTACCTCGCGTGGTGCTGCTTTGCAAAGCTGTATCGTAAGAGCAATACATAAATAACTTCCAAGCAGAATTGCTCATTATTAATGCAAACTATTCTGAAGACAAAAGCAAAACAGCATTTGGCAGCACGAATGCTGCCATTAAGACGTTTGGTCTGAAAACCTCAAAGTGATTTACAGAGTACCCAACTGACTTCTCTGCCTCGGTTTCTTTCCTGTCCACTAATCATAAAAGTAATTTTGGGTACATTTCCCCAAATTACGGGTTTTACTGATATTGAATTGTAATTTTACCAGATGGCTGGTGTCAGCTTCTGGCAAAATGGTAGCATGACTTCTTGGACTGAATCTCCAATTCAAATGCTGTGTAAGTGCAGCACAAAAAGCAGATATGCAGAACAGCAGAGATAGCCCCAGGAAAAGAAGTCAACTTAGAACACAGAGCAAAAAAAATGGACCAAAAAAAGTTCTTCTTTAACTGAAGGAGGGGATAGACCTTGAGGACAAATAAGCAACAAAATTTAGTTGAATTTAAACTTACTTTCATTAAATTTAAGCGGAAGGAGGAGAAATTAATACCAAGTACTAAACTCTCCCCTACCTCAGAGTCGTTTGAGATAGACACCTATAACGGAATGAAAACACACAAAGAGAAGGAAAAACATACAAGCATTGACAAGCATTCTAGTGGCTAAAAAGAAAAATACAGCAGGATTAAAGCTGAAGAAAGTGAGAATTAAGAGCAGTGCCTACTTAAGAACACACATATTTGAATGATTTTTAAAAGTTCAGTATAAATACCCCCTTTTCGAGCAGCTCTTATACTACCTCTAATCACCAAGAATGACCAACTCCCTTTACTCCCAAGAAGTTCTAAGGCACAGAACAATATTTTCAAGCCTCTTAATAATGACTAACAAACTAAGGGAAAGCAACACAGGTTATGGCATGAAAAGTTCAATCTCTTTATTGTGTTCTCATGCAGGGTTCTGCATCAGACTAACCTTCTAGAAAATACTATCAGGTTATTGTAAAAATAAAGAATACTCCACCAGAGATTGAATAGTGATCTATTAATTCGAACACTAGAGGGGTTTTTCTGCTTGTTGGTTTGGTTTTGGTGGTGGTGGTTTTTGTTTGTTGGGTTTTGTTGTCTGGGTATTTATAAACTGTTTTTAAAAATTCCCAGTCCTTCCATATAATTCCAAGCATACAAGGAGATGACAGACAAGGGAAAAAGAACAAAACCCCCAAGTCTTGCCAAGCTATCATCAACAATATTTTCTACCTCAAGATCCATAGTGAACAATGCTTATTCCAGGCTATTGCCAAAAATTTTTTATTTTTATTTCCTGTTTTCAGTTGTCTATTCTTTAAAAAAGTCTGAAGGACTATTATCGGTAATATTCAGCTGTCCTTTAGTCCTAATTGCTAGGAAAAAAAGGAAGTATCAGTACTATTAAAGTAGCTGGGAGTGAAAGGCTGTGATATATTATCGACAAAGATAATTTCTTATCTGTGTTTAGTTGAGCAAAGTTATAAACTGAATTTCTGAGATAAGAAAAGGTAGCTGGGGATCAGGTGAGGCAGAAAACATGCTTCATGCAAGCCACACTAGATATTTACACTGGTGTATTTTACCATTTTGGTGGGGAAAAATACAGCTCAGCTTTACTCCTCTGAGGTTGCTCTAAAAGAATGGGTAATACATATTTTACGAAGAATGCCTATTTGTCCACAGTTCCAACCGATATCTTATGAAATGTTCAGCTGTGTACATTCAATCAGATTTCATGCAGTATCCGCTGAGCAATATTGTTTCCATTCTGAATACCATATTTTTTAAGATGAACTCCAAATCATGGACGTTCTTCCGGAGCTGTCAATGAACTCGTTAAACGCCTTTGCATCAACATCTGATAGGGAGCCTTTGATCTGCATGTTTTTCCTTTCAATAAAAGCAAGAAATACAAACAGAATGGCAGCATTTATCAGACTTGCTGAAATCTTTTAACACATCGGTTTGTCTGCATTTTCAGCATCTTTAGCAGTAAAAAGATATAAGTAAAACAAGGTCATACACCACTAGGACACAGCCGAACAAATTGCCCTTCCTGGCATCTTTCTTAAAAACAAAAAAACCCCAACAATTACAGTCTCCACATGGTATTAAAAAAAGAAAGGCAAATGCCTTCTCGTTAACCTCACATCTCCAGAACACTGCCTGCCACACTTGGTTCCTAAGTGTTACGTTCTCCATGTCACAGGAAGCCCTCCAGCAGCAGATCTAAAATGTGACCTTGCCGAACAAGGTACTTGCTGACAAACAGCACGCAAGATTGCCAGGTTTGAAGGAAGATGATATCCCAACCTGCCTAAAAGATTCTGGCCCCAGCCCAAACAGACTTTTAGCAGGCTCCACTAGAGAAATGGAAATGGTTGCAATTATTGTTATTGATTCAATGCCCTTAAAATGGCTCTCTGAGAATCATATTTCAGTAACTGATTAAGCAGTATGGTTCAGCAACAGGGCATTTGCCTAACAGCCTACGGAAACCTAAATTTGCTTGGCCAAACTATTTCTGGGACCAGGAAAGTAAGTTTTTGTACTTGCACGACCAGAGGTGAAAGTAGGTGACTAGATAAGAATGTAAGGTGGCCTACAATATTAATGTCAGGCAGGCATTCAACCTTTCTTTCAAATCCTATGAAGTCATCAACTCTAAATATCCTATTTTTCTGCTCTACAGCACTCTCCTATGACAGAAAGGTGGTGTGACTCCAAGCAGTAAAAAGAGCAGAGTCCAACGCAGAAAAGCACTGATCACAGATACAGTGAACAAAACTACCAACTAAAAGAGATAACTGATACAAATATAAACAATCTTAAAATTTGAAATTGGGATCATTATTTGAAGGGCTAAAAACAGGTTGTAGAGAGAGATCCTTTCCAGAGACCAATGTCATTTAAGATGCTGTTACTGCTCTGCCACAGAATATGTTCAGCGGAGCTCCACTGAAGTCAACTGAGTGCTCCCTAACCCATTACAGACAAAATTATGCAAGTCTACTTAAACTCACCAGTTTCTTCCAGCCTATATCATGTTGCGACACTGAATTATAAATGACTGATGTGAACTGTTGTAAAGACAGTAGACCTTACACCCTTCCAGCAGAGCGCAGGTAACAGCTAGGGGCCAATTAGTATCTTACACTGCTGCAAAACAAACACCTACCCATAAACTTAAAGCCACGTTCTTCAATAAAAGCAGGCATGCTTCAGTGCTAGCATTATGGATCTAAACTTGACTGTTGTCAGAAGTCTCAGCAAACCACTGGTGTGCCAGACTTGGCATGCACGAGCCACTGTTTGTCATGCCTAGGTGGAAAGGCATGCAGGGCTAGGACAGTGTCTTTTGAACAGTGAACCCATCACACAATGGCATCTGCAAAGAGGAAGATGCTCTGATATCATTGCCTCAATCCACCTTTACTGGAAGCCAATCTACCTTCCTGACTTTCCAAGGGCATTGTTGGTGCAGATTCGTGTAGATGAAGACTAATCACCCTCCTGCCTGGACAGCAGTGCTAGACAGCGTCAGCTGTGCTGATCAGACACAGACCGCACAACTCCCCATCCAAACCTGGGGTCTGCCCTGGCTGCTACATCAGATGTACGGCATTCCACAAAGGTCAGCTGCCCTGCCGCAGAGCAGCCTTGCACATTTTGGAGACCAGCACCTTTCTGAAGCGAGGAGAGGAAGCTGCTCAGGCCCTAGTGAAGATCGTGCTGATGACTTGTTAGACTGCTGGTAACAGGTGGAAATCCAAAGCAGCCGAGATGGCACAATCTGTGAGACAAGGTGGTTTGTCTCCCATGTGACACAGGGAGCCACAACATGGTAAGGAAGGGAGCCTGAAGAGTCAAACGCAGCTGACACGAGAACAGAGCTCTGGACGCACTGAACAGGCAAGGCACATTTCTGGGTTGGTTGCTCATTTTCTAACAGAGAAGAGTCGTTCAAGAAAAAGACCTGTAAAATAACTGATTTAAACCGAATTTTGAGGCCATATCCAACTAATTCAGAACGCGGTTTTAACACTACAAAGTAAGAGTGATGTGTGGAATAGTCCAGCTGCTAACAGTTGTATTTCATTACAGTTGTTTCTACTGATACAACACCAAAGTGGATTACTTTCTGAATAATACATTGGTTGTTGGTAGCAACAGCACTATCAAACCCACGGCAGCTATATTTGTCCTTACTGGAAAACCTGGCTGATTAGGTTATGTCCTATGATAGGCATAGGTTGAAGCCTGCAAAATGGACCTTACAGTAACCATTCTCACCACAGCAGCCCAAAAAGGCTTTTAGTAACTGCAAGGCTCTCTCACCAAATAGCTCAACTTTTCAAAAGGTCCAGTCCTCCATTCAGGAAAACAGCATAGAGTACAAACCATGCTGGCAACGTGAAGTCCAAGTAATCCATCAAGGCCCTCAAAATCTGTATCTGTCTTAATTTTTCTTAAAATCTACATGTACGCTTCCACGTTCTCAGATGCAAGGCTGATTAGCAAATGGTACCATTCTGTTCAAAGTTCAGAAATCACCTTTTGGTCACCAGGACACAGGAGTCAGTGATTTGCTCAACAGAAGCAATGATTAGGTACAAATTGTAAAATGGTACCAAAAATACAATTGAATTTTCCAAGGTATTTATATTTCCACTCCTATCACCTCAACACCTGGGAAATATTTAGGACGTAAGTTTTCTTTCTCCAGTAAGAATCCTGGAAAGAAAGTAGGTTCTAAGAAATGCTTAATTTCCTGCTGACATTACTCAGATTTTTATCAAAGCCTGGCAAGAACATATTTTCTACTTGTAACAGTGCAGGGTTCATGTACTGAAATCTCTTCCCACGGAGCTCATAGCCATTCTCAAAGGTATTGAAGTTAACATGGGGTAATGGCACCAATGGGGTCCACAGATCTGCGCTTATTCCTCAGACAGTGCAATCAAGCACGCATTTCCAAGACATCTCATCTTCAGGGGTGGGTACTGACCTGAAACCCCCAAGCGCTTTTAGGTGCTTCTGGTATCTTGTTTCAACATGTGCAATAACTACTTTGACACCTAGAGCACCAACTCTTTCAGGACCGTGGCTGTTTGCAGCAGCAGCTCCTGCACTCAATGGTGAATTGAGTTCCTCTGTTGAGGAACCGACCGTGTTAGAAGTACTGCTCAAGGTAGATTTAGGCGTTGTGGTTCTTTTTGGAACTTCTGGCCCAAAGCCATTTTTACAAACTGCCCAAATACAGTCTTCCATCCACTGATTTTTGAGTCTATGTGTGGTGAAAAAAAAAAAAAAAGCAGCCTGCCACACATCTGGCTTGGGAGGTGGAACTGTCCCAGAGAGCAACATCTGCCACACTCAGCACTAGGGCTCACCAGAAAGAAATCTTAAGGATTTGGAGCTGTTTTAAAGGACTTGTTACAAGTGGAGAGGAGGAGGCAACTTAAAAGTCTCATCCCAAGTCTATTCAGTTCCAGATGATAAATTTACAAGACAACACAATCAGAAAACTTTTTCTGAAGAGTCATAACATCTGGAAAAGGCTCGACTCACAAGCAGGACAGCAGGCTGGACATCACTAAGTCTTTATACCACTGGTGAAGGAACAGAAGTTGGATGATGAGTGCTCCATCATTTATACCCCAACACGGAAGTATTAAGCAGCTCAGATGCAGGCACCATCCATCCATGAGAAGTGGTTGACTTGGTAGAAATCACATTACTGATCTCAAGAAAGCATGAGAGTTTTTTTTACGAGCTTGCACAGAAATTCTCCTAATTATGCAAAAGAACTTGGTGACATCTCTCAAAAAAATGAAAGGAAGCTTCAGCAGATTTTGTAACAGGACTTTCTCAAAATATAACGAATCAACTTCAGAAGTCAGAAAACAGTATTTTCACAGATCTTTTTGAATGCTCATTTAGTTGGTCTTTTTCCTCTATAATTGTGCACATACCGTTCCTGTGGGAACTGGAAATATTAGCTGAACTTTTTATAGCCAGAGATATACTAGTACCAATACAAGTATTGTAGGGAAATTCTAGCTCACTGAATTAAGAGATAGAACTGCTACAGAGCTTTCATATATTAAAAAAAACAACCAAACAAACAACAACAACAAAAAAAAAAAACCACAAAACAAAACACAATAAACCCAAACAAACAAACAAACAAAACCAGGTAAGGACTTGCAGCTAATCGAAAGCAAGTGCTCAGCAAGCTCCCCAGTGGCCTTATTCTGCACAAGCTGTAATTTTCTTTCAAAGTAGACTAACACATTAAAATAAGCTATTTAAAGAAACTTTCAGAAAGGAGTGTAGACAAACATGCATACATTCTTCCTGAGGTGTAGCTCAGCCTCCCACACCCAACCTGCTTATCACTGGCGTCCAACCAGATCTCCTGGCATACCAGCACACATAAGCATCGCTAATCTGCTTCAGCCAGAATGAGCCAGGTTAACTTACAAGTTTAAATTCTCAGCTAAGCAGATTCGTTTTGCCTGAAATAGATTACGAAGCGCTTGCACGAGCAGTTCCACAAACAGATTCGAGAGGAGAACAATCTCCTTCAACAGCGGGACAGCACAGGCAGCACGTGGCTGTAACCTGCGACCAGCCCAACTGAACCTGAACGGAACACTCACTGCAGCCCAGCAACAGCGTCCTGGGAAACGATTAAGAACTCACTTCGGATTCATGGTCTGTTCTGTTTCACAGCTTCCCCAGGTTGATAAGACCCATGAAAAGTGAACCAAGGATGTCAACCCTAGTCTTACCAAGTAGCTAGCATCTACAGCCTAGGAAGTCCGAGGCATAACGCACATCTCGGAAATCACAAGAACCATACAAGTGATATTTGAAGATGAACTGCTACCACTTCTCTTATTTAAGCAGAGAAAAGCTGTAAATGCAATTAGAATGTTAAATATTTCCTGAGGCACACAATTATTTTATTTTTCTTTTTGTTTGATAAATAATGAGGAGAAGAGTACTGGTGAACTGGAGGCACCAGCAAGATCTCATCTCACTAGCCTAATTTGTGGGCTTCCTGCTCCTTTGGCAGTCACGTTCGTAAGTGAGCATCCCGAGAAAACTCATGAGGACAGATAATTGGGGGGGAAACCCATGCATATATATCCAGATGGCAAATTCACCACAGAATTTACTACTTGGACAGAGTGCTTTATTCCCAACTTTACTCCTAAGTTTTAAAATATTATTATTTTTTTAATACTTAAGTTGTTAAAATAACCTAAGAAGTTTAACAAAATACAAGCCAAGTCTGCAAATACTTTGAAAGCATAAGCAAAGATATCACCAAACCCTTTAGCAGTGGCTTCAAGGAGATGTGCAATGCAAAGGCATATGCATTCCACAACTGGAGCTGTAAAATAAAAAAAAAAGGTCTTTCTAAAGATAAAGGATTTAGTGTTTTCACTACCATTATGTTGCATTCACATGTGTCTGCTTTTGTTCTGCTACCACTTCGTGCTATTTCTCCAAGAAGGTCTGAGAACACACTTGCCTGAGCATTCTTTATCTACAAGTAGAAAGCAATCAGCCTATACACAGGAAGAGCCTGAGATGCAGATACAGAGAGGACAGCTAAACTGTTTGGACCTATGACTGAAAATAAGGTACCAAAAATCTAAACCTATGAAACATGTTACAAAAAAACCCTATTCTTTTCTAAACATCTTTCATGTTAACATGATTGTGCAGAACCATCCAGTGAACAAGTAGGTGGGAGAGGTGGGTGCTTTTATATTTAGAATCTCTCTCAAGGAATTCAACATCAAAGACTTGCCCACACTTCTTTGTGTTTTGTGGTTGTTTCATTTAAACAAAGCAGGGATGTGCTGGAGAGATCAGAAGGTAAAATACTTTATGAAGATGCAATAAAGTTAACATGATTGAAGAATTAGGAATTTATAGCTACAAAATACAGTACCATTGTTCAGGAGTACATGCTGCTGTTACCAAATCCTCATCAATAAGCAGCAACAGGAAAGAACACAACAAAATGTAAAAACAGTCACAGACTTTTGATAGTCACAGATGTTGCAATAAAGTAGAAAACATAAACCACAGGTCAATCTATGCCAAGTGAATCTCTTCTGTTCCGGTAGCAGCAGTGTAACACACGATTTCAAAAGTGCTCTGGAATCAGGCAGCTATCAAAAACCCTCAAAAATCAACACTTGCAGATCCTGCATTCATTCATACCAACTTAGAGTTACAAGTCCTTTACAAAATAAGATGCAACGAGAAGTCCAAGATAGGTGAATAGAAGATCCTTTGTTTACTCTGAAAAGCATCTGCAGTTGGTTTTGAGCATTCATTTATTTGCTTACATAATGACCACACACTTGGTGACTGTATGCTTCAGTTGTAACGAAAGGCAGCAGGGGTAGTGCAGGGTGGTAACGAAGTGGCCTGTACAAGCTCCACCATATCTTTTGAAATAAAATCTCAGGGACAAGAAACGCTTACATATCTTTCCAAGTGTTAACATATCCTACAAAAGAGTCTAGGAAATGAACCTATCCCTGCCTGTTTACATACTACATTCCCCAGTTCCACTATACAATACCCCATGGCTGAAATGTTCGGTACTCCTCCGCAACCTCAGTGCATCTCTGAAAAATTTGTTCAAATCCTTATGATCTGCAGAACAACCACAGAGCTTGATTCTTAATATGTACATATCACCTCCAAATTTGTTACCAGTAAGCTTCATACCCAGCGTGTAAACATGAAATCCAAATGCAGGTGCTTTCATTTGCCCATCACAGGGCAAATCCTTTCTCCCAAGCACAGGTTTGACAAATACCAACCACTATCTCCCACTGTCAATATACATGTAACTTTTCAGAGAGAATGAGCCAAGTGGCTCTTGTGAAGCAGAATCAAAGATTTATACCATTTAAAGGACAGTATTTGCTCAACAGAATTCAGAGATCTCAGACTAAGAAGAGAAGGAATATGTAAAATCAAGATATATACCATTAGTTGCTTGCAATGGGATAGATAGCCTGCTTATAAGTTCCTCCACTACTAAGAAAATTAGAAGTAGTAAAAAAGGAAAGTGGGACCTTAATGAGATCAGAGAAAAACTGTGTTTTGAAAAGGAATTGGAAGGTCAAGTTAGAAGCTGTGTGTCACAACAGAGAATATTCCAGGCAGATGTGGCAGCATAAAACTAGAAATGAAGTAAGCATAAGGGGACAGCAAGGAAAATAAATGTGAAGAGTAGAATAAATTATACAATATGAGGTCTCAGACAAATTATGGATAATTCATTACTAGACATAGAGTAAACAGGATCTGATGCGTTCAGCGCCTGTAGCAAAGAAAGTGCATTATTGATCTACTGTATTATGCAGGGCTTAGGAAAAGATGAGGAATCAAGAATAAGTGTTCCAGCATATCAATTTTTATATTTAGTAACAGCTGAAACAAGCAGAAATAGACAGTTCATAACATTAGTACTTGATTGTTTATTTTATGCTTCAAGATAAATTGGCTTTGTGCACCCAGAAGAGGAACACTGTCATAAAGGCCAAGAACTCAATTCCTTAATTTAATAACAGTTAAAGCTTCTCTAACAATGGAGATGAAGGGAGTGCAAGCAGCATCGTCCTTGCAGCATATTATAATATTGATACTGTTAGGACAAGACTTCCATATTGGAAACTAACAATTAAAATGTTAAACCAGTCAGCCAGTGAAGTCCACCACCTAGGCTAATTAATGTCTGAAGTAGCTGCAGTGTTTAGAAGCATTTTCAAAAAGTCATTTATCTGAACTTTTATTTGACATACCCAACATATGCTTGTGTAAATCTGTGTATGATCCTTAAACGTAAAGGCTGCTAAAGCACAACCAAAGTTTCACATGGTGTGAAAGCAGCAAAAGTCTATTCACCTTTGCACGGGACTCTTAGCAAAAGTCAAGTTATTTAGAGCTGATATGACAGGTCTACAACAGGACCCAGCGAGAGTTACTGACCAACTAAATGAGCAAAACCAAATTCAAGGCTAGAAGATTACAAACAACAGGCCCCTCTTCACCATGACCAGCAGAGGCATAATTTGACCTTGGGCAGCAATAAATTTTATAGAATTAAAAACCATGAAATACCAAACGAATGCCTTTTTGAATTCTACCTGAGAAAATGGAAAGACTGTACTACAATCCTTGCATGAAAATGACATTAAGTTTTCTGTTTGTGATAGATTTTGCCTGGCACCAGAAGCTGTTTGCCAGCCATCAGTTCTATCGTAAATACAAACCAATGAAAAAAATGCAAAAGTCTTAATGTATTAGCAGTACTTGTCTGTATTTACAGTTGTAGTAAGTTTTACTGTGGAAAATAGTGGACTTGTTGTTCTAGGAATATCAGTCCTGCTACTGTGATAGATGGCCTGTCAAGATAAAACCACCACTGTATACTGTACACATTAAAAACCAAGCTTAAATGTATATAGCAATAGAACCTACCTTCTTCAGCATCAAGGATATCTTAACCAGCCATCTGAGAACTTGCTTTTTGAAACCAAAAGTATAACTGCATTCAAACAGCACGAGTAAATGCACAATATCTGTTACTTGTGAACAGAAGTGGCTAAATAAAGTGCAAAAATATCAGTGTGCCCTTACTGTTCCCTACCCAAAAAACTATGCCAACTACAACAGCAAGTGAAGTTTGATGCCATCTGTCACCTAATTACACCTTATGTAATATATGTCATCAGGACATTTACCTTAGCCACCACTCTGCAAGGGATGGCACATTTTCCTGCTCGTGGAATCAGTCACAAACACCTGTAAAGCTATATGTCCTAATACAAAACCTTTTCAGACGCAAGGGCAAAAATAAACTGATAGCAGTTAGAAAGCCAACGAACTGCCATCACCTTTTTATTTCTCAGTTATTCTCATGAGCAGGTATTTGTTGTATGCATTATTTTGTACAGTTCCCACACTTAGAATTTTAATTCTGAGAGTCAAAAGATCAACTACACACAATGGAATAGCATCTGCTTCATTCATCATGTGGAGATCTAGCACATGTAGGAGATTTTTCAAGTGTGCTTCTTGTATCAGGATACAAGAGAGGACATTAAGAGTCTGTTCCATAAGTTAGAAGAATCTGATGCCACTGGCTTTTAGCACTTCTGCAAGCCACTCTATTCCACAAGCATCCACTCCCTGCACTAACAAAGAGTGAGACAGCCTCATCTACTGACTTGTAGAGAAACCAAGTGCTGTGCCCACTTGCTGCTGCTGGCACATTCAGTACACCAAATGACAGCTCAAGTGCTTGGTACCTGCTAAGAATTTGTTGAGAACTTCAGTATTTTTTATCCTGAATTTGGTTGGATCTATGTAACAAAGCTTGCATTGACTTAAAAGTAGACAAAATCCCTGAAAAATGTCCTGATCAAATTATTTCCAGAGGCTCTGCACTCCCTTAGCTCTGCTCTTCACCTGTTTTACAGTCAGCTTTCCTGTTCAATTTTCCCTGTATTTGTATAGTCTGGGGAAAAAAAAAAAAAAGGCAGATTATTCTCTGTTCAAGAAGAGATGAAACTTAGCCACTCATACAAAGCTGAGGATAAATTAGAAAATGCCAGACTACCCTGCTATATATTGGCTGACCAGGTCCTTTACATTAAAGGAAAACAATGCCTGCTGGACACTATAGATTCCTCTTACTCTTAATGTGCTATCTCCACCCTTTACTTAGATCTGATGGAACAACTAAGGTACAACATTTGGCTCGGTGTGTTTAGAGAAAGCATAGTCACTGCCATAAAATGAACTAGTGTCTCCAATACATCAATACACAGTTTGTATGCTTGTTCTCTCACAACAGGTATCGTGGCTGGTTTTTGTTTAGTGGTAGTGGGAGCACTGTTTTGTTTGGTGATTTTTTTAGATGCCATGGGATCATAAAGTATCTGAAACATTCCAGAACCCAAGTCATTTTTGCTACCTTTGCCAGCCACGGAGTCAATGTAACAGCTCAGAACCCTCCAATATAGCTTCCAACAAAAACCACTATGCTCCTTTGGCTAACTTCTTCAACAGATAGAAGGCTGCCATGTACTTCAGTTACAAAAGCAAAGGTTCACAAGGAATTTGAAAGTGGAGTACCACTGTGGGGGGGGTATAGAATAGTGAAAGGATTAATGTTATATGTTGTATAAAACAAGTATGAGGAAGCCTTTAATTTGGGACTGAAACATAGAAATCCATTAAGTTCTTCATAAAGAAAGCTGCCTCTTCTGTAAGTTTGTCCACAATGGAAACTATGGTCACCGAATGACCGGGAACTTCTCAGACTGGGAAAGATTATTCCACATTTCTAATAAGAATCAAATGTGGAAGTGGTAATTTTTTGCCTCTTCAGCGTGACATGCAATTTGATTTTTTTTTTTCCTTCCAGAATTCTGTGGGTTTAGAAACTCCACAAAGATGAAGTACGGTAAAAACACGTTAACTACTCATTTTTCTGAAGGAAAAAGGGCCAGGTGTGCAACAGGTTAAACAAGATACATATAGGCGTCAGTGCTCACATCTGATCATAAGAAATTTTTAAAAGAGAAGCTACTAACGTATATGTACACATAAGCAAGATAAAAACTCTTGGTTACAAAAATGGAATGAAAGAACAGTTTAGACCAACAATACTTGAAAAAACTTAATTGGTTTGCAACTGCCAGTTGTTGCTGCTTTCTTGAGCTCCAAAAAAAAAATTGGCACAAAGTCAACTGCAAGTAGACTTATAGAGACATAAAGATATTTTAAATAAATACATAAACAAATAAAATTGAGTCTCAAACAGGCATGAGGAGCTTGTAGAATCTATCCACATTACTCACTTGAGTTGGGTTAAGTGGCTTGCCAATTCATGTTTTGTTTCAAATTCAGCTGGCACACCACACTAATTCTGATGCCCTGCACTGATGTAGCAACATGATTTGCACATCTTAAGATCTTGAATTGCTCATTTTAGACAAGGTATCATTCTAAGTAGAAAAAAGGACAAGTGACCAATCTTTCATCAGTAAGTTACCACTGAAAATTAGAGGTTGTTACAGCTTTAAAAGAAATAAATTACAGAGCTGCTTTCCCAGTACTATCCTCCAGTCCATGTTGTCTGGCTGTTTCCTTTCTTCCTCAATTTATGCCACCTAACCAAAGCTTACTGAAGAAAAATATTTTGTTTTCACTCCAGATATTGTGAGAAATACCTGTGGGTGGAAAGCAGATGGAAAATGCTTTTGTATACATTAAGTTATGACATGCTCAGGAAGCCTCTTCTACTCATCCTGAATTGCAAGTATGGGCATACGCATTTGGAGGAAGGAAAGGTACAATCTGCATCCTTTGCGGAGATGGGGGCATGCGGGGAGAGGACAAACTGACTATTACTGACAACTATACATCAGGCAGGCAGTACAGTGGGAAGTGGAAAGCAAACAATGGAAGTGACCAGGCAAGCAGATGGAGCCAAAAAGCTTAAGGGGGGGGGGAAATCAAGTGACAGCTGCATTAGTTGGCACACAGTCCACAACGGTTGGCAAAGATGCTACGCATGTACTTGTGAAGAAGTGGCACAAAACAAACTGAAGCAAAAAGGTCCATCTTTCTGTAAAGAAGAGGCTACAGAGACCATTTTGTTAAAAAGACAGGAATCAAATCCCAATTCCAGATGTGAGAATCTAGGTGAGTCACTATCTTCCTTGTGCCTTATTTCTCCAGCTATACCAAGTGAGAATCACCCTTTTAAAAAGGTACTTTCAATACCAACACAAATGTTTTGCCATCTTTCAGGCACTTGAGACTTAAATTTTCATTGTGCTTTTCCCACAAAGGAAATATCTATGTGGAGAAAATGTGATCTAGGGGGAAAACAGCTGAATTCAGTCTGAGGAGACTTGGTTTCCATGCTCAGATTTGCCAGCGGCCTGAAGAGGGACCTTCAGCCTACTCACTTTCAGAGTCTGTTTCCCCATGATAAAGTGAGGTTTATTATACATACTTCCCTGAAAAAGAGCTTTGAAAAAAGTGCAAAGTAAATAAAGGATCACAAACATCACTGCCTTGTCATTCTAACTTCTTCCTGCATGTGCATTACAATAGAGTCTCACATACCAATTTTTGCCCTCAAGGCCCATTGATGTGCCCACAGAACACAAACAAGGTGTATTTAGTGAGGTATTTTTCCACCCTCATTATTCAAAGAAGTTTACAGGGTATATTTCATTATACACATTTTCTAGGGTGCCCAATGCTATGGTATGTATGTGTGTTTCACAGTTAACTGCTTTACCTTGGCACCAAACGTAAGGTGAAAGAGGGACTCTGTCTCCCTTCTGTAGACAGGCCTGCCCAGGCTTCAGCGAGGTTGGCTGCAGTGAACTTAGCCATCATGTCATGTTCCGGTGAAATCCAGACTTGTATCTATGGCAATGTCAGAGTTCGCAGCACAGCTACACTACAACTCTGACTCTTTAAACTCAATTTCTTCAGTACTACACCTCTTCCCTCCTCTTTTCACCTGTTGCACCCATCGCCAGCTGCCTGTGCTGATTATGTTTCTTTTTCCTCCAGCATTTTCCCTCCCCAGGAGGGCCCGGTGGCCAGGCTAACACCTGGCCCTAGGGCAAAAACAAAACCAAAGTCAGAAGATCACAAGTTCCATATGCCAGGCTCGGTTAGATGAGAAATGAAGAAACACACATAAGCACATTATCAGAGCAAAATTTGATGAGGGAGATTCAAACCGGCATTTTTTTTCTCCTCAGTACAGCATTTTAACATGACAGCACAGAATAACAGAAGAGATGAGGACTCTAACCAGTTGTTAGGATATCAGCTAGGAGGGAAAGCTGTATTTTAGTCCTGCTCTTTCTGCATAGTTGTCAAATTTTTGAGGGAGACCTGGAAATAACACAGGGAGCAGATTCTGCTACTCAGGCATTTCTTCCCCAAACTCAGGGCAAAGTACACTAAGTCTGCAAAATCAAACTCCTTCTTCCTTTCTTCCCGCCCATCATTCTTGATCACACAGTGGCCTACACACAACAGAGCTGGGAGGTGCCCCCACCCACACAGCTTCTCAGCACTCTTTCAAAAAGGGAGGGATGTGCATTTACACCCTTGTAGAACGAGGGCAAAACTGAACCCAGCCCTGAGTGCTCCAGCCATCAGCCTTTGGTGCAAAGGGCCAGCACTATCACTAACTCCACCCTGGAAAAAAAAACCAAGTCCTGTTCCCTTAGGCTCTCATCACTAGGGAATAGCTCTGTGCTCTGGATCACGAGCCACCATAGATATCTAATGCACAGCCATTTCCAACAGCCTCAGTTTGCCATATTAGAAGCATTCTTTTACAGTAGTAGCTTTGTTTCTAAAATAAGATACCCCTCTGCACATGTTCCTTTCTTACGTGGGATAAAACATTTTATAAGTATGCATATAGCAAACACAACACAACTGAGACAGTCAACCTTCATTATCATCAGGTCCTCCTCAGAATAACTGCAGGTTCAGGAGAAGGAAAAGGAAAGGGGGGGACAAAGAGGCAGGCAGGTTCAGGAGCTACTGTAGATCCCTTAGAGATGCCCATAGAAATGGAGCAACGAATTTCGCTGCTTTTTAGATGCTGAAGTACCTCAAATAAGAAAAAAGTCTTAAAAGAAAAGTAAAACAGTAGTTGGAAGCACACATAAAGAGTGTGTGTTTAAAAGGTTATAACCTTTCATTAACTCAGATGCATCTGAATAGTTTTTAATACAATGAACTCTTACTGACTCACCCTAAGGCTAAGATCTTGCTATGATTTTCCTCAAAGCTATTTTTTATGGTCAGTAATAAGTTGCTGATAAAGATGAAGGATTTAAAATGTAAGTGCTGACACAACCCTAACTACAGAGTTCTGCACAGCATCGTGCCATAGCTGCAATTAGAAAGACAACCTACATCAAGCAAAAAGCTTCACTGCAAACCTTTTTAGTGGATCGATACAATATCATCAGTGGCATCTCTACAGGAAAGCTAAAGGAAAAAATGAGGCTTCTTATGGTATTAAGAAAAATTATATGTATTTTTAAAAATTATCTTTTGAAGGCTGTGGAGAGCAAGTTGTTAAATTTACAGTCTGATTGTAACATTATCCACAAAGCATAACATACCAATATCCGAGATGTTTGTTTCTCAGTTTTTCTTGCGCTACAGTACAATGCAAAGATAGTTAAGGTGACGGATAAAATGCTACTAGAAGGGGAATATAAGCCATGTTGGGAAAAGGATTGTTCGAAAGCTTCGGAACAGAAGCTTGAAAAAATGTACAAGAAAAACAGTCTGCAATCACTTTACCAAAACAGTGAGCAGAGTATAGTATTCAGCTTATGAGGATGTACAACATTTTTAAGCAACTGAAAGTGTTGCAAGAATTACCAGAATGGTTCCTACTGCATCACCTTTAGTCTTGATGTGTCCCTGAATACCACCTAGTAAGGCTGAACATGAACAAGCTCTAAGCCACAGCACAAAGTCGCAATGACTTAAGTGTGGTACTTAGCAAAATGAAAATTCATTCACAGGAACAGCAGAAACATTAAGCTACCAGTAGGTTGGAAGTTTCTTGGAGCGCCTTTCAAACCAGCTAAGCCAAGCACACGTGTTTATTTTGCTCCAGTGGTATTACTGCTCAAGAACCTGAAGATCTCTATTGCTGTGATGACTTTTCACTCTTTGCAGCTCACTGCTGTCTTGTGTAATTTAATGAGTAAAAAGCAACTGGGGGGGTGGAGGGGAAGGGGAGAAGAGGGAGGACTAGGGGAAGAGTTATTAAGATTGTATATGAAAAGTTGGTTCGATTAAAATCAAGAATATTTAATTTGAACCCCAGAATCTCATACTCTTTAATACTATTAAGACAATTGTCCATGTTGTAGCACTTTCAGTATCATTTGTAAGAGAGTGACCGTACTCAAATCAAGACTTGTGATGTCAGCCTGTTGGGATGAAGAAAAACTCTACCACTCTGGTAAACCATTCCAATCAGGACTTTTGGGAAATCTCATTTATTTCTGAAATTGATCTTTCTAAATTCAGTTTTGAGCAAGAGGACATTGCAATGGTTTTGCTATCTCTTACACTGCTGTTCTTCTGATAATGACAATATTGATGGCAGTAATAGCATTTGACCACAAAATGTTATTGTTTACTGGCTTGTCATCATTTTTCCTGTTTTGCCAACAGCAGGAAAGAAACTAAGAGCTGTTGTAAAAAAAGTAAAAGAGAGAAACCACTTTAGCTTGACAAAGACCAAGGAAAATCAAAATACTAACATAGAATTGAATCTTTAAAGAGTTAACAGATGACAATGCAATGAATGCTGGATTAGGGCTTTGTGGTACCGAACAGTCTCCATCAAGAGAATGAGCGGTATGACTTAGCTCTGAATACTGTTAGAGCTGAACCTCAAACTCAGGGTTACAGCACGGGTGCAGTCCTGTGTTGCTCTATGCACATGGTCTGACTAGATAATCATAAGGACTCCTCTGACCCTAACAAAAAAAAAATCTATTTGTCCTCTCTCCCCCCACTCAGTTCCTCGCATAGGCTGTTGTCTCCCACATATGGAAGGCTCCTCCTGCTCAGTTCTGCACCCTCACCACCACCTCCTCATTCAAACGTCACCAAGCAAGGTTCTCTGCCTCCCCATTATTCAGAAGAAAACCTCTGTTTCTATTTAAAGTTAAACATATTCTTTGGGTTATTCACAGCCTGTTTTATCCTCTCCATCCTTCTTATTACAGCAGAAACTGCTGGCAAACAGAACAGCCCACCTATGCTGAGAAGGATCAGTTTAAAACAAACAAAAAGCCACCTCATAAACCAACATTCATTCATAAAAATCACAGGCCACCATACCTTGGAATTCAGCATAGTTTTCTCCCTTCTGTTATAATTACACTAATGGCTTAACCCAGAAAGTGGACATAAGATGGCACAACTGAAGAAGCTACAAAAAATATACGTCTGCTTGCTCAGCTGAAACACTTCATGCCATTTTTGAATGACATGTTACTTGATTTTGTTGTCCTTTAGGCAAAATATGTGAAGTAGATATCTCCACAGGAAACAGCAGTAAGGAACTTTTAGCCTTCAGCGTCTGTATGATATAACATTTAAATATGAAAATCGATTTACAAGAAGAATTAATTTTAAATTTACTATAGATCTTCACCTAAAAAGGCAAAATTGTACTTTTTTTTATTGGACATAGCTAGGATTTGTATTTTGTCCTCATTCCACCAAAAGAAGGTTCTTTTTTTTTTTTTAACATTATTCTTAGCAGAGCTAAATTTAGGTGTGTGGGAGTTAGCAGGTTCCATTTAGATACATTAGGACTGCTATCTAAAATGCAGAATTATGATCACAAATTTTATTTCTGAGAGAAGGAAGCCTGACATTCAGATCTCATAAGTTTCTAATGACACCAATTTGGAGGGCAGCAGTAAACAAACAAGAAAACACAAATCCCAACTGTAACTCTTGAGTGTGCATATAAATACACACACACTGCATGTTACTGCAAAAGCAAAACCAAAACTGTGATTCAGCACCTGTGCAAGATTCGTACATACACAGATAAGAACAGTGACTTCCAGCAAGGTTTTCCACCCTCCACCCTGCCTGTTCCTAGTTCCTTATACTGTTTTTTCTCTTATTATCTCACCTTCAGCTCCCTCAAATCTTAAGCAGGACTTTTTTTTTTTTTAAATATTTCTTCTTCTCCACTACTGGTTCTTTTCCTGTGTGAAATGAGGGCTAAACATACAAGAATACAGTCACATACATTCTTATAAAATGAGCACATCTGACAAATTTTGAGGTGCAAGATATGCCATGTACCCATTTTTACAGTTACGTGATTTTGTTCTGGCCTTAATTCAAGTTTGGTTTAGATGAGGCCCTAAAGTGATCTGCAATCGCCAATGAACTAGTATTAGTTCCTATTGAAATGACCAGGAGCAAGTGACAAACTATCAATCAATCTGATCAATTCCTCATTAAGTAATCGGGGACCGAAGCCCTCAACTGATCTGGAAGGTCAGGGAAAGTGAGAAAACCAGTTTAAAAGATCCTATCTTCTGTCTTTAGCTACATAGGCGTTGACAAATAGCAAAGCGCTCACTGCAGACTACTGGAGAGAGTTTCACCCCTCAGTTCTGCATTAGAAACAGACTTTGCTCATTGACGATATCCCAACCCTATTGTATAAGATCACTAGAAATAACTTAATCTTAACCTAGCTATGTTGCTCCCACATTCACGCAAAATTTCACTCATTTTCTAGCCTCACCCCTTCTCACCCCAGTTCCAGCACCCCCAAGTACAGCACAAAGAAGCATCCCAGGTAACAGCCTGACCCCAGAACTGCTGCCCTGCTCTGCCACCCTCTCCCTGATGAAACCATCCGCTCCTCGGAGCAAGAGCTGCCCAAGTGAAAGCAGGGGCCCCCATTGTGGAGCCACAGACCTGCTGGGGAGGCTGAGCTGCTTTTACTTGTCAGGAAGGCTGATGATGCCATTACAACATACGTTTTCTACTGGTGACACCATTCTGTTTTCCATATCCAACTCTTCATCAAGTGCTACCCATATCACTGTAATGCTAAGTCGGAATGGAACAAAGGTCTGTGCTCCATTTCCAGAATATAGAGAAAATATTAGAATTTCTCAAACAGAGGACTGAAACATTTCAGAAGCGTTACACAATCACTTTTTTTTTTCTTTCAGTTTTTGCAAAAAGATCAGTAAACAGAAGCACGGGGTTTCTTCTGTTGGTAACAAGCACTCACAATCTGGTAACACCTTCAGTTCCCCTAGAAGATAGTACGGATATGTGGAACAGCACATGCACACAAAAACCTAGTACTATCACATTTCGGCAAAATCAAATTAAACTAGACTGGTTAAAAATTAAAGTCCCTCCAGGAAACATCATTTTGTCAATATTTCTCTGGGAAACACCTCTAGGAGTTCTGTTAAAGGAGATAAAACGTATATTAGTAGCATCGATTTTTATGAAATTGATGTAATTCTCTCAGATTCCTTTTTTTTTTTTTAATTTTAAAAAAAATACTTTGGGACATATTTGCACATGCAGCATTTCAAGTCTACAAAATCATCCCACTAAACGGCAAGTACAATTAAATCAAATTTTGGCAAATGTTGAGGCCTAATTGCAAAGATTAATTTTTCACAGTGAACATACCATTTAAGATAAAACCAGTTTCTCTGTGACTTTAATATAGGTTTTTACTACAATGTTCAGCCTAATGTTTCACAGACTCAAAGTTTGACCCACGACAATTTGTTTAGAAAACAACTCCTTTTCAAGGCTATTGTAGAAGCTACCACTACAAGTATGTTCTGGCTGAATAATAAGACAAACTCTCATTTTAAGTTTGCCAAAGTGCTGGCTTTTGTTCATTGGTGCACCCCTGAGGTGATAAGAGGCTGTAGATAAGGCCTAGCTGCCCCATGGTCCAGGGATGCACCTGAGGGGTGGGAGCTGGGACCTTCCCCAAGGATCACCAGCACACACTGGAGGACTCTGAAAAGGTCTCCAGCTGAACTTTCAGACTGCTAAATCCAATTTCAAGGATCCTAATACTACTATTCAATTAGTTCCATTACTCCTTCCACTCTGTTGGCGTAACAGTACTCCCACGGCATGTATTACCAGTATTTACTACCATTTCAGTAACATCACTCAACAGAAAGGCCTTTTTCTCTCTCCTGCCCTAGCTAGTTTCATGGAGTTCTATGTCTTGCAGTGCAGTTTTGCACACAAAACACTACATTTTTACAAGAAGAGCCTATTTTCTATTTTTTCTGAAAAAAACAATTCTTCCCAACTATTTTCCTCAGTGATTTACAAGGATTTTCCTCTTGAACTTCAGAACATAATTCATTAGCTCTTTAGCATTGTGTTTAGAACCACAAAAATCAGCAGATCGCATCAACTTTCTCACACTGTTATAACAGATAACGTTATGGTGACAAAATACCCATGTTGTATAAACTAACCGTGAGAAAGATGTATTAAAAAAAAAGTAAAAGGAAACTTAGGCTTTTTTTCCTCATCAAGTTAACTCCTTTAAATGGAAGTGATTTTTAATTATTCTCTCTCTTAAGCTAATAGTTGCATTTCCTATTGCCTGTTAAGGCAATTTAAAGCAATAGTTGAAACCGTGTGAGATTGTTGCCTCCACACACACTTTCTTTGAAGTCAAATCACTGAACTCAATAATCACCAAGTAAATCCTGCAACTCCCTTGAACACTACTCCTCTTCAGGTTCAAAAAACACACTTGGGTTCATTCTGCTACTCCAACAAAATGGCCAGTTCTTTCACACACTATCATATGCTGGAGAAATGAGAATTGAATTTTTTTTCATATGTATAAATTGGTGAGATAGAAACCTATTTCTGCAAGCAGACTCATGCTCAATGGGAAAAAAAAAAACCACACAACCAGCTGAGACAAATCTGAATGTCAAACAATACACTACATGAACAAACATATAAATAGTAGTATATTCTCCTCATTAGGAAAAAAGTGTAACACATTGAGTGAGAATGAACCTTCTTTTAGCTACCTTCTCTAAAGTATAAATGGAAAATAAAATTTTTATTTATTGGTTTAAATCAAATGTTTCTTGCTCATGGATTTTTATCAAGTGACAACTGGCTGAAAGACCTTACCTTTTTAGTTTAGCTTAATCATGTTTAGGTTCAATGATTTCAGAACCAACCACGTGGATTTACTTTGGGCACTTAAACCACTGGTATATATGATCACTTGAAAAATTGCTGTATGTTTGATCTTTGCTATTAGTTATTTAATCGCCAATTGTACACAGCATACTGATGTCCTCAGGCCAAAATGAGTGTCATCCTCTAAATTTCAGCATACTGAAGTTACTTTTCGACAGTTTCTTTCTTTGAAGTCCATGCAAGATTCTTCTACTTCCTGATGGAACTTTTTCCCCATCAGTTTTCACTCCAAAATAGGCACAACAACAACTAAAGCCATTTTTAATAACTCAATGGTGGTTTTTAAGTTTTCTTACATGGTATGGCACCTAACAGTGAACAAGCACTCAAAAGGGCATGTTTATTCTTGCATGATAATGCATAAAAACTAAGATTTTTTTGAAAGTGAAAAGAATTAGGTATCCATTATCAATAACTACTGTGACATCCTCTGTGCTCATACTACTCTCCAATTAACCTGTGACATGAATGGTGTATAACATATCTTAAAAGCTTTAAGAGCTTAACAACACGTTTTAATTTTATCAGCCTAAGACAGTGGTGTCCAATTTAGCTCCCCAGTTCCATTCACTGAACCATAGCTCCTAATGACTTTTTTCTACAGTAAAATCCATATTCTGATACAGAATGGTTTTTGTTTAGTTTAGTTTGGTTCCTAATTTGAGCCAGATTTATGCTTCCAAAGCATAATACACTAACAGAAAAATACAACATTTAATATCAGTCCACAAAGAACTGTTGTATACTCTCCTCTAGGCACAGACTTGGACTACATTTCGCATGGACCACATTCTCAGGAAACATATCAAGCGCACACATTAATGTGTTTTAAGTGGCTATCAGGAAAGGAGGTAAACTGACGTACGTGAAGTTGACTAAGACAACTTGCAGTTCTACAAAGAAAGGAGTGTACAAAGAATCCGGAATCTGAAGACTCAATATTTCAAAAATACAATGAATTTCCAAAGTTATTGGAGAATACAGCTACAGAAGTTTTGATTCTGACAAATGAGAGGTTGCATCTTCAAGCCTCTAGCAGTTTCAGAGCAACTCAAGGCTGCAATCAAAACATCCATTAGAGTGCCCCATGTTTCAGAACAAGCAAGCAAGTGGTTGTCAGTGCAGCCAGTAAATCACCTGATACTATTACAAAATCAATTACTGCAGCACATTTCTATTGCTATACAACCTGATAATGGTTAAATGATATTAGACAGCTACTGCAAGGTCAAGAAAACTGCTAAGAACATCTGAAATTTGTCTTTTTATTATGTAAATCCAAATTGTACAGCATCCTTCTAATGGTATATTTAAAATTTAAAATATAGTTACCTTCTTTGGCTGATTGAGACATTCAATGGATAGTCTCTGCAACTGCTCTGATGTATGACTGCAAGATAGAAGATTGGAGCAGCAGGTCGAACAGCCCAGCCTCTTCATTAAAGAAGAAATAATGCTGCAGCCCCAGCCACACATTGACTTGCTCATCAGACAAGTTTATTCTTAAAGAAATTAGGACCGGTACTGTCCCATAAACACTCAAAATCGGCCAGCTGCCTCATTCTGCAGCTCCCTGGCTGAAATTAAGACTGCTAAACAGAAAGCAAGAAAAAAAAGTGTTTCTTAAAAAAAAAAATGTCAGCCACAGTCTCATCAGCAAGTAGTAACTCACATTTGAAAAACGTACGTTTTTCCCTCTACTACTCTTTGCAAAAAGTAAGTTGATTCGAATAAACACAGAGCTGTCTAACAGAGAGGCAAAGTGAGGGATGGCAGTGTCTCCAAAGTGCTGGCTGACGATCCCTTGTCACCTCAGGTCTCTCCCAGCCTCCCCGCCAGCTCAGCCCAGGCAGCCCGGGCCCGGCCAGAGGCGGCTCCGCCTGCAGCCGCCAGCCCGGAGCCCCACCCCGCGCAGCCCCGCGCAGCCCTGCGCGCTGGGGACGGGGCCGGCGCTGCCGCTCCGCACCTCACCGCACATCTTCAGGGCTGCCAGCCTGTCACAAAGCCTCTGCTGGGAAAGGACCTGCTAACTACACAGGAGAACGACAAGACCTGTCTGACTGCTGCGGACTGTTTGCAACGTCTGAGGGGAAAAGGAGAAAAAAAAAAAAAAAAGTCTTCTTGAAAATCTTCTTGAAAAATGCTGCCCAGGTCTATCAAATCCTGAAATAAGAATGCCTGCTACAAAGGTGCGTGAGGGAGAGCAACACTGGGAAAAGCCAACACAAATTTAAACCCGGGAAGAAACAAGCGTGGAAGAATTTAAAGTAGAGCGGCAAAAGGCACCACAACCTACTCTCTAAGCAAGTTAGAGGCAGATCATCTAAGCAGCTTTAATAAAGTCTTTGAGGAGCCCTTCGCTCCAAGAAAAACAGAAAAAGCAAAGCTAATTCAAAAGAGCAGTCAGACATAAACAGGTCTTCTAATCTTTAAAAAGAAGTGGACTCTGCTGAAAATAAAATATGGAATACCTTTCTAATTTAACACATGCACGTAACTTACTGCTGAAGATGTTTTATCATTTGCAAGAGATACTAATGCAATAGCTATAGACTTCTTTTTCCTTTCCATATAAAAGACCCAGAAGTAATATTGTAAAAAGCTCATTTTAATTATTTTAAGATGGTATGCAATACGATTTCTGAAGGTAGAAGGTCTCATACTAACACAACTGCTTAACCTGATTATGGGATAATCTGACTTGAAATAATTGTCACATTTATAGAGATATCAGTGCTTGTTCAATAGCATCCTCTTTAGCAAAAGGTCACGAAAAATGCAAGTGATGTGAAAGCAGCTGAAATGAATATAATCACAAAAATCTTCTCATTTTCACACTGTATTGAAAAAGCTTAATTCTCTCCTGCTCTCTCTCCCCTCCCCTTTGCTCTTTCTCTCTCCCCCCTCCCTTTCCTTGGTTTAAAGCTGAACTGAGCCTCTCCCTTCACCTTGCTCTGCCCTTTTGATATTCATGTTTCTATTAAATCAGTTTCCCGTGGTATCTATATAGAAGCATGCACAACAAATTGAACAATAAAAAAAAAACCTTCAGTAGATAAAGACTACAGATGCAAACAAGCAGAATAATGCAGTAACCTTTTACTCGCCTGCTGGAGGTACTGTCTGCTGCATAGAATTTTAAATCCTCATCTGCAGATGCAATTGAGCTGGTATTGCCAAGGACTTTGCTCTTCCTGTGCTGATTCTACACGGCTATTCATCGAAAGAGCACATTATATAGAAAATTTAAAGTCACATCAGGTGAAATTACTTAAATGGCTTGATAGGAACCAACTATCAGCTATACCTCTGACCAGTCACATTTCAAACACATTAGTGAAAGAAGTCTTATTGCTGATGCATGCTCGCCAGCAATGTGCAGGATGTGGAAGCAGAGAGAGCTAATGAAAAAAATTAATACACAGATTTAAAGTGCAAGGATCATGCTTTAATGTTTAACATTTCACATGTCCTGCATATCACAAAAATCTCTTCTCACAGGCATCTATTGTTTAAAAATATAAGAAAACATTAAAAGCAACCACCACATCATCCCCCTACTTCAAATCCTGGTCTCTCAGTAGACTGCAGATCAGGTCTAATACAAATATTCTGACTGTACCTGCATTTCTGATAAACAGAAATGCTAGCTTTTTCCTTTGGCAGCATGTAGTTAAGGATTACACAGATTTACTTTTTAACAAGAAACAGCCTAAAGGAGAGCATCAATATTTGGGGGATAATGGTTTCAAGTCTAACAGGGTTAGGAAGTACAAGGGTACTCCACTAGAATTTGTATTATTCTTGGTAGAAATGAAGCGCCACCAGTGAAGCCTGCTATTCATTATTTATGAATTCTTCCCCTCTTCCTGTCAGTTTCCTTAATGTACTATTGATCCCAGGGCACATGCAGACAGAGCCAGTGACTGACAAGCCACAGTTCCATAAAATAAATATCTTCAACATAAATTAATATTTTTAAGAATATCAAAGTAATATCACTGTGGGATTGTTTTTTTGCCTATTGATGGACAGCAGAATTGAAGTCCCACTCATAGTGACATAGAGATGAACAAACTTTTCCTCCCAGACCAAAAGCATACCATAATGTCATTTAAAACAAAAAGACAGACTTGCTTATATTTTTACATTGGTGTTACCGCTATATTTTCTTTCCTCTACTTTTTTAGTGTCTTATTAGCCAAGTTTTCCATACATCTTTACTCCTTATGATGTGTTTCACCTGAAACTAAAATTGCTTGCTAACCATCTTTTTTGTTACTTCACTGTTTCTAACTACAGTATTAAATGCATAATGTTCTCCTTCATAATATTTATTGACAAGACAGAGTCACAAAGACAACATCCTCAGAACAGTGGTCAACCTTTCAGAATACCGGCTATTTTCATCATTAACTCTCATGAGTTCCACAACTTAGTCAAATCCAAACTTAAAAATGCAGCAGGATTGTTTACGGTTTTAAAGAAATATTTATCATACTAACAAAGCTTTCTTGCTATATTTTCTATTACAAGCCACATTTTCTATATAAAAATTGCAAAGGAGAGATAATTTCATGCTAAGCTAAGGCCATACTCTCCTGTATGCAAAATGTCAATGGGCAAACAGCCAGAGACACTCTTAGTTAAAGAGCCTGGATGAAATATCACTTGGACACAGAGTGGAAAAGACTGTCAACTATGAAAAGTATAAGTACTAACAAAAAAACAAACAAAAGTGCAGAGTATATACTTCACTTAATTGTTCACAAGGATATACATATAGAAACAATACATAAATTATGAAACACAGTTACTGAACACATCATCAAACATATACAACTTTGAACTGGGGGAAAGCCTTTCTACAAAAAGAGATTCTTGCCAAATCAGTGTAGCACATAATTAGTAATACACGATCAGGGCAAAACTACTATACTACATACAATTCATTGTAAAGTTTAAATGTGTAAACATATTGCTAAGATCTAAATGTCCAACATGCTTGATATACAGTAAGATATTGAAACTGAAAAAAAGGCAACAGGTTTGTTACATATTTAGAAAAAACAGCAAGAGAATGCAAGAGAAGCTACAACTCTAAAGGACTCAGGAGGACAGAACAGACTTTTCACAACAGATGAACAAGTTTTAAGGCAACTCTCTGAAAGACAGTGGGAAACACCAGAGACCCCTGAGGTTTGCCACCCAGCCTCACCAGCTCCCCTGTTCTGTCTGCAGCCAGTTCTGCTCTCTCAGAAAATAAATGCAACATGAAGAATAAGCACCCACATTATAGTTTTCAACAGCTGGTCAAGAAAAGGGCTGGTTGGTACACTTAACTTGCAAATGAATCGATCTTTCTCAAAGTTAATGCTCAAATCCTTGCTTAGAAGAAAAAAAAACAAACCACACAACAACAAAAAAATCACACATAACAACAAGCTGTTTTCAATACACACCTAACTTTTAATACAGTCAGAATATACATTTGTTTGTGATAAGCAAAAATTGGTACAAGATAAGAATGTAAGCCTTTTTTGAAATTTTTCAAGTGAAGATGATAGCAATCTGAAAGAAATTCCATAAATCTTATTAAAATAATAAAAGAACTTGTAGTGCCATGAACTGAACCTAGGCTATGTATTTGTTCCTAATCCAAAAAGATGCTTTATTGGTACATATAAAGGACCAAGAGTCCTTTAACGTACCAGTAGAATAGGTAAATAGGTAAAAGATTGCTTCTAACTGAAAGTTTGCTACTGGTAATAAAAAATTTTAAAATGTCCATTAGGACAAGCAGCAAATTACTTTAAAAATTACATCATCTGCTGCACTCTCAAGATTCCAACTTAAAGATGTGAAAATGCTCTTTGGATGTTTGCATTCTCATGTCAAAGATAATAAAAGAAAACAGAAAGATTTAAAAATAAAAAAAAAGCCACCACAATCCCCTGCAACAGACAGATTTCAAAATGGTTATAGGAAGGATATAGAAAGGAATGCCCCATTTCACCCAAAACACAACGTGACAGAAGAGGTGCTTTTCAGCTTTATCAGTTTTTCTCAAGATCCCTTCCTTCTGTTCAGGGTGGGAAGAGATGACTGAGTAATCAAACTCAGGCTCATTCCTTCCCCTCTCGCACAAGAGGAATAACAAAAACAACAAAATAGTTGAAAAAGCGGGAGACAACTCTTTTGTTCCTGAATTGTGCAATTCGTACAAGCTTATGCAGGACAAACGCTGGCTGCACCTCCTAAGATCCCCATCTCATACCTGACCCCCTTTGTTGAAGGCAAGTTCTCTAATTCGGAAGACAAGACAGACAAACAGCACCTCTGTCCAAAACCCCAGTGGCAGCTTCACCCATAGAGATAAAAGGAAAAACAAAGTCCTGGCATTTACCGTATCAGGAAGTGTTTTCTTGAACTCTGCTGGACATGAGTAGACTTGGCTCGTTCCCCTGCACAGCACCAGCACGTGTCCCCAGCCGTGGCCTCCAGGAGCACCAGAGCGCTGCAGTGCTGGGCGGCTGGGGCCCGCGCTTCACTCAGCGGCTCCCACGTTGAGTCCACACCACTGCCATTCTAACTCCTTAACACCATTCGCTGTGCCAAATGCAGCAACATATCCAACCAACTGGACTGACAAACATCTCGGTATAGCTACATTATCATCATTAGTCATCCAAATTAGAGGCTCCCTTTGCTTAAAAGCCCATACACATTGCCTTCTCATTAACTCCATACTCTGTTGATATTTTCAGTATTTATCCTGCATGTTGTCCATCTACCTGGACTCTCTGTTGGCAAGAAAAAAGGTAACAGGATACCAGCTCATTCTCTGTAATTTTTTAAGAACCACTCCATCATTTTCCACACTTGAGATGTGTTTATTCATTATACCCGAGACTCACACACCAATTGCATTTCTTTGTCTTAACTTTGCTATAGTACTCCTCCCACCTGGAACACCATTTGATATTTATTGCAAGTTGATGCAGCGAGGAAGAAAAAGTTGTTCCTGTGAAGTGTTCTCAACGTGTATTCCAACATATTCATACACAGCCTAGAAAAAAAAGTTTAAAGAGTGGGAAAAAAAATCAACATATCTTTTAGACTCAAGGTATTTTGCACTTTAAAATTTAATCGCTTCAATCGACAAGAGTCACATACCATGTAAAACTGGGATAAAACTTTTGAGAATCTCCTGTATCTGCTCTTACGTAAGGACCATACATGGGCTAGTCTCCCCCTTCTCCTGGCCATAGAACACCCTTACACAGTCTTTCTCACCCCACGTGTTCTGTTGCCTTTATTGCAGGCAAGCAAGGAAAAAATCCGGGGCGGGAAGACAGGGGGGGAAAGATCACTGGCCATTTTTTTGACTGGGGCTGAGTGAGTCCCCCAGCCACTGGTCTTGCCTTTGCCTCTCTAGCTAACTTCCCCACACTTCACTCCCAAAAGGAATCATAGTCATCTCTTCATCTGGGCTGACTACCTAAGTAAAGAGCACACATCTTGAACAATGCCCAGCAACTGCTAAAACAGAAGAAAGTCCTTTCTATCATGTTCCAGCTGTATGAGAGAAAACAAGGTTTTGCCCACACAGCGAGTATAGTCTAATGGGGGTAATTATTGGGGAGCTTGCAAGGATGTCTCCTGAGAGAGCAGGAGGTGATCCAGTGGCAGATTTCTGGATGCCTTTTTTAGTGGGCTTAAGGACAACAGATTTCATGATTTGGCTTGGGAGCTAAAATCACTTAGCTTAAGTAGTGCTGTTGATAGACATGTGGTTCCTGGCATTAGACGGGAAGTCTACAGTTGAGTCATGAACACAGGCGGCAGCAACCACTCACACAAATTAGGTACGGAGCTATTACATCTAAATACAGGGACATCTGCACAGGAGTTGTTCCTCTCCTCCAGTCCTCCCAAACACACTGTGTAGTTTCTACTTCCCCTTCTCTTCTCACCTCTTCCCTAAAAACCATCTGTACAAAACAGTTTTTTTACACAGAACAGAAAAACAGCTGGAGAGTATAAACCAATTGAATATAAGAAGTAACTAATCCTTCAAGTAAAGAATAAATTCACACTACCATATTTTACCTACTCCTTTTCAATATTCTAAAATATTACCTCATAAGTATTAAAAGTTGCTAAAGATATCCACATGTGCCTGTTTCTGACAGCTGATAATTTTCCCTCTCTAGAGCTCTGGGAAGCAGTCTGGAATAAGCACTTAGGTGACTGCCAAGTTACAACCCAGTATCGAAGTAGTTAATATTTTCCTCAGAGGTAATCCTCAGTGCAAGCACTGAATGCTCCTCTCTTTCAGAACTCTTGTTTCAGCCTATCGCTGATTTAAGAAGGAAACACTATCAATTTATGCTTGGTACTTCTTTTTAAAGGTGACTTAAGCGTGAGTGCTATCCCTTTTCAAACAAAGGCAATGAAAAAAAAAATCCCAAAATAGCATAAAAGAAAACTGATGTCTTGTGGAAACAAGAATGCTGCTATTACGCCTTCACCTGTAATAAATATAACACAGGAAGCAAGTGGTTCATCATTTGACTGCAAATTTCAGACCCATCCATTTCCATTACTACTGATGGAGCTGAGGATGAGGACAACCTACTTCCCAGAACAGCCACACTGTCACCACTAACAGGATGGTAATCTTTCCACAAGAAGCACAGGATAATAACCAAGCAATTCCTGCTACGCCCTTGGAGCAGAACGTCTCTGACCTGGTGAGGCTGAAACACAAGTCTTAAAAGGGTGGTTTTCAACCCCTTCATGTAGGATTGCCACAAGTAACCTAGCCCAGACTTGGCACCTGACCCCGGTCTCCCTGTGGGGAGGTATGAGAAGTAACATTGACATAACTGTACATTTATATGCCATGAAAGCTTGATGCTTTCATGTGTCAGGCCTGTAAAGTGTCAGGCCTGCTGTATACGGGCAGAGTGACTCCGCTGCCCGTTGACAGGTGGGTCCTGCCAAGTGACAAGGCCGGAGAGACCACCCTCCCTTCCCTGCTGCTGGGAGTAGGGCCATGGCATCCAGCAAGGTGCATTTCTGCGAAGAACAGGCAAAAGAAGAGAAAGCCTCTCTGGAAGAACAGCCAACCCTTCGATATAGAAATTGTCACGTACCCATGTCAAATCACACCATAAAGCAAGACCTACAATTCTTTCTGTTCACAGTAATTTCAAGCAATACTCAGAATTACTAAGTTCTTTTAAAAATGTAATGTACTGTCACCCATAATCTGTCTTCATAGAGCTGCAGACAGAAGTCTGCTTTATGAAATTCAGTTTTTCAGCAATATTTTTTGAAAATGCCAAAACAAAAAATAACACGCCAAACCAAAACCAAGGAATATGAGCTTTATTCAAGTGTAAGTACAGAGGAACGCAGATCATCACTATATGGTAAACCAAAAGGATTTTTCAAATAAGAAAACTTACAAGCCAATTTCAAAGTTCAAGAGAGAAGAACAAGAGGCTTACAAAGATCAATGTTCCCACTATACTTCGTGTTAAATCAAGAACCACAACAATGAAGCTGTTCTAATCCTCTACACTCTTCAGGCTGCAAGAAACAAGTGGATTGGCCTTCATTATGTTTAAGACGTAGAAAATTCAAAGATGACTGTTAACTTCAAATAAAAGCGTACAACATTGTCATGACCATTATCAAAGAACAGACATTTTCTGCCCCTTTTCTCCACTCAAGCCTCACCCTTCACCTACAGGCTTACAGTAAGGCAAAATATTCACTACAAATATTACCTTCTGCAATAGTCTGTTTGAAGTCCTTATCCACCACCAAATGCGCTTTCATTACCCCTTTGGAAGTCACGGTCCGGATCTTTCTGCACAGCCTTACCCACAGCTACAGTTTATACAATCTATATGAGTGAGTCATGTGGAAAAATGCTAGCTTAATACCAGAAGGTTATGAAAGTTTAAAAAGCTATTTTTGATTTAGATAGAAGTTCATCACAACACACACTTATGTTCTGTGCCCCTGTTAACTTTCTGGTGAAAAGCTAGGGTTTCTTAATAGGAGAAGCTGGCTACATTTAACAGCAGAAAACATTTACAGATGTTGATGTAACAGGATGAAAAAAGTGCATTGCCTGTTCACTTTTTTTCATATGAGATCATCAATCTGGTAATCCTAGAAGGGAAACTGTGTTCTCCAGCTAAAAAAGTGAAGGTAATCCAAAGCTACCAGAGAAAGTAAGCACTTTGCAAACTGTACTGCCTAGACAATACTTCATGTTTCCTTAACAAAGACTGAGTGAACTTCAACTCTAAAACTGAAACAGATAAAAATACAATACCAATATAACACTAGCTAAACAGAAATTACATTCTTTCTTCAACCTCCTAGCAAAAAGGAGGTGGTAAATATCCACATACATACAGATGCAGTGCAAAGTTTGTTCACAAAAATACGTAGTATGTCAGTTCTTGAACTGCGTTGAGAAGAAAGGAACCACCTACAAGGACATTCCACATTTATGACTGCTATATACTGAACTTCTTAGTACATCTTGTAATACTTTCAGCCATTCAAAAATCAGAGATTGATACAAAAAAACCTGAAGAAATAGTTAAATCTTTTCTGAACTATCAAATATATTTATACTTATCAATTTACCTACATGGCAGAAAACAAAAGACAACTGGCTCCTCTCTACCCTCCTTATGCCATACCATCTATTTTGTCCACACAAAAAAAAATCAAGGTATTATATTATCATGTATGAGCTTAACCTAGACAACACAAATAACAATATCAGCACAGATGCTTCAGTACAAGCTTTAAGTGTGCCAGAATGCAAAATTGAAGCTCTCTTCATCATTACAGACAGTACCTAAACACACACTAGCATAGGCATACAGTCATGTCTTGAATTTTGCTGAGCCAGAGTAACCCAGTGTCAGTGCTCACCGCAGGAGAGTTCACCTGAGGCTGCGGCAGTCCAACAAGCACTTGCAGCAGAAATACTTGGGCTAGCTTCAAAAACATACTTCAAGCCCCCCTCACGTGTTTCCATACCCATTCCACCCCTGGCCCTGCGTGGGCACAAGAATCTGTGCAGACTGTACACATATTTTAGATGTTCTCTAGGTAATCAGTTTTAACCTGCAATAGTTCTGAAACCTAGTTCACTGCACAAATGCTCCAAAACTTCTAGAACAAGTCAAGAGTCAGAAACTGATCAGAAGAATTTATTTTGGTAGTACAACGTACTGTAAAGTACTCAAAAACAATAGCCTAACACTAGTTTCAATCTTTGCAGTAGTGTTGCTTATGCCAGGTTACACAGCCTTTGATCCCTCGTTTCAACCCCCCCTCCTTCCTGTACAGAGAAGACAACGGAGGTATAATAGTTCATTTAGTTGGACAGGGAATACTAGAAAATTGATTAGGATGAAAAATAGTAGGCAATTCCCTTCTGAG
>VWYH01010900.1:0-62953 GCA_013399365.1 Pampusana beccarii
TTCTGTGATTCTGTAATTTCACTATACCTTCTGTTCCTGGCAGGTGAAACAATGGTAAATGAACAAAGAAAGGTTCATCTCTGCCACTGGCTTTCAGAAATTACCACCAATTTTAACCTGTTTGCTCATGTTAATTAATTTTGTCTGTAGGGCTCCTCCAGTTTCTATGCTTAAAGAAGAGAGCTTTCTTGGGTTTTGTGCAGCACTTTCTTTAAACCAATAACTAAATAACTTACCAGAAAGAAACAATACATGTTGCTGCTTGTGGCTTTTCCTTTCTTTTTAATTCTCACTGTTCTCCTCATTCTATCCTTATGTTTTGGTTAAACTGTGACACTATTTTGGAGAAACAATATGACCTGCAAACCATGAGGACATATATATGCTTTGAGTAGTGCTGTGTAGAAGAGTTGGTGCTTATAAGTTGAAGTAGAAAGGTAAAATAAGCGCTGTTTTGGAATAGTGCTCTGAAGGGACAGGGAAAGTATCTGGAGGGAGTATGAGTGGAGATAGAAGGAAGAAAAATGCCATATTCCAGATGAAAGGCCCTCTGAGTAGGGGAGAGGAGCCCAGCAACATCAAGAGGTTTCCCCTTTCTTTCAATTTTCCTGGTGCTTTGCCCTGTTACGCCATGTGGGTTTTTTATACTGAAGATCCCACTTCCACATATTGACCTCCACATATGCACACTTCCGTAAAGTACCGTACTTTTCTATAATCCTATTGTCACCAAATTTCTACATAGCACTTCATTTGTCAGCTGCTTGTATGTCTTCATTCTCTGAAAATAATATTATATGTTGCACAGAGGGAAGAGACATTCAAATCCTAGGGGGAAAGAGGTGTTGACTTAAACTTTGGTGGTGGCCATGAACTTTGTCCTTGCTGCTGTACCACCGCTTTGTGGATTCTGCCTATTTTTTCACTGAGTGTTTTTGATGCAGTTTGTTGTTAAAGAGACTCAATTATCGTAATACTCTTTTTGAAATGTGGAGGGAACTCTAGAAGTAACGCTATCTATTGAACTAGTCTGAACTATTCCTTGTCTGGTGATCACTGAAGTGCAAACGAGAGTGGAGATGAGAGCTTTCCACATGCTAATTCCTCAGAGCACAGAGCTCAGTTCTCCATGTGTTCCTCCATATCTGAAGATCCTTTGCATGTAAGCCTTACTCTGCCCGTACAACTCTGCTTGCAAAGTTCTCTTTAGCACTGCTCACCATCCCCAAGCCCTCACCTGACTCCAGCTTTTCTTCATGTGTTGTAACTCATCTGTAACTGCAACTAGCTAGCAAGAGAGATTTTAAAGATGTAAAGCGGACACTTCTTGTCATGCTTCATGTACAAACTTTACCACTTGCCTTATTTAGTTTGGTGATGCTTAGAACATGGCAAGAGAAATTGATTATTTTAGCCAATAGGAAAAAAGTGCAAATTATTAAGAGGTGTTTGTGAAGCTTAATCGTTTTACTGGCTCTGTTTTGGCTAAAAAAACTGAAAGAATTCATCATTTCTGTGTGATGTGGGAAACTTGTGTATTGTGTAGATACTGTTTAATTTCATTAATTCTTCTGTTATTTAGACTGCAGTAAACTCATCATATGTCAGATTCCCAGACACATGCATAAGCACATGCACGTGTTTCACGCATACATATATACACAGAGGTGGGAGACTGAGCTGCAGCATGGGATCTTACTTCTGCAAAGCCTCTGAGCAGAGCTTCTGCCTTGGCTCCTGTGAGAGAAGCCAAGGAAAGAGCCAGCACTGGTACCAGCCCCATGTGCGCTGCAGCGTGGCAGAAGGTCAGGTCTGAATTAAGGTTCGTTATGGTGGTTGAAGCCCAGAGGTCCCTGTGGAAGTCGTAGGACATACACACTCTGTGAGGAGCAAACATAACCAACAAGCAAATGTCTGAAGGGGCTTGAGCTCTGCGATGTTCCTGGCGTTAAGTGTCCCTCTTGTCTAACAGATGCAGACAGGCAAGATTCTATCAATCTCTTTCTGGGAGTATTCAAGCCTACAGAAGGAAAACCTCATCTCTGGGAACTTCCCACTGATTTTTATTTGCATCACAAGAACACCCTCAGTCTGTCACAGACCAGGCGAAGGTATTTTGCTGTTCTGTTTTTTTTGTTTTGTACTGCTCTAATAAATTTTAAAAATGCATCCTGTTAACCAAATAATTCGGTCAGCCTGTCAAAAACTTGCTTACTGTTTTTTAAGTTTTTAGAAAAACTTAAAAAACAACCTTCAAGAGATTACCAAAAATGCTGGATGATGGTGTTTTGAAGGATTTGCTTTAGTATGTTATTTTCCTATTCTACTAAAAAAGAAGTTCCAGGTCATAGGAAATTCTAGCCTGTGGTGTGAAATGCTTCACTATTTTACTGAGGCAGAGTTTCCACTGTCTCATTAAGCAATATACAGGTGTATTTTGATAGTCAGATTTATTAAATCAATGTTGTATTTGAGATTAGGTTATGAGGATAACTTGTGTGTGTAATCACTTAGTCTGCAGCTGTGCGTACCAAGAAGCCCATGATTTTCTACCTTCCTTTCAGCCATGTGTAGCCTGTTTAGAAGACTATTTTTCTTCTTTTGCATTCCATTGTAGTTGCACAGTAATATACAGAAATAATAGAGCTAAAGCTTAAAAATGTTGAAATAATTTCAGAGTGCTTCATGATATAGAATGATTTTGTTAAGGATTGTAAATACTGTGTGTAAAGAAAAAAAATATTTTTCCATTTTAATAATAAGGACAGTACTAGACTTGTTAACTGAATGATTTCTTTTAGGAATTTCCCTGTTTGTATCTTTGTTCATTCAGTGAGTCTTAAAGCTCTGTGTCACAAATGGTAGATCTGAATATCTGCATTTAGATTTTTGTCTGGGGAAAAAGGCAAGTGTTTAAACAGTGTATTCAGTCTCTGTTAGTTGCTTATTCCATTAACCCCTTGTGGCAGCTGGCATGTGGTATGACTGTTTCTAAATTTCAATCCTTTTGTATTGTCTCCTGAGGCTTCTCTTGATACTAGCTCCTATCAGCCATACAACCAAGTACACATGAAACATGCAACATTGATTTTATTGCCTACTCATTCTGAACATTATTGTATGTCAAAACCTAATTCAGCTGATATATCTCAAACATATGAATGTCATAGTCTCCCTTTCATCTGTTACCCTTTTAGACAACTGTCTGTTATTTGTCACAGATGCTGCTCTCAAATGAGCTGGAACATTAAAAAAAAAAAAAAGTTGGCATTCTTCATTTACTTATTAATTAGTTTTGTCTTTCATTCTGGCCAGAATTTCATCTGAGCACTTAAACATACAACCAAGATGTTTTCTTATGTGAACAAAGTGACACCTCCATGTAGTAAATAGGGAGGTGAGAAAAGCTCTTCCAAGTAATTTTGTGCTTCTGCCAAACTTATTGGACAAGTTCTTTGTATAACTTCTTCTCACCTTTCTGTGCAGTGCCTCTGTTGGATTCTTGGGCACAGCAGCAAAGGAAATAATGAAAACTCATTAAAAAACCAAGAACATAGCAAGAGAAGGAAGATGTTATTTCCTGTCATTGAAAATTCTTTTGTCTATCTGTGCTTTTCCTATATTCTGTTTGCCTCTCCATCAGAAAGAGATTTCGTGATGAGTTTCATGTATGACTTGTACATGATTTGTGATTCACACGTAAGGACAGCGAAAATGGAAAAGCAGACTTTCTATTGCCACGTTACTTATCATTTATGCAAGCAGCAGAACTGGGTACGTTTGCGTAGTTTCTGAAAGCCCTGGAGAAAACAGCTTGCTAGCATGGCCTGATACAGGACTTCAGGAAGAGATGGGACTGTCAGGCATCACTTGTTCTTTTCTCCCTAGGACATCTGCAGACCATTGTCATGGGGGAGTAATTTAAGGTTCTGCTTGCTGCAGAACAATGTTTATATTTCTTCAAGAGAAGCATGACTTTAAAGAGTTCGGTGGCGGGTTTACTCTATTATTTACTGCGTGGAGGAGATATACCAAGCCAAATGCTGCTTACCTTCTTTCCAGGCGCGCTTATCCGTTCACAAAGCAAACCTTCGGGCGTCTTCCCTCCCTGATAACATTGACATGTCTTGTCCTGCCTGTTCTGCACCGTGTGCTAAGTCGCACTAACAAGCCTGTCTCTGGGCGTGGGACTGCACCCGTTGGTTCTGCTCCAGACGGCTACAGTGTTCAAGACCAGAACAAGAGAAACAGAGAATGCTTTCTATATGTACTAGACCATAATTTTCAGTGCTGTAGAGGTATGCACCTGAAATGTATTTTGTTTAATGCACAAAACCACTTCTTCCCTCCACACCTGTGTTGAGCTTCATGTGTTTAAGTTTCATAGCCTGAGAGCAAAGTAGGGGGGTAGGGCCCTGTTGAGGTCCTCCATCCAAGGAAAGTTCTTTACTTTCTTCCACACTTGAATTATAAAAAAAAAGATTACTAAACTGACACTCTATGGCTGGGTAACTGTGATGTGCAAATGTTTAGACTGGATACGAGATTGAATCTTCTGTATCAATTGTGTGTCTGTTTTTCCTGTACAGCTATACTTACTGGTGGACCACAGGTGTGCTAAAGCATTTACCTCTTCCTTTTGATGAAGGTAGGAACCATATTTACTCATTACCTTACAGAGTATATTGAAAAAGAAGTTTTAATCACAAATACTTTGAAACTGGTTTAGATCCCAAATCTGAAAAAGGAAAGCAGGCTTCTGTTTGTTTAGATTTTTGCAGAGTCAGTAACTGTTAGTGAAAAGATTATTTCTTCTCTTTTCTCCAGTGTCATGTGCTGAAAACAGACGCAAGTTGACAGTGAAGAAATTCCACAAGTATGAAGAGGAAATTGATATCCACAATGAGTTTTTTCGGCCATATGAGTTAAGCAGTTTTGATGAGACCTTCTGCTTGGCAATGACCAATTCTACACGGTATATTGGGGTGTTTTGGAACTATGAATCCTTAACTGGAAGTTGATTTGGTGTGAATTAAATGTACATTTGATTTATTTGTTTAAATTTGTGTAACTTGATAGGTTTTGTGAGGTGTTTTTTTGTTTTAAGCTTCAAATTTAGCAAACTTCCAGAAACTGAATCACAATACTGAAATGGAAATGCTACTCTGAAAAAAAAAAAAAAAAAAAAAATCTGTTAAGATAGTGCTTAAACTTCCAATTATTTTCCATTATGGGGTGCCAAACATCTGGGCACTTTAAGACAGAGAAATGGGGTTTTCTGTGTGGACTCATTAGATCACAGGGACTACCTTCAAAGCAATTGTTTTCTAATCGCTCTGTTTTCATTTTACAATTGTTTTCTTCAGTTCGTCAGATTTTCACAGCTTGCCTTATTTATTTGGTAGCAATCATCTGAATATTCTAAGCATAATCTTAATCACACTTTAGCTAAAGACTTCCAAGCAGATTATGTTTTATGTAGCTTTTTGACCCAATTCGAGTGTTGGCAGAATTTTGAAAACAATGTGGCTGAGTTACAGGGCTTCTTAGGACAGGAATGGAGTGGGCTTGTTCCTTCTTGGCAAATGGTAATGTTTGCAACTGTTTATGAGACTAAATAGTGTAATTGAAGGCTTTTAAAATACCTAGGGGTTTATATTTACATTACTTGTAATCATGAAATTAGAACTTGCTATTTCTTTTTATAAAGATTTTTTTTTAAATTCAAAGGTAGAGGTGGTTCTTCCAGAAAATTTTAATATTTAGGTGTTGAACTTAGCTCATGAACAGTTTTCCTTTCTATTTTGCCAGAGATTTTATGCCTAAGAATGTGGGGATTGATCCAAGTCCATTTACTGTTCGTAAACCTGATGAAACTGGAAAATCAGTGTTGGGGTAAGTCTGAAATATGAAATCTTGTTCTGGTTTAATAATAGTAGAATTGTAATGCAAATATATAAGCTCTGTGTGTTTGTGCAGCATATTCTTCGTTACAGGGGAAATGAAAAAAATTCCTTGGTGTAGAATTGTACACTTTGAAAATCGTATCTAATTTGAGATTTATATTTGACACTGGGAATTCTTTATTCAGACTGGTTTAATCTTTTCTGCTTTCTTCTACTCCTCTGAGTGAAACTCATGATAAAATTGTATCTAGAATAAAGGTGCAAAGACTATTAAAAAGACAACAATAATATATGCATTCCTGTCACCTCCAATACAAAATACAGTTGCCATTAGTACGGCAAGATAATTAAATTTTAGCAAATATTTAATACATTTTGAATAAACAGAACATATTGAGAAATGGCAATTAAATGCCAATTTCAGCTCGGCTTTTGAGAAAACACCTTATTTAAAATATTTATAGATAAAATTTTATAAAACAATTCAGCAACAGTTATTGGGACAAATGAATGTTTCATTTAGCTGCGTTTGCATTCTGGGCTTGCTTTGGTACTTTATTCAGTCCATTGTTGTGTTTGATCTGCTGTGTCGCAGTGGGGCTAGGGGGAGTCTTCCTGAACCACTTCATTCTCTCTTTGATACCTCATATTATGGAAACCTTTTGTCAGTAATGACTAAACCTGCGTTGTCGCAACATTATAAGTTCTTCTGAAAACTTTCTGCTCTGTTAAAAGCTGCAAAATTTGACTGTTTCGTAAATAATGTCTGTTGTGACTTGACCATAAGGAACTTGCTGTCAATTAATGTTGAGAGTAGACTGTACCTATCACTAGTAGAAGCTGATTTCATGCTACTGATGTTCCTTGGGAATAAGCAGGAAGACTGTTCAACAGTTATACAGTTTACCTCTGCTAAGAACTGTGAGTTTGTGGGTAATTTGAGGATAAGCTTTATTCTTTTGCTTTAGTGTAATGCCAGATTTTGGACTAATTTCTGTCCAGATATTCCATTAAAGACTTGACCATTATACATATTTCTCAGGCACTTTGCTGCAAGCTCTTCCCTGTGACTTTTAGGGATTGTTACATGATAGAGAATCAGCTGGATCAAAGTCACATTCCAGGACTCCCTGGGCATTGCTGATAAGGCTTCGCATACATTGTCTGTGTAGTTGGTTAGAAGCAGCTTCAGTCTTCCACCTTTCCCATACTTAGCCCTTAGTAGAGATGGTATCTTTGCCTTGCACGTTTGTCATCATCTTTTGATCTACTATGACATTTCTAGAGGGTTTGGTGATATATTTTCATCTGTGACTGTTCTGGTCCCCTAGGACAATTACATCTTGGCCTTCTTTTGAAGAATATCTGGGGATGTCACCCTTACCAGTGTTTGGCTACTTGCTCCATTCTTCAGCTTTCAGAAAGGACTGCTTTTCTTGTGACCTTCAACTCATTTAGAAAAGCAGGGAAGAAAACTGCAATTTTTAATAGAAAGAATGCAGTGTGCCTTTATGGCTTGCTGTGAATTTCAGTCTAAGGAGATGCCAGTTTCTGCTAACTCAGAAATTAAACTCATCTCTGTTAGTTTTTCCCCTGGGGCATTTGTTCCAGTTGTTAGAATTCTTCTGATATGTTAATGTCCTTGGGGGTGGGGTATGCTCTCGGATCACAAAGCCTTTGGAGGACTCTCCTACTTGTATCTATGTGTACCTGAAGCATACAAAGTTTAGCCAATTCACCATGGGGATAAATTGCTGTACGAGTTTGCAAAAGACAGAACTGTGTGACAGTCATGGTGTGCTCCACTAGAGCTCAAGTGACTCTGGTGACCTCCATGCCTTTGTCGATGAGGACTCAAAACAGCATTTTCTCCAAATCGTATGCTATTGTCAAAACCCTACAGTGTGCTGCTGGCTTCCTTCAGGGCCTTCCTTCAGGGTAAGCCACGCAGTGTCAGTGTATGTATGGACAGTCACCTCAGCAAGATGTTGGTTGCCTGTTTCCAGAAATGAGTTGTCTATGAATATATTCATTACCTGCCTTCCAGTCCCTCTTCCCCTCAGAATCCCTGAAAGATGGTGACAGTCTGAGAGGAAACTGCAGCCACATGCCTTTCTATGGCCAGCAGGAAAGGATATAGAGGACCTAAGCATGGTACAATTTCTGATGGATAAAGTAATGTGTACCCTTCAGAGCTTGTACAGTTAAACTCAGCCTACTAAAATATAGATTCTGTATCTCAAAGAATTCTTACAAATAAGGCACCTCTTTATATTGACTAGAATTTCTGGAGTGAGAAATACATGCTGCATAAAGAAATGTTGCTGATTAAAGAACTAAATTAGGGAAGAGAGGTATGGGAAAGGAAGGGGAAAAAAGTTACATGATGATGTCTCAATGAATTTCTATTCATTTTTATTCATTCAGTCTGGGGGAGGGATTTAAGCGAAGAGTCAGAGAATTGATAAAGAAAAGCTGACATAATCCTTTGAGGTCTCTTGAAATGCTCTGGAATAAGAAGAGATTTAAGAAAATTAAATCAATTGAGGGATTCAAAAGATGAGCAACAAGTTGCTCTAGAGGATAGAACTCATTTCCCCCAGTAAGACTGTAACCAAAATTAGGGATTTTAAATACTTCTTGTTATTATCTTGCTTCTTTCATAAATACACACTGTCTTTCATAACAGGAACAAAAGTAATAGAGAAGAAACTGTGCTGCAGCGCAAAACAGCTGCTAGTGCTCCTCCACCCCCAAGTGAGGAAGCCGTGTCAAGTAGTTCTGAAGATGATTCTGGGACAGACAAAGAAGATGAGGGTCCTGTTTCTCAACGTTCAACTCCAGTAAAAGTGACTGATGCAGGAGATAATACTAAAATCACAGAGGTAAGAAAATATTGTGGCAGACAAAAGGCAAAAAGGCTAATCGTGGACTTAAAATTCACATTTCCTTAAAACGAAACAGTAACTGTTATAGAACAGTCAGAAGTAGAGCATTGAGAAATTAAGTGAAAGAGGTCTCCAGTGTATTTTCTCTGTGTAGGTATTAGCAGAACTGGTTACAAAACCTCGCTCGTAGTCTTGTCATGTAGTGGTGAAACACAACAGAAAATAACATTAAAAAAAATGAAAATTACTGTTGGAAGCCTGTGGCATTTGAGAAGTGCTCAGGTGAGGTGTGGTCCATAATACAAAGCATAAAATCTATCTATGTTAGTGTGTTAATTCAGAGCAGTGGTGCACTTCTGGTTGTTGTTCCTTGCCGTGCTCTGGCTCACATCATGAGGTGGTCTTGGAGCATGCAAATGGGATTCCTTTTGAATGAAACTAAACTGGGAGGTGCTTCTCCAGGCATGTCCCTGGTCTACCTGCCTACTTAATAATTTAATCCATGGGAGCTAATCTGGAGCAAACTCTCCTGGAAGACATCTACTATGGATCTGAGGTCCTGAGCACTACCTCTTTCAATTACAAATCTGTTCCTTTCGAATTATGCTACTTGCTCAGGTGGATGTAACTGTAAATTAACGTTCAATCTGGCTGAATTTTGAGCTGATTTATGTGATGTTTTTTAAATTGCTGTTTCATAATTATATGGCTGACATTTTAAAGAAAGAAAATTAAACTAACTCCAAAAATGTGCGTGATAATTTTGTCACATTAGTCCTATGCTCTTACTACCACTAACGTTGAGGATAATGGCAGGATAATAGTGAAACTGGATATGCACTGTCATATGAAAAGAATGTGTGTTCTCAGTTGTGGGCTATTAATCTTTTTTTGCTAGCACAGCTCCAATTCTGTTGGAATCCCTTGGGTGCTAATTTAATGAAAATATTCAATTGTATGAAGTATTATGGAAATATCTATTTTATTAATTCATCTAACATTTCTTCAAATCCTTTCCTGTAGATATCCATTTCGGGTACCGCTGAAAATGTCTTAGCAAATGGATATGCTAGTGGAGACTATATGAATTTGGAAGATACGGTGTTTTAAGGGTTTTTGTTTGGTTGGTTTTTAAGTCACAGCTAATTTAAAGGGTTATAGTATTGTGTTTGTACACATTATCACTTTTTTAAGAAACTTCAGTATTTATGACCTTAGTCAGTATAAAATATAGTACCTGATAGGCAACAGAGAATAAAACTGTGGTTTTTTTTCTGCTACAATTCAAATTTTCATTCCATTCAGTCTTTAGCCTAGGGTTGTATGTTGTGAAATCATGGACTTTCAGCCCTTTGTACAAGACTGTCTTCTTCCTAACCTTAATGAAGCATTTTCAATAAAATAACTATGAAGTCATGTGGTATTAATTTTGGACAATTTGGATTAATTGTTATGCCAATAGAAGTGCATTTATTTCTGTTTATGCAAGATATTTTATCCGAAAGTTTTCCATTATCTCTAAAAAATAGCATACCTGTTTTCCAGCAAGTCAGATTGCTTCTAAGAGTTAACAACAGGAATCCAACTTGAAATTTTATTCTTAATTCTCACCATTGCACAAGTTACCTCTCTTCAGTTTTTCCATTTGTGGGTTGAACACACTTCAACACTCAGACCTAAGATACGTTTTTTTGATTTTTAAGATGCTTAAATGAGAGATGGATGTAAACACAAAAGATGATTTAAGATACTATTGAATTTTCATGGCTTACATTTGGGTGAAGTATTCTGATTCTTTTAGTAATGTGCCTTTTCATGCATCGGATTTTAGTCGTAATTTGTATTGGTAATTTGTGTCATTGCTTATTAAAATTGCAGTGCTGAAAAGTATTACCTATTCAGTTATTCGGAATTGCTATGTTAGCAATTAACTTGGGTTATCATTACTGTCTGCCTGCCATTGTAAATTTGTTTGTTCTCTTCAAAAGTACAAAGCTTCTCTTAGATACATTTTTGAGGGCATGATGTTTATGGAAACTTTCTCTTCAGAAACCAAACATAAGAACTAGCAATCTTCAAGACTGTGTTAGACATTAGGGTTTAACATGTTCACCAGCTGATCTTCATTTAGCTTGTGAAGTGGTGGTTTCCTGTTACTAGGCTGAGCAGAGCATCTAATATAGGCTCCTCAAGAAATGTTTTGGAATTATTTTTCTGGCAGTGGCAATTACTTGTCTTGACACATGTAGTTAAAAAGTTTAAAAAGAAGACATGTAATGGAGGGTTTCAGAACTTGATGGCTAAAGTGAATAATGTAGCCAGAAACAAAACAATTATGTCTGAAAAAGGTGGTGATCTATCTAGTTGATTAAATAAGCAACTGTTTTCTTGAATTGGTAAACTATATAAATGTTTCAGATACGTTTTGTTCTCAAGTTAAGCTTAGTTTTAAAAAGAAATTTTAACGAAGAATGCACTTAAAAGCCTAAGCTTACAGATATTCCATTTTAGGTCCCTGTTAGCTAAACGGACAACTTTCTAACACCTGAACCAGTGTCAGTCTGCACTTTGCTGTTTTCCTGTTTGTGAAATGGATCGCGTCTAGTATTGCTCAGAAATTCTAGAAGTTTGGGTGAAAAATAGCGTGGAGTATTTTTGTGTGTAAAAGAGTTGATATTTGTAAGCTTATATTTTTATGTACATTCTTGAGTAAATATGGTTATTCCAGAATGACTGGATGTTTGGTGAGGGATTTGAATTTTGGTACATTTTACATCAGCACCCATAGAGAAAAATTGTAACGTTACAGGGGGCAGGGAGGAGGAACCCGAACAGCTGGTTCCTTTCTATTCGCATCTTACGTAAGTTAATAATAAAATGCTTTTATACTTCTGGTCAGGACGTTCTTTCCAAAGTTCTTCTTTGACTTTGGATCTTTTTGAACTAAAAGAAAACTATTTTTATAGTTGACTTACTTGCAGTCACCTGTGTCTTGTCAGTAAACCCCCTCAGTTTAACACCGGATCATTAGAGATAGTGAAGTATTGCATGTGCATTGTCTCCTTATTATAGTTGACTGACGTGATTGTGTAACATATAAAATAAAAATAGTTTTGTTCCACCTGAAGTTTGTAATTATTTCAGAATTGGCAGCAGAAAATGTGAAAGTAAATGTGGGAACATGTTCTGAATGAATAAGATTTATTCTGTATTAAATTTAAACACAGAAGAGAGTTTAATACCCACATCATTACATGTCCTATAAATATAATTTGTTCTTCTAATATGTTGTTTTATCTGATGTTATCTTTCGAGAATCCTTTCCTTTAACTGTGAAACAAAAATGTCTTGAGGAACATTTTTAATAAACTATTTTTATTTAAAAAACAAACAAACACAACACATTCACAAGCTAAGACCACTATGTATGTAAGAAACTTACTTGGTTTTACCTGCACTTTTAAAATTCCTTTCAGGTGTAGGAAGAATTCATTGTTTGAAAGCAAACTTTTCTTTGGATGTTGTTACTGTATCTTCAGTCTTAATCTTTCTTCTTATGTTGCAGAATGTAGTGCAATCAACAAAAGATGTGTATGGAGTCAATCTTTCAGATGTTCCGTCGGAAGATGATCTCACAATATACACGAGGTGAGATAAATTGCCAGTGGTAATCATTAAAAGAAAATTGGAGCTAGTTAAATACAACTTGTTAAAGTGCTACCTTTGGTTAAACTTATTTAAATTATAAACTTTAGAGATATTTGGAGATATATCTACATATATATATATATATTCTGTTTTTAAAATCAAACTTTTTTCAGATGTCTGTGTCAACTCTGATTTCAGTGGAAGTTATGCAGATGTCTCTGAATGCAAAATTTGGAACTTAAATGAAAGATGCTTCAACAGAAATACCTGTCACTTAGCACAGTCCTAGAATTTAATAAGAAAATTCTGTATTGGGAGTGGTTCCTTGGTTCTAAGCTATTCAGTCTGTGATTTTTGCACTTTGCAAATGTTGAATTACACGAATTCAAATCAGTCATAAATAAAATAACCTCTCCTATAAAAACGCATACAAAACAACAGAAGTTGTCTTTATTCAACGTCTTATTCATAGAGGTATGTATTAACCACTGCCTTTTACTCAAATGTAAATAGTTGCATGACTTTTGGTGTTCAAGGAAAATTATTTTTCTGAATAGTATTCAGCCTTTTTCTTGAAACATCTTGGACTTTTGAGCTTGAAATAAAAAACTGTGGATTTATAGAGACCTTGAGACTGTTACTAAATCTTGTATAGACTATGAGTGGAAAAGTTGTGTAAAGTGGTCAGAACAACTCACACTGTAGAAGCATGGATATCTGAGTGACAGATATTTGTAGTGTAAGTTTCAAGGGAGGGCCAGGCCAGTTTGGCCCTTGCCATTATTGGAGTTTGATGAAATAACAATATGCAAATGTGTGTGATGTGTGGGGTTACATGTGTGTGTATATGTGCTCAGCTCTAAGCGTAGTGTGTGTAATAATGTGCTCTTTCTTACACACTGCTTTTTGAACAGCGTCATATCACCACTTGTTCTTAGTAAATGCTTTTGTGAATGCAAACCGTACATACAGGAAATGAGTAAGATACACCGTGGTGCAAGACAAAACACAGCTCCTTAGGTGGTCCAGCGGGTTCCCGCTCAATTCCTGCACGTTGTAGTAAGCTGTTAAAACATGAGGCAGTGTGTGGCACAGCCCCTGCAGGCTCTCCTCAGGAGCCTGGCGCTGCTGGTTTACTGGGAGCAGCTGGAGGCAAGAGCTGGTGGACAAGCATCCAGGTATCACCTCCCTCTCGGCTCCAACTACACAAGAACTTCTGCTTTTATTCAAGGGGATCTTGGACTTTTATCCAAGGCTGTTGTCACCGCTCCTGCAGGAGCCATGAGCTGCCAGCTCCCCAAGAGAGATCAGCAAATCAATAGGGCGCTTCTCCAGTGGGAGGCAGTGACTCCAGTTGTGTCAGGAATGCTGTTTCGGAATTGCCGTAACCCCATACAGAGTGCTGGCTGTGTCTTGCCATTGTTAAAAAATGTATACTTATGCTATTGTTCTCAAGTTCTTTCCTCAATAGCACAGAATAACTCTGAAGCCAACAAGAAACTGATGGAAATCTTCTTTTTTCCTTCAATCAGAAGTTAATTTGAACTTTTGTAATTTTTTTATCTCAAACCAAAACTAAGCTAGAATAATTTCAGTTATAGATGAACTAGAACTGAGCTAAAAAGTTACTTATTAGCTCCTTGGTGGAGAAGATTGTTTCCTGAACTGCCATCTTTTTCTTTGAAAACTAGACAGAATAATGGGAATTCAATATTGGCCATCAGTTGGAGAAATTTAGATCCGAATTGAAGACCCTCTTAGTTCCTAAAGGCTTATAAGGCTGTTGCCGAGAGAGCAGTTGCTTATGCAAGACACCAGGAGTGCAAATCAATTGCATTAGCGTAATGAACCAATGTTTCAAACACCTGCTTAGAATGTAGAATTAAAGAAGTCTGAGAAAAGGGGAGTAAGAAAAACTACACGTCACCTTAGAAAAAACACTGTGTGTATATTGAAGTGAATACTTGTGAGGCATGCATTGAAATGGGCTTGTGGGCATTTATTTTTATTTTCTAATGTGTAATAGCAGTGATTACCTTGTTATATTTGTAACTTTTTCAATTTTTGAGGGAAATTTTAATTCACTGTGATATCTTCTCATTTGGTGATATGTGATGATTAATCCTGACTTAGTTCATTAATCCTCTGAAAGCATTTTCTTTTCTTATTATTTAAAAGTATTTTTCTGTTAATTTTTCTTCAGGGGTAGCTACTTCTCTTGCACTCTTTAGTTTTTTGAAATTTCCATTTCTACCTGTTTCCTACATGCTGAGTGATTTGGGGATAGTACACTTAAAGATGGTTGAGGAAGATGTTTCCTATTGTCTCTGAAATTTTTAACTTCACCTCTGCCACTAACTTCAGTTCTTTATTTTAACCAGTAGAAAATGGATACCAATTTGACAATTACCCTTTGGTATACTGGATAGTAATTGTTCTGCAAATGGCCCAGTGTGAGCTAGTGTCTGTTACAAGTCACTTTGTGCAGATGAGCAGCTCTGTGTTGATCATAACCTGTATTATCTTCGTTTTGTCATTTTTCAGGCTGGACTAACATTAAGTCTATTGTTACAGTAGTACTGTAAACGCCATGGGAGCTTTGAATTTCCCTATCCTATCCTTTTCAAGACAAACCCCCCTTGCATGTATTTCATTTCCCTCAAGCAATACAGGTTTTAAAAATATAACAATTACAATTCCTTACCTGTTTTAGCTAACAAGACATACTGCTATTTATGGTCTGATGTGCTGATATATGTGGAGAGTATAGATTTTGCTGACATCCTTTATTACCGTGTACATTGTTTGAGAATAGCAGCAATTGATTTCACAGTATGATTATAGTTCTCACTTCGAGTCTTTTTCTATTATTGTAATAAGGGAAGTGGAGATGTAAGATCCTGACTCTACTTGACATTGTTGGACGTGTTTTGTATTTTTTTTTCTTTATCAGCATGAGAGACTTGCAGATTTAAAGTACCTCAGGTTAAGTTACTTTACATCACCTGATCTATATTAAGTATATATGCAAATGGAAAGTAATTTGAATCTGTTCGGCCCATTTTCACTGATGGCTGAGATAACTTGCATTAATTCTCATCAAAATAGAAGTCACAGAAGCACAGATTGGTTGAGGTTGGAAGGGACAGGAGGTGCCTTTAAATAATTTGAGGATGGATACTGCAGATCAACTGTGCATGGTATCTTATTGCTGTCTGGTAACTTGCTTGTGTTAGTTTAGGCCTTTTTTGTTTCAGAATAATGGATAATTTGGAGCAATCAGTAAAGATACTTACACCTTTCGTTTGCTTTTGGTTTTTTTATTTTTTTTAAGCTTGTTCCAATAGCAATCTCCTGTGATTAGAAGATCTTAATTATATTTATTTCTACTTATAATTCTCTTATTAGAAATGTAAGTATTCCTTCAACATCCAAAGTGATATTGCCTGTTTCTGAGGCTCTTGTTTCTACAGTGTAGAATCTGAATGGACCAGAAAAAAAAGCCACAATAAGTTGTTTAGGAATGAATTTTTCCTTTGTCTTCTGTACACTCTTCCATGCAGTTGCTTTTGCACTGTTAGTTGTCCCCTGTTAAAAATATAGTAAATATTTCTGAACTAGACCAAAAAGACCATTTTTAAGCTAAGTGGAAGCTAACTATTAAAAAACTCCTGCCACGTCAGAAAACTGAAGTATTAACATCACAACGAATATTTACTTCTGTTTTCAGTAGCACGGAAGTGCTGGAGAGTGCACAAATTGATTTCAAGTGAGATAACTGCATGTGCACATACTTGAAACCTTCTGACTTTTCCTCTTAGACTGACCGAATAAGATTAGTGATTAACTGTTTTTTTAAAATTTTGCTCCCAATCCTTGCCAAGGAAAAAGTTATAACAGTATTTTGCATCTTAAGTGTCTTCCAAGAAATATTTGCAAATGGGGTAATTATCCCAAAAGCTTGTGCTTAAAAATAAGCGAGCTGGACCAGGATTTCAGCTCGATAGACTAGATTGAATATGGCTGAAGACTTAAATCTGAAACTTGAGAGACTTTCTGTCTCCGTTGTTGATTTTTTTCCATAGGCTGTTAATCTGACTGAAAGATTTGAAGAAGACAGGAGTCAACTGTAGCGGACTGCATATTGCACAGGAGTGGAGGCCNTTTTGTTTCTTTGTTTTATTCTCCTATCTACTGCTTTTCACAGGTTTGTTCAGCTGGGACAGAGTCAGCATAAACAAGACAAGAGCAGCCAGCAATTTTGCTCAAAACACCACTTGGATAGGGTTATAAATTTGTAAGTATTCTTTTTGTTTTTCCCTTTAGCCTATTTCTTTTTGCTTTTATCATCAACCCCAAAAAATCATCAGGTAAATTTGATGTTAAATTGTTTAAGGTCACACTTCAGCTGCTTTTACTGCATAAGGGGATTCAATGCATAGCATGAAGAATTGAGTTCCTGCTTCTCCCATGTAACTTTAAAGAAATGTATCATTTTTTGTGGTTCATTATTTCATTAGGGTTGTTTGGGGCATTGGGATTTTTTGGGAGGGCATTGGTTGGTTTTGGTTTGGTCATTTTTGGTTTTTTTGTTTGGGTTTTTTTTTTTTTTTTTTATTATTTGTAGTGCCAAGATCATTGTATTCAAAATTCTTAGCAAGCATGAGTTATCACAACATGAAGTGCTGAAGCTACTGAGTTTAAAAGGCAATTTCCTCTGTTGTGATTACTTTTGAAAGAGGTAGTTTGAAAGAGATTGGTTGACTTGCATATTCTTTGTATAAAAAGCATTTGAAGTTGCGAATTAGTCTTTAGTGGGCAGTTATCTGAATTTATTTGTTCTGAGAAGGCTACAAGTGCCTTGTATTTGTTTTAGTGGATGTTTGAGGAGTTTTGAGAGGTCAAATGGAATATATTTTTTTAATATATTATATATTTTTTACATATTCTATAGTATGTGGCCAGATGCTGGAGAGAGTAGGGTAAAGTGTGAATTGATTGCTGCTTTGGTTTGTGCAGTGGATGCCCATCTGTGTCACTGAAGTCAGAGGATCAATGGTAGCTTTAATCAGTATGCAGTGTTTTAGCTGAAGAAAATAACATCTTGAATCTTGCACAGATGTTATTTTAACGATTAAAGTCTGCTATGTTTTCCTCAAAAGTATCTCCTTGGCTTTTTATGGTTGTCTGCTCATTGCTATACACTGGTTCTATGCTTTTGTCAGTGATACTTTGAGCTGAAGAGGCATTTTTTAAAAACAGCTCATTTATTGCAGTAGATAATTTTTGCAGCTTGTTCCAAACAGGTAAGTAGGTGATGGTAGGTTGTAAGGGAAGATAAGCTCTCAATGCTTCTTGTCAATGAAACACTTCTTGAATACCTTAATTCCAAAAGATTAGTATGAGAGCCAAATTCAACAAAGCCAATCGTGTTGGGATGGTAGGAGGATTGCTCTCCAGGGATATCTGCCGTGTGGAATACCTTTTATGTATTCCATTGTGAATGGAGTAACTTTCCATTAATATGAAAAATAATTCAAATTACAATAGGTGCACATATTTAATTCATATTGAAATAAGGAATTTAATTGTGTATGATTATAGATTGATTATTACTGTACAAGAATGGCCTCTAGTGGTACGCCAGATCATTTGGATCTTTTGTTAGTACTAATATAAAAAGGTTCATGATGATATCCAAATGTCATGCTATTGTTGAAGCAGGTCTTAGAATTTAGATGATGAAGCCCTAACCCCCCAGTTGACATGTTCCTCTACTGTAGGCAGCTTCAAGTTTCACCAAGGCAGGTTTTTATTTACTTTCCTGTTTGGGGTATGTGATCTAACCCAACAGCACGGCCGCTCCATAGGACTGCAAGATCTTTACTGCCATCCACTGATTTACAGAAGCCTCAGCTTTGTTTCCTGTGCTGCTTCTAGTCCATTCCCTCTGCGCTGATGAAATGAGGGATCCTCAAACATATCGCTCACCCAAGTTGGGGTAGACACTGCGGTGTCTCAGTGGGGCTGAGGGAGCAGGATAACATGAAACAAGTTTAATATTGTGTTTGAGACAAGTATTGAGACAAGTAGTATCAGTGCTTAGTCATGCTGTACTGTATATGTTTAAAGTGATTATACCACTGTGCATCATTCATCATTAGTAAGCTTATACTTTGTAAGTGAACGGGCCTGTAATTTTATAATAAAATATATCTGATAGGTATTAAAATAGTAAATGAGGCTGGCGAACTGTAAAACTGTTTTTAAATATGAGGGAACAACTCTGAATGTTTTGAAGGGAAATGGTTATTAAGAAATTATTTTATGATGACAGGAATAGTTTTGCTATGAACAAAGGCGATTCCTTTGTGTAACTGTAAAATCTCCCAGACAGTCCAGGAGATAATAGTTTCTTTCTTAGTTTCTTTATTGCCCCCTTAAAGTAAATTATTCCCCAGGCTCTGCTGCTGCATAATTAACATATTAAAGAAAGTCTATACACATAATTCTGGTGGATTTTGCATATTCACAAAATCACTGAATGTTTGGGGTTAGAAGGGACTTCTAGAGATGATCTAGTCCAACCCACCTGCTAAAACAGGTTCACCTAGAGCAGATGGCAAATATGTTCATTTTTCTCCTTTCCCAAGTGTAATTTCCATGTGTTTCTGAATAGTGGAAGTATAAAAGTCATAGAGCACACAAACCTGTGCCTTCTGTCCCTCCTGGTATTGAAGTCATGGAGATTATCTTTCTCTGCCAGTTCTACCAAACATGCTCTTCTGTGGAGATCTGCAAGGAAACAGGGTGGTTTGTAGTCAGTTGTTGTTTTTTTTTTTTTCTGAGAGTATATCTTTACACAGCTTAAAAGTTTTCTTCGGGTTTTGTTGTGCAACTTCTAAAAAACATGTAAATACTGCTTGGGTAGGATTTAAGGTATGTTGTTCAGTTCTGAAACAAGGAAGCTTTCTCTCACTGAATTTGAATTGCTGCTCTGAATCAGGAATTCCCTTGGACAATACTAGCTTTTGAGAGACAAAATCGCATGAACATGCTATACTCAAGATTAGGTCAAGAGAGAGGGTTTTCAGTAACAGCAGCTGAGGCACATCTTGCACTTGTTGGACTGTGTGTTTCCTTGCTTCTCAAGGAGCACTTGAAGAAATTGAAAAATTATGGTGACTTGTATGAATTTGATGTTAGGTGCCTTTTAAATTGAAAAACATCTGGCGAATTTGTTTCTCCAGTAGTTCCTGCTAGATACAAATGCAATTAGACCCCAATCCTTTTCACAGGAAAATGAAGTACTTAATCTAAAACTTTGGTTTCTCATCAGTAGTGAGATGTAGTTTAGACTTGGGTTAGTTGCTGTCATTGCCACATTTTTCAGGGTTTTTTTTTAATACACTTTTTTGATCTTAAAAAACCCTACAACCTTAAGTCTTTCGGCCATTTTTAGCTAATACACAAAGCTCTTATGTTTCTTATTTTTACAATGCCACTTCAGTGATATTTGTGAACTCCAATATGCATTGTAGAAATACTGAAGAGGAGCTTCTGGCTTAAATTTAGGAACTGTAAGTGTATGTTAGAAGCGAAACTTTTATACTTGAACAGTGACTGCAGTGGTGCAGTGAAATAATACTGAAGAGGAGTGGAGAATGTGGAAGGATATTGAAATTTCTCTTTTTGTTCACAGAAACTCCATGAAGGAAAAAAAGGGTAGAATTTTAGTTAGAGGTAAATAGAGCTAAACAGAGCTGGACTGCTTTTAGCACAATTCTATTATCATGTATGTGAAGAGAGACTGAGTACTGTAGTATAATTACTGCTGGCTGGCACGGTGCACCTCTTCCTAGTTCCCTAGTACTCATTGCAGTATCGTTTAAATAATAGTGTTGAAAACTATCCACTCAATCACTTTCCAGAGGTACTTCTTACATTTATCTGGGAGCACGAGAAATTTGATTCCCTCCTGAACAGGGACTTGAGTGTTTTCATTCACTGCAGCACTTCTGGAGAAGAGTGTGGAAATGCTGTAATGCTCTTACAATTAGGAGTAGCTGGTTGCATATGTTGGGGTACAAGCTGTCTGCAGTGCCTGTGCCCATTGTGACCTGTGCAATATATAATAGCAATAATGCCTGTGCTCCAACCTTCATTCATCCACAGGGATCTACTCTCCTGTTTGGTTTTCAAGGCACTGATGATGCTCAAGCAGGAGAACACTAGTGAGTGATATCCGCAGTGTGATCAAGAGCTGTGTTCTCCTTAAATATTGGAAAAACATACCCTGTCTTCAGAGATATATCATATAGTCTATGGTTTCAAAAGTTCCCTTGATATTAAATGTGTTGTCTTTAATCTCTTTTTTTTTTTTGTGATCAAGACTACCTAGATTCTGCTTGCTATCCAAGTATTGATCAAATGTGACTCACAATGAGTAGCAATTAGCTATTAACAAGTTAGCAGCTATGTACAAGTAGTGTATGGGCTTTTTTACTGTTTGTTTCTGTGTATATGCACATTATGCACATTATTTTCTCACCAAGATAAAAATAATGCAGCAAATTTCAGTGAACAATGGAGTACTCTAGATTTTCCAGTTTTGTTAATTAAATGGTCTACTGGAGTATTTTTACAATACCACTTCAAAATAGCAAAGTAAAAATAGGGCAGTATGTTTTCTGATTTTAATGAAATGTTTTACAACTCTAGTTACTTTTGAAAGCTGTTCCCTCACTTTAGAGCAATTCTCTTGTTCATTCAGTACTTTCATATGGCATGTTACTCTGAGGTCTATTTCTTGGAGGATTAGATTAAAAATAGCTTTATATTTGTAAACATGGCATTATTGCTCCTTTATAACTGTACTAAAGAAAAGGATGGTATTGAACTTGTCATCTTTCTGTGTATTCACATCCTAGGAGTTCTTGGGGGGATTCTGTATGTTGAAAGGCAGAAGTAAATGAATAAAGGATGTTTAGAGTGTTGAGTATATTTATTTTTTACATTAAACCCATGCAAGATATCTCGATAGTTTCTTGACACTGCTCTGGAAACAGTGACTCAAAAGGGCTTCATAATGAGTCAACAAGTGACTTTGGAAATTAGAAGTTATCCTGGATTATTAAGCATGTTGATGGTTCACGGTACAGTGCTCTTTTGCATGCTCTCTGCTTCAAATACGCACCCTCACGTGTTGTTTCACATCAGAAAGATAAACTTAAACAAAAGCATTTATTCACAAAATAGGGAATTGTTACGAATATTCGTGGAAATGATGGGGGGAACTCACAACTAACACTTTAAGGGTTAACCCCACCATGAGTGCCTAGTCTAGTGATTAATGTAACCAATTATGTTAAGAAAAACAAACTCTCACTGAATGCAATGATAAGAAGTTTTATGGCACCCAGCTGTATCCTTGAGGAGACAAGATAACGAAGATTTTCAGCAAAAGGAGGGCACCAAACTGGTTTCAACCGACTGGGCAGTCTGGGTTCCAGNTATATTCTGTGTTCTGTTTACACTAAGCCTAAGTCACAAAGGTCTCTTATCTAGTTGCATTCTTCTGATAAGTTGGCAGTCAGGGTTTCTTTTTAAAAAAAGAAAAAAACCCAACAACATATTCTGCACTTCAATAGAGCACCTTCTTGCTAGACAACCCGTTGTCTGAGCAACCTTTAGTATTTAGTGAAGTTTATTATCCTGAAGTCTTGTCTTTGGAATCTCCCAGAAGGGTCTGAATAGATGCTGTGTTTTTACCTACAATTCATTTTATTTCTTCCGTTTCTTGCAAACAGGATAGCTGTGCCTCTTGATTAAAACAAGCACTGCTTCAGCTCTTTGGAGATGTAAATATCTGTGTTAAAGTGGGAGTCATCTGCTTGACTTTCCTTCTTAAGTAAAAACTCTTTACCTCTGATGGATGAATTTTTTTCTGGTTTGGTGATTATTTGGGTTCATTTTACTTCAAAATGTGCTGTGCTGGATCTCATATGCTTTAATAATTGTATATTAAGAAGTATATATGATCTAAACCTCTGTCTACATCTAGATAAAGGATTCGTCTTCCTTATTTGATTTGAATCTTTGATCTTTTTGACTTTTAAACAAAGAACTTCTGTGATTCTCCAGTATTTATTGCCTGTGAGAATTCTCTTGAAATTTACTGGTCAGGCTGTTTATAAATTACCTGGATTTTGTCTTGTCTGATGATGGAAGATTGCCCTTCATTGGGATTCTAAATGGCTTTAGCACTGTCTACCTGCTCGTCTCTTGCAAAATGGCCTGAGCTGACTGCTACTGAGAGTATCTTCGTTTTACATTCTGGGGAAGTGGTTTTAAAGTCATTGTGAACACTTTACCTGAATGTACTTAGTACTTCATGTTGGCTGGAAAAGACAAAAGCCTATCAGGAATCAAGGCCACATAAAAAGAATAATTTTTTTTCATTTTGGGCCTGAGTGCTCTGTTCATGTTTAGTCACACATCTCAAAAAGAATACTACTGGGAAGAGTCTGAGGAAAATCAATAGTATGATCAGAGTTGTAGGACTCTCCAGAAAAGACTGAAGGAAATAATTAAGTCCGTGTTGTGACGGTTTCTAAAATGCTCTGCTGAAGTTTGACAGGTGACATGGTTTGGGATTATGGTTTAAATCATAGCATGACTGAATTTGACGGGAGAAGGCAATTCTAACAGCTTGTTGCCACCAAAAGGGGAAGGTCCTGCCCTTTCCCTTCTTCCTTATCACGTACTTTTTCACTGACTTGTGCAATCTTTGCTACTTGTTACAGCACTCCATAAATCAGTCCAGCTCATCAGTCTGCAGCAGGCAAATACAGCCAAAAAAAAAAAAAAAAAAAAAAAAAAAAGGCAAATAGTTTTCTGGTAGATTAATGAGATTGTTTAGACTGGTGAAGGTCTCAGTTATCACCAGAGCTAGGGCAGAAGAGACAGAGCCACAGAGTCAAATGCAGCAGAACATTCTTACCTGGCTGGTGGCGAATTGTTAGATTGGCTCAGTCATCTTGCATAGCACCCTTAGGACAGATGGGGGAGCAGAGCATGAGCTTTTCCCAGGGATCTTGGGAAGGTGATTTGAAGTCCTTGTGATTCAGATCCTGATGTTTGTAGGAAGAATTATCTTTTTCCCATTCATATCTTCTGTCAATATTGAGGTCTGAGCTTTTCAGATGAAATGTTGATGTGCCTGGCCGTTTTAGTACACTCGTCAACTGAGATGCTCAATATTATTTTAACAATTAAACTGTTAGCATTTACCTGCCTCACCCTGCTTTAGATCATAATTTTCATTTATTGATGTGTATTTCAAATTTTAAAAAATGCATTTTTAATACCTGAATGTTCACACTTGATCTCTGGGTCCTCCATATTTCCTCCCTATCTACACTGAATCCTGAATAAAAATCTATGTGGCAAATCTCATTACCATCCATTGATGTAAAATAAAGCCTGCAACAGTGACAGAATTATATGTGAATTGTGATGAAATTTAGTCATTGTTTTTCAAAATCCAAGGACTTTTTTTTAACCTGAAAAAATACTTTGAGCTATAAAACAATATTTCAGTACAATTCTGACTTGACAGGGTACTTGTTACTGCACCACACATGAAAATTTAGTTTGTCTGTATCTGCTGTCCACCTGGTTTAGTATTTCTGTACATCATGTATTAAAAGGATAATGCAGTAGTCTCTCAAGACTAGGGAAAAAAAAATTATAACTGGACTTAGATTTTTTTTTTTTTTAATGTGTCAAAACGATGTTCTGTTTTGTTATTAAATTTGCCTTTTTCCAAATTTTAAATGAATATCTATTGTGTCTTTTAGTACTGTGATCACAGTTAAAATGCTTTAGAATTTCTGTGGCTTTAAGCTTTTATTTTATTTTATTTTGGGGTTAGTGGTTGGAGTTACTCACTTTCTCCTGTGAAGTCTCATTTTGATCCTAATGTCAGCAGTGCTGAAATCATATCCTCTAAAAATGTGACTGTAGCAAATCCCTATGAAATATGACAGTAAATTTAGTTATTTCTACATTGTATGTTATGGTTTTCTTGAATCTGGGATTTTGTAGTATTAACAATCTCTAGCAAAAACCAGAAAGTACTAAACTATGTGCCACCTTAGCCCATCTACTCTTAGCCTGTGTAATGAAAATTCTCAGGAACCCTTCTTCAACTTGTCCTGTCTGTGAAGTGATAGATTTCTATTAATCAGTTTAAGAAAACGGTCTTCCCCAAGTAATTCTATTTGAAAAAAATAAGTCTAAGCTTTTCCTTTCCAAAAAGCAACACAATATTCCTTTTTTTTTTTTTCTCTTTTTTGTGTGTGTGTGTGTGAGAATTCTTTTGATACTTGTTTTGTCCAGTACTACCCGTAGGTTCCTTTGTGTGTTCAGTCTTTAAATTTTGAATAAGTTTATGGTCAGCATAAATCACCTCGGCTTAAAAGATTCATCCTTCCTCAGGGATCACCTTTCTGTATCAGGTGTTCTGTCCTTCTCTCCTATTCCTTCTCTCTGCACTGTAGAGAAGCTGCTTCTAATTTGGACTGTAAAACGCTCATTTAGATGTATACCTGTGTAAAGAGAATTGCCATTCTCTAACCCATGAAACTGTATGTGCCGTTGGAGTTTTAGGTGATCGCTCTGGGACCTGGCTGCAGTCCCAGCTTTGCTGCTGGTCGGTTCTGTGAGGTACAAGTTGCAGAATTATTGGTCAGAGAAGGTTTCCTGGTTTTCAGTCCTCTCTACTCACAAAGAATGTGACTGAAACTTTGTTGTATGGAGGTGTTGGTGTCTAAGAAAGGAAGAGTCTGTTGAAGGCTCTTTCAAGGGCATGGCAAGGAATTTAAAGGGGTAGTATTTATGGGGAGGAAAAACAAACGAACGAACAAAACCCTACAACCCACAAAACAAAACCCCAAACAAACAAAAAAACTTCTGGATTTGCCAGAGTTTTGTAGGTCAGATGTATTTGCATAGGATTCAAACAAGGCCACAAAGTACATTTGGTCTCGTTCTTTAGATGTACTTCCAAGACCTGAGGAGAACTAATCAATGTTGGAACACGTGTAGTGGCTTTCTGGCGGCTGCTGTGTTTCTGAGAGCTCAGCACATCACCGTGCATTCTTCCCTCAAAGTATGGAACATCTCAGTTGTCACTGAAGATTTAGGCTGTATCTGCTTTTACTGTCGAGAGAATGCCACTCTTGGTGAAACCGTAACGCCATGAAGCCTGTTCACAAGTGGGATGAAATGAAGGATACTTTGCCTGTAAAGGGTGCTGTCCTTCATGGTATGGTGTTTACGTTCCTATCTATGTAATTTTCATTGGGAGGCCGTAGAACTACAGTTCACTCAGGGAGATCTGATAGCCAAGTCATAAATACTATGTTTTTCTTCATGGCTGTATTGTAAGATACTCAGTAGATGAGATTTTCACTTGAATAGTGTTAGAGAAGTGACTTAATTAAATGACTGGTTAATACAAGCACTCTACAAATAGTTACAGCTTAATACAGGGTTATTAATCAAAACTGGCATGCACGAACATGCAGTTCCTTCAATATATTTTTACCACGTTGAAGCAAGTAGGTGGAAAATTAAGATATAGTCACTAAATACTCAAAATGAAATACACTTTACTGCCCAGCTTCCATTGTGCATAAGGAAATTACTTTCGACTCATTAGTGCTTCAGAAATGTCATGTCTTTACAAACAAATCAATAAATAGAGAAGGCATCAAATTAGTCTTATGGCTTTGTTTTGGTTTTTTGCTTAACTATTGACTTGCTAGTGGAGTAGATGGGATGGCTACATTTGAGCAAGTGGCTTTGGTGTTAGTGACATTGGTAAGGAAGTACAGTGTGCTAAAGGCAGATACTTTGCTAGAGTCTCAGCTTGAATGCTTGAACTAGATAGATAAGTATCTGCAGAAGCTGAGGGTGCTTTGAAAAGCTATCTGCTTTTTAGGCCTCTAGATATACATGTAGATAGACTACTGTTTGGTACCAGTTTTTAAAACACCCACCTTAATGTGTTATAATAAACTAGAAGAATATGATAGTGATGATGAGAAGAATCTATCACTCTGTTGGAGAAAAAAATAGAAAGAAAAGGTTAAGTATGATGGAATTTCCACAGTATTATTCATGCAGTTTACCAGCAAAAAAAAATAAAATAAAATGCTGATTTGGTGAGAACATAGTAGGATAGGTTAAACTCTTCAGAAAAGTTTCAACTTTTGTGTTATTTAAAAAAGCATAAAAATGGCAAGGGTTTGGAAATTTTATCCTGATCATACAGGCAGGTAACTTGCTTACATTTTTAGGATTTGCTTACATTCCACTGTAGAGCCACAGAATTCTAAGACTAAGAAACCCAAAGTGCAATTGTAATACAATCTAAAATGAGAAAAAATAAAAATATAATCTGTGCAGTAAGGCTTCACTTTTTGCAAAAATTTTAGCTTTACTTTTTTTCTCTAATTCTAGAATAGCCATATACAGAGTGTTTCCAAAAGATGGACCCAATTTCACAGCAGTATACAGGGTGTTTCAAAAAGGTGGACCCAATTTGAAATCAGTATATCTCACCAACCGCCCATGAATGAAACTCTTACCACTTGAAAGGGGTGAGGTATAGAGTTTCAAATTATTACCACTAGATGTAAATTTTTGTGTAATTGTAACATATTGCCATTGTGAAAAATACTGCCTTGAAACTGGGTCCGTCTTTTGGAAACACCCTGTATTTCTATGACACAACCTAGCAAGTTCTGTCTACATCCTGCTAAAATGTAACTTGGTTTTAAGTACGTATCCAAACTCTGTGGGTGACCAGTGATTTTATTGTCTCAAGTTCAATAGTACACCTGTATTTTATTAAAAGCATAAGTAATTGTATCATTACTGTCAAAGTATGAGCAACTCAATATATTGCTATGTAAAACGGAAAAATACAAATTTAAATATGAAATTGAAAAGTGAGAATTTAACATGGAAACATTTTTATTTTATATGATGTATTCCCATTTTAGTGGAATATTTACCATACTATGTTACATGACACATTGCAGTTGTTTTATAAGACTAACAAGCCATCACATGATGAAACATCTGAAGTCTGACATACTTTAATAAAATAAAAGGCTATAAAATAAGAGAACAAGTTTTTTTTGCCAGTTTTAATAGAGAACCTGGTTTAGAAACTGTCAAACATTGGCTTATGCTAATAATATAACTAGAAGGCTATTACTGCATTTCATTTATAGAAAGGCTCTGCCATCATTTGAGTGTTCCAGTTCTTCAAAGGCATTATGCCTTGTTTTTTCCCTTTAAAAGAGGATATAATAAACACAAAAATAACTTCTTGTCTCTTGAAGAGCACCCAGATAGTGAGTCATGACTGCGGCTTCTGTGGATTATGACAATGATGCTAATATCTATGAATTTTCATTGCATTTGAGCTGATCGATTGTTCACTTTTGGAAACAGTGAGCTTTGACGGGAAGTTGCTGCTGTCATTTCTTACCTGAGAAGTTTTGAGCCCAAAAATATGTGCATCTGCTAATACAATATTCAGCAATTGCATTCTGACTGTTTCTCAGGCACTGGCTACTATTGCAATATGCTGTTATGTAAAGTATTTTGAAAAGTTGTCTTCAGTAGCTAAAATACTAGATGACAAATGAAAAGCTAGTTTAAAAAAAAAAATCTCATGTATTAAACACAGTTTTTGTTCACTGCATTATCAAAGAGGGTGAAGTAGACCCTGGAACTCTGCATAAATGGCAAGGTGACAAGGTTGATCAGAAAATAACTAGTTTGTGTGGAGAGATGAAATACTCTTGGTTGTACGATACTGATGTGGAGGAGTCAAACAGAGGATGGCGGTTCACCATTTTTCCCAATGTAAAAGTTATGAGCAACCGACGCCCAGGGCAGAATAAGAAATGACAGAAATGTCACATCATATGCAAGTCATGGAGCTTATTGCCATGAGATTCTGTGTCAGGTGCTAGAAAAAAAAACAGTGAAAACCTATGGAAATGACTTTTCATGAAACAATAGTCCCGTTTCAAATTTTGCCTGAGATCGATCCTAAATCCTGATTGCTCAAATGCAAGAGGATATACTGGAAAAGGGATTCTTAAGTACCTGTTCTGTTTTAATAACCTGTCCTCAAAAATCGCTGCTAGCTTCTCCATGTGACAGGCTAATTGGGTCCATGACATTTGGGTTCAGGCTAGAAGGAAAGATCTAATTTAGAAAAGTGTTCAGTGTATGTGGTGGTAGGAAAGTGAGTCTTTAGAATTGAAATGTTTGTGTTGTACTGAATACTTAGGCAGCATTGTTTATGTAGAGTATTTATAAAGCAGTTGTATTTTAGTAGCTAGCTAGAAAGTAAATTACCTTTTCCAGCTGAAATAAGAGGTAAACACGTATGAAACTGATGATTTAGAGAATTATTTAAAAACATGTATGTAATTTTTTTCGTAACTGAGAAATAATTTATTTCTCCTGTTTAGCATTTATAGGTGCATTGCATCCACCATTGTACATAATCATAGTTCTGTCAGATCATTTTTCCAGCTCTCTCATCATCTCGGTGATGTTTGCTGGTCTCATCCAAGTATTTAATTGTCTGTCTTGTATGGCAGAGCCCAAGAGTGGGCAAGGTTCTCCAAACGTGGTTGTTCAAGGCCTGAATGGAGGGAAACAATCATTTTGCTTGAGCTGCTGGCTACGCAGTTTCAAAGAGTTGCAGTTAAAATTACCTTACAAGTGAGTCTGATTTACAGTAGTGCTTAGAACAGGTCTGACATACTCAGGTTTGTGTAAACTTTAAACTATGTTTTTTTCTTATAAGTAGGTATAAATATATAGGATTTAAAGACAGCATTTATGGTACAAAGCTATTTAAAAAACATTTTCATAAAATATAAGCTGTCCCAGCATACAGAGTACCATTGCTGGTAATAAGTTGTCTGTTTCCTGATAATTAGATGGAAAATTCTTATCTGAGAAATCCTTTCTGTATGTTGGTTCAGAGTACAGGATGTTTCAAAAAGTTGGACCCGTATGTTAAAATTACACAAAAATTTACAAACAGTTTAATGAGTTATCAATTTTAGTAACTTCTTAATAAATGCTTTATATTCCCTCCACCTGCTGTATGGACAACATCAAGACAATAGTTGATAGTTTGTGGTTGCAGAGATACAGTGATTTCAAATTGGGTCTATCTTTTTGAAACACCCTGTATAATCACTTGCTTGTTATAATTGCTACTAAGTTAATAGCTCGCTCAGGTTTTTCTTTTATCTGCTATAATGCATGGCACAGATCTGTCTCAGCTTGGGTACTTGGTCACCGTAGTGGATCAGAGGAAGGATAAAGAAATGAGGACAGAGTTGGAGGGAAATGAGAAAGTATCCAGTGATTAGTGACAACTTACCTAATTACCCTACTTGGAGAGCTGGGTCTTACGAGGTCTGCAGTAGTGATAAAAATCTAGGTAAATGAATTCTCTAGTGGAAAGTAACCTTTTCATTGACCCTCATATATATTTCAAGATAAAGAAATACTCTTCTTTCTCTGTGGAAAAATTTTACCTAAAGTTCCAAATATTCTGCATGTTTGTTTGCTTGTTTTTCAGAATACCCATCTCCTCCTTTTCTCAAGACAATATTTATGAAGTTCAGCCTCCAAGAGCTGATAGGAAATCAATAGAGATTTTCCATGCACACATTCAGGCTGGAAGAGGAAATATGCAGCCCCTGGGAAAAGACGACTTCCTCATGTACAGAGAGTACATTCGAAACAGATACATGTAGATACAAGCTGGATTCTCCTGCCAAGTCTACTGTGCTGATAGGTCATAAAAAAAATTTAGAAAGGAAATCTAGTTTTGTTATTTTGCAGTAATAAATTTATCTAACATTTTTATTTATTATGCTTTACTATTATATACTTAAAGTATTGTGCTTTACAGGAAAAAAAGTGATATAATATCTACTCTTCAGCTGAAAGACACAGTGTGTTTTAAGAGACTGTGTGAATAATCAGAGCACCTACAGTCACTGAAGAGCGTGTAGCAATTTATGGCGAAGAAAATATTGCATCTTTAGGTTTTTATATTAATTTCTTACATTGTTATGTTTGCTAGTAAAGCTGAAGTGATTCATACATAAGAATCAGAAGAGAATACTTTTCTTCCTCTTTGTGACAGCAAACAATCTTTTTACAGCAGAATGTTTTCTGATGTTTCTTGATATTTTTAGCAAAGCGAGTGCTAGAATGACTGCTTGTCATTTGCTGCTTTCTTAGGCAAACGTGAAAAATACTAATGAACTTTGTAACCCTAATTTGTGTCACAACTAATCTCACTGGTGCTAGTAGCTACAGAATGTGTGCCACATGCAGGGTGAAAGGGGCTTGTGACAAATTATCATGGGCTTCTGGTAGGACACTGAGGTGAAGCCCTTACTGACTGCATCTGCAGATGAAGGAAGGCTCTGCACTTCACTGGGTTTAGACTTTAGAGGGCACAAAGCCATCCTGTCATTTTTCTGTATGACAAGCACTATCCTTTTTGCAGCATACTCTTTCCATCCCTGTACTTGTGCTCCTGCGAGATGCTTTCAGGTTCAAGCCTTACAGCCTCCCAAGAAATCAGTATCAGTCAGTGTGGTATAGAGACTGGATCAGGTGGGGTGGTCATGCAAGACAAAGCAGTACTTACTTGGGTTAGGCAAGACTGAACATCATGCCCAGCACTAGGTTAGAAGTGGAGAGGCAGCAGGTAGCTAAGATAGGTTGTTTGGTTTGGACTTGTAATTAAAACATTTTTTTTAAAAAAGCCTGTTATTTGCAATTACAAGCTAAAATTCCAAACACTGCTTCCTAGCCCTTTGCCTTGAAGAATATGGACAGTATCAGCAGCATCCTTAGCAAGCCATGTTATTCTGCAAGCTGGTACAGACTATTTTTCAGGATTTTCTGGAATATCTGAGTAACTGGTTTAGGGATGTGAGCCTACTGTGTGTACTAGATGTAGGCAACGTGTTTGTGTTCATAGTAAATTGCTTGCAGGCAGCTACTGCAGGTTCTTGGCTGCATGCTGCAAACATATTCTGAATATGTTTGAATATTAAGTTGCACTTCTGTCAGTAAATCAGTGAAAGAAAAGATACAGTGAGGAAAGGGAAAAGATAGAAGTTTGTTGCAATAGAAGTCTGTGTGCTTCAGGAAATGACTTGTATACAGTCAGTGAGGGAACATGGTACCTCAAGCTACTGAAAAGTTTTGATGTCCATACATTTGTGTTAGTTGATTAATATTGTTTTGGGAGAAACTGATGTATTTTAAGAGGTGCAAGAATTAAATGTCACTTTAGGTAATACTTCACTGCAACTGTCAACTTTTTTTTTTCCTGGGAAAAAACCTGTACTGAATTATTTTGTCCAATATGAAAATTAATTTGAAGGAATAAATTCTTGCTTTGGAAAAATGTAGATCTGGAGTCCTTATCCTAGTAAGGCAAATGCATGCTTTTCTTACTGCACTTAAGCTATTTCAAAGAATGTTTTCTAGCCTATCACGATCCTTGTACTTTTTTTGTTCATAGATACTGGTAATTCATAAAAGTTGTTATTGGAAGTGTGCCACATGACCACAGATAGGGCACAAGATGATGCGCTTTTTTTTGACATCTGATGTTGCAAAATGCAGGAATTATAATCGTTTTACAACTCTAAGAGAAAATATGTTCCCACTTCAGCAATTCAAACAGTCCTCAGGAAAAGAGGATTAAAGGTTTTGTTTTTACAAAGCCTTGAGAGATGAATGACATCTCAGTCCATTCTCTGTCTGGGCGTCCCCTTGAATCTTTTAGTAAGTGTAACTGCTGCTTGTAGGGGTTTAAGCCACATGCTTCATATGCTTGGGTATTAATATTCAGGTGATAACTTGTATGATCAACCATCAGTGTACTCCTAGCAGCTGCTAAGAATACTTCAGGGTGCTAATGTCAACTGTTTACTAGGTTTATTTAAAAAAAAATAAAAATAAAACCATGCACAAACCAAGACTCCCGTCTTAACACTGCCTGAATGATAAACTTTCAACAGTCTGAATAGATCTGCTGCCTAATATATGTAGAGAGTTAATTTAAAAAGAAAATGCACTCGCCGCACATATAACAAGGTCATTTGTACGAAGGACTCCAGAGGTGCTGCTTCTGCATCTACTGACTTTATTCTGTTCTTGTGATAATAAGGTCCAGTTTTCAACCGTGTTTGAAGTTGTGAATAGATGCATATATTTCCCTTTCAGAAGGTGAGGAAAAAGTGTGTAAAGTAAGTATAAACACAAAGAGAGCGGGCTTTGTTGGCTCTGAAGACTAACATGGAGCTCTTTCTGACTCTTAAGGGCTAATGATCATTTTTAATGTTCAACTATATGGACAAATAAAATATTTGAGAAATACGCTGGTTTTCCTCTGAAATACATTTAGCTTGTTTCAGTGTGTTTGAAGGTTACACTGTAATACAGTGCCAAAGTGTCCGCCTGGAGAACAATGACTTCGGGTTCCTTTCTTGTGGAATCAGGAAGCACAGAGATCGGATTAGGACTGTGTTGTTTCTGAGCCAATGGCTCTTTGATGTGTGTCTGAAAGCTTCAACTGTGTCCTCTGCCCCTATTGAGGCTGATACTTGTGCCCTTCGGAGCAGTTATTCCCCAGCACTTTCATTAGTACCTTCCCCTCCTTGTGAGCATTGCTTCCACTTCCAAAGCCCACTGACTTTTTGTTTTCTCTCTCACTCCTTTCCAGAGAGACTCAGATGTGACCCCGAAACAGGATCCTTTTAATGTGCACACAGCTGCAGCTAGCCACAGGAGAGAAAGGGAAAGAGCTGTACGTAGTTCTGGGCAGCTCTTTGTTTGGTTACTGAGTTTTTGAGATTTTTGCGCAGGATCCCAGGAAGGTTTCACAGGCTCAGGTCAGCCTTCGCTTGTATAAACTCCAGAGCAAGTGACCTGTCAAGAAGTCATGATCTACAGTGAGAGGCAATGCCAGCTTCACTCAGGAGATCACTTCATTCTCCACAGGAGTTCCACTCTGTCAGTACTCCCTGAATAACACATACGAGTCCAGTTCACTGAAGGATAAAACATTACATGTGCCGTACTTCAACAGTTGCATGAGTGTTGAGGTATGTATGAAGTACTGTTCCATTTGCTGGCATAGCTTGAATCCAAGTGATCACCTGGAGGCTGATACGGAAAAGATTTAATGTGCTTGGCTCCCAAATGCCTTCCTCTGTCTTCTATATATTTAAAAAATCTAATTAAAGTTGTCACTTTTAGTGGTGATTTAAAAATAATAGGAAACTAGTGTAATACATTACAAAATAATAATGAAAAAAATCATACATTGAAATTGCAACCCTTGCAAAACTTGATATACAGCAGTTCCCCACTGGAGTTCTTAAATCTATATGTTACAAAGAAAACCGTTACAGCTGCTAATCAATCTACTAGAAGCGAGCAGAAGAGCACTGAGGGCATGAAAAACCATGTATTTCTGGAGGAGCAATATGTGCTTTTTAGCCGTATCCGACCCAAGGTTTGAATATAACATTTAAATGCTATTATTTTGAATATATTAATCTGTGAAGAATGAAGAGAGAGTGTAATAAATGTAGGGCAGACAGACATCATGTAATGAACCATTTTTGATGTTCTATTTGCATTTGCTCATTCTAGGTGTAGCTGTGCTGCTGGTGCCAAAGCCCGGTGCGGTTTTTAGGCATTACAGTAGGTGCAGAGTACGCATTGCTGGTTGTCTTCCCATTTTTAGCACACAGCACATACAGCTCAGGTACTACTTTTTTGCAAGGGCTATATTTTGCTCTTTCCCCCCACACACTTTCTTTCTGATTTTTTGTTAATTTATTTGTTTAATTTCCCTTCCTTCTTCACCTGTGGTTCAGAATCCTTTTTATTACCCAGAACCCACTCTATACATCACTTCCTTTTGGAACTTTCATTTCCTGAAGGAAAACTCCATGAATTTTACTTTTATTGAAAACCTTAACGCTTTCCTCAGCAACCCATATCCCTCCTTTTTCAATGCAGGCTGTGCCATCATCTGCCCTGCCTCATTTCCTACCTCCTGTGGTGGCGACAGACGCATCCATTGTCCCCCTTGGGTTCTCTGTGTCCTGGTAACAGATTCTTGAGAAGTGCTCTGCTTGGGTACAGGATGTGAGTGCTTGAACAAATTGTAGACATCACTTAAAATCTTTTCCTCCAGAGAAAGCCAAGCGCTGCTCTGATTAAGAAGGTAAGAGAGCGTTTAAAGTGATCCCCTTTGCTTGTCTCTAGTCCTGCTACAGGAGCTCTCTGCGTCCTACTGTGTGGAGTTGTCTAAGGGAGAGGGAAGTGATTTTGCTCATAGTCCAAATAAACTGGATCCAGCCCATTTGAATACGCTATGTTGACACATGTCAAAGTGCACTGGTGTGTCCAGTGACAGATTTTCCAGCGACAAGTCTGGCTTGGGTCCCTTAGAGGGTTTTAATCCTTTCAGTTCTGATGCCTCTGTCCCCTCCCTACACCTCTTCCTCCACATTAAGACTGGGCTCAGACATGCAGAGGGCTGGGACTCACATCACCGCCTCCTGTGGCTGTTAGACCTGCTGAAACTGGTATTAACCATGGAGTTAAGCTCGAGTGCAGGCTCTGTTCCCCCAGGGATGGGCCCTTACCCAGTGCCAAGAACAGCTGGGGGGCATGGGAGGGTGGCACCCTGCACGCATGTGAAACTTTCTGTCCCTTCTGGCTGTGCTGGTTACACAGGGGAAGATCCTACTTTTTCTCAAAAAAGGAAAATGACAAATGCCAATTATATTATGTTATTGCCTGATTCTACCCACTCTCTTAATCCTGGAATATACTTGGGGTGAGTTTTGCTGGCTTTGGGAGGGTGGGTGGTACACAGTGACTTCTGTGAGTAAAAGCTCCACTTGAAAAGCAGCTTCACACACTTGAAATTGGCCTCTGATGACCTTCATCTGAGTGCTTTCAGCAAATATTTATTAAGTGCATCCGTTTCTTAAGGCACGTGTTATCATATGCCAGATAGCTTGCCTAAATAGGGTTTAAATGTCTCTTAAGATACAAGAAAAAGCAGCTCACAGGCTGCATTATTTATTCTTGTTAAGACAGGCGGTGTATTACTTCAACACTGCAGCAGGAGCCATTTTTTCTGTGACACAGACCTTCCCGTGCAAAGTGGGATTCAGTCATCAGCCCCCCACATCCTCCGGCCCAAACACACACCGCTAAGGTGACAGGCGACACAGTTCCGAGCTCATGCTGCATCAGGTTCACAGAGGTGGCACTATCTTACTTCCAATCCAAACTATTCTGTGATTCTATGATCTTAACTTCTACTGCAGACATTTCCTTCAAAACTCAGGCATCCAGAGGTAGTTAGCAGCGCTATATGTTGCCCTGGTTTTGCAGAAGCGCTGGTGCTCAAAATCCCACTGGTGTTCAAATATTCTCCAAACATACAGCCACTTTATACCTGAAATTCTAAATGATTCAGTCAGGGATTTTGCTGGAAGATCCTTTGGATTGGGGAAGAGAAATAAAAACATAAAATAAATTTTAAAATACAGAAAGGCACCTCTTCATTTTGCCACTCAATGCTATGTTTACCTTGTCTTTCACCTTTCTGTTTTCGTTTTTATTGTGTAAACATTACTGTACTCTCTAAGTGAAAACCTGAATTTACTGCAAACCATGGGAGAAACCCCTAATGCAGGCTTACATGGTATTTATCCTGTTTCTTTTGATTGCTGACTAACCTATGGGACAATTAGCCTAGCAAATACTTACTGTAAACTTTACTTGTCAAAACAGCATTCCTAGATTATTATGCAGAGCTTACATGCGGGGCTGTGCTGCAGTGGATACCTGAGCCCTGGGCCCTGTGTGTCTATGGCCACATTTGCCACCCTTGTTTCACGTTGCTTGTTGTGCTTGGCAAGGGATTTCCTTGGTGGTGTATTGCCGCTGATGTCTGGTACTAGTTGGTAAAATGCAAAATTCGTTTGTAACCTTCTTCAGTTTTGCCCTGCCAGGATGTTCAGGTGAGGCATTTTCATACTTCTCCCCCTTTCAGCCTGTGCTTTGACCCGTCTATTTAGGAACTTCTTATGAGCCTTTCTGCCTTTGGTTGTTGTATGGCTGCACTGAGGAAGGCGTTGTGCTAAATGCTGGAGATGAGTGGTCCTCTGCTGTTCTTAGGCTAGCCAGGAAGATGAAATGTAGCTGAATCATAGAATCATAAAACTGTTTTGGTTGGAAAAGACCTTTAAGATCATCGAGTCCAACTGTTAACCTAGCACTGTCAAGTCCACCTCTAAACCATGTCCCTAAGAACCTCATCTACACATCTTTTAGACACCTCCAGGCACGGTGACTCAACCACTTCCCTGGGCAGCCTGTTCCAGTGCTTGACAACCCTTTCTGTGAATAAGTTTTTACTAATATCCTGAATTCACAGCGGATACCAGTCCCATCCATCTTTTGCTGCAGGATCCCTCACTGTTGACCTGTCTGGCTCAGGAAGATGGGACTGCCCTGCCCTGCCGAGAAGGAGCCACCGGCAGCCCCTCCTCGCCATCTGCAGATGCAAACAGCCTTTCACGAAACTTTGTGAGACACCTGCCCTGAGCATCCTCTCCCCAAATGTGCAAGCAAGGGAGGCCAAACTGAGTCCAGCCCGTGGATGTAACTTTTGCCTGCAAACTGCCAACCCAGACTCAGCACCAACCATCCTGGCACGTGGCAGTGATGTTACTCTGCTAATGGAGGCTTGTGGGGTGGATGATACCGTACTTTTCCTATGATTGATGGAAACTGCCAATATGAAGGTAAATTTATGCTTTTTGCTAAACTCACAATCTTGATTTGCCTTTGGGGGTTTTGTTTGCCTGTTACTAATACATTCAAAATTAGTATGAATCACTGGTTGCATATTTAATTTCAGGATTTTCTGCCTCAATAATAGATAACTCTGAGAAAAGAGAGTTCCCAAATTGCATTGAAACCCTCAATGGTGCCTATGGAAAGTAGTGTGACTATGCAGAGTTTGAAGGGCACCATCCCATTGACAAGTATTATATATGGCAGTTGGTTGGACTACATGTGTGTAACACCAGCCCACAGCGGCAGATATTATGCTCATCACCTAGTGTTGTTGAATCCCACCTATCTCAGCAAGTTATCATTTACTGACTGAGCAGCTGCTGAATCTAGTGAAGATTTGCCTGCCTTGTGTCTTTCTCTGCACGATTTAAAAAAAAAAAAAAAAAAAACACCACCAAAACACACCACCACCAAAAAAGCCTAACATGACCACCACCAGCTGAATATCTCAAGCATGAGCAGCCCAGAATGAAAGAAAGCTCAGACAGGTGCTCTCAGGATGCTGGACATGAAGGTGCAGGTTTCTAACAGCAGACCTGCTTCTTTTCATCACCAGCTTGGGAATGGATGGTACCCAAAGTTCCACAAAGAGCCTTTCCATTTTTTTCCTGGGATTTCTGATTCAGGTGGCCCAGTAATTCAACTTTGGTAAAAACCTAACACAGTGTTATTCCAATAGTGCTAAAGGTGCTAAGAGGGCAATAGAGCAATATATGCACTTTTTTGCCTAGTCTGTAGTTCTAATACTTTGTCTTGCTTCTTTTTCTACTGATGTATTCAGAGTTGCCATCAATGAGTCAGTTTAATTTTTCTTAATTTGTTTGATTTTCCACATACTTCACTATAAGTGCAGTGTGGATCGTGTAAGGAGGAAGGGAAAGGAAAAGGAGAAATAAAGGAAAATGGTAAGATTTTGACTCTCAATCAAACTTAAACGCATCTCGTTGCATGCAGATATTCTCCACAGCCCAGAAATGCCGTAGTAACCTCTCCCATAATAATTATGATAAATGTTCTGTGCAACTCTCAGGACCCAGGTTTTTCCTGGATCAAACTCTTGGCTAATAGACTCAGATGCTCACAAGTCCAGTCTATGAGGCCTGATGCTGGGCTTGAGGCTCTGCACTCTGTTTTGAGAGGTTTTGTTTTCCTCCTCCCTGCTTTACAAAGGTATTTTGCAGGGTCATGAACTCCCTGCTCAGCAAGAGAGAGACAACTCAGTAAAGCCTCTCCTAATAGAGGCAGGATTTTTAGGAGGAGTTAGACCTGTCAACTGGTAGGGAATCCTTTTTCCCCGGAACTCTCATAAACTTCCCACAGCATGGCCTAAGTGAGCTTTTTAGGTATTCTTCCTTTTTCTCTGCCTTGTCTGCCGTAAATCACAGTCCCTTACAGGTGGGCTTAGTACCAGGGGTGAGCAAGAGGCAGTATGCATCTTAACGAGACAAGGGGAAAAGGAAAAAGGCAAATAAGGGAAGAGTTAGAGCTGTTTGTGTGAAAATAGAGGGTTGGACCTCAGCGAGGTGTATTTGAACAACCAAGCTGATGTACAGGGAAGAGTAGCTTGGTGGGGAGGCCGTGGTTTAGTTGCTAGGAACTGCGGAAGAGCTGTGCATGAGCCTGGACACGCACACATCGTTTTCTTTCACGTTGTCAGGCAAGCGGGCAGGTTGACATTACAAAGCCGGAGCGCACAGCGTGGCAGAGCCCCAGCCGAGCGTGTGAGCGTGGATCTGACACGCGCGGAGACATGTGGAGCCAAGGGCTTGTGCTGCCGTGGTGAGGAGGAGGCTGGGTCGCAACACGTGTAAAGCAAGCAGCAAGCCTGCAGCTGAGACATACCCCATACCCACATGAACTCTGGCGGGAGTCACAGCAGTCATTTGGAAGATACATGTGCCACGACTAATTTGAATTTCCAAAGGTCACATTTGTCATCCTCGGTGTACTGGCGTCCTCATTAACAAGTGTCTCCAGCTGGTCCTGTGCAGTGGCCTCAGGACATGCTGTTGTAACCAAGCAGTGTGGCACAGGGCTACCACCAAGGCCTCAGGCTCATCTACTGCGCTCTCTGCTTAAGGGGTGTCGTAGGAGAGGGGGTGACGCTACACAGGTGATCAGACTTTGACCTAGCAGGCATGTCTTGCTGGGTGTTGCATGAAACCCGTAGACCAGCTTTCTGGAGGGGCAGGTTGGTCTGTAGGACCACCTGATTGAAGTCCACCTTACCTGATGGCAGTGGCATCAAAGCCAGGTAGGCTGTAAAGAGGAGGTCTTCCAGAGGCGTGTCAGCTCCCCTGCCTTAGGGTACGATGAGTTACCCCACTGCAGGTGCTTATTTATCCCCATCGTGCCACCTCAGAGGAACCTAAACAACTGGCTTAGCCAAGGCACTTGCATTAAAAAAATAAAATTAGATGAGTCCCTTGGTAACCTTTATAAAACCTGACAGAGCTGTGAGGTAGGTAGGTACACCTCTGGTACAATGCTTCTCTAAAACAAGGGCGTATGCCACTTCAGGGCTACCCCATGTTGTCAGGAGCAGATGGGACTTCTGATCTGTCACCAGCCAGTGCAGAGAACGGGCTGCTCAGGGTCAGCAGAGCTTGTCAATCATGAGTGGCTTTGACCAAAACAGGGCTTGTCTGTGTCTCCATCGCTGATGGATTGTGGTTACTTCTCTACCCACCTCAGGAGCCTCATCCAGGGACCAGCTCTCCCTGACTCCCTGGAGACTTGCAAAGCTCAGCTCTGCTTCTCCTCTGCATGCTGCCAGCATATTCTCCATCTGCTGCCTTGGCTTGGATCTCTGATTAACATTCTGTTATGGAATGGCTTTTCCAGTAACATTTATACCATTAGAGAGTCCACAGACCCATCCACTTCCCACTCATTAAATACTTTTCTTTCAAAGGCTTGTAATAGGCGGAGTTAGTTTGTGCTGGAGCTGCTGAGCAAATGCCACACACTCACCTGAGAGAGCATCACTCTGGCCCAAGCACAGGAAAGTGTCCAGAACCTGAAGACAAGGCTACCTGCTTTTTTGGTCAGAAGTAATTTGTCATAATTGAGAGTATTTACTTACCTGCCATATAAATACTACCTGACCCCTCAGCTACCTAACCTATCCTGCTTTCAGATGTTCAGTACTATATGTGTCCAACAGATGTCTGAATCTGGTCTGTTTTAATCATCACCTTGCATCTCCTTCATCCTCCCATTTCTAGATGCTGGCTGCAGGGATACTGCATTGGTTTAGTTGTTTCTCGTATGGGCCCTTTTTTTTTTTTTTTGCTTACAACTTCTAGCTTACAGACATCTTTTTTTTTTTTTTTTATTTGCTTTTATGCTACGTATCTTTGCCATTGCTGATTTTATAAATCCTTCTGCACACCTCAAGTATCCTGGGTCTGAGCACAGGGCCATGATTCCTGCTCTGAGCAATCACCAAACTGCCCTTTGCCTTTCCAGCTCTATTGTTGCAGATGTGAAGCTGGAAAGTCTAGTGAAGGATGTGTTTCTTGCTAATTCTTCCTCTAGGCACTAGTTTGCTTCTTCATTGCTGTTTCTGGACTGCAGCTTTGGGCTGACTTGGAACTAGATGTCTGTGTTTATCTCCCCTAATATTTTCCTTCCGTTTAATTTTTTCTTTTCCTCAGCAGAGGCTTAGTGATTTGTCTGTTAGCTATACCTGGAGAAATAGAGGCTGTAGGTGATGAAGGCAGTTAACACCCTTTCCCTGCTCTCGGGAGGTTGCTGCTGACTCAAACTGCAGCACGGTCCGAGTGCTGAGGGTGTGGTCCCGAAATACCCTTCTAGAGACACTTCATCACATCCTCGTAAGTGAAAAGACTGTTCAAAAAAAGCCTGAGGAGCCATAAACACAAAATAACTCTTTTCCCACTTGAACTTCATCAAAGACCTGTCCCTTGCAATTGCCTCAGCTCCCTCCTGATGCCTCCTGAAACCTCCGACACCTCTTCACCTCCTTGCACACACGGATGGGCCCACTGGTCCATTCCTGCTGAAGGTGGAAAATGCTCCCAGATCCCACCCATCTTCTCAACTGCATGAATACGCTTTGGGCTGAGCATCTCTGGGTGTCTGCATGGGTGTGTGTCAATGCACGGGCAACAGAGATGGGCCAGCTCAGGCTGGCTCGTGCATGTTTCAGAGTAGGGGGCAGGAGGCATTTTGAAAGAGCATCGCTTTTTCCACAGAATCCCCTGAAGGTGAACAGTTTTGGCTTTTGTTAGAGGATAAGTTTTCCAGTACAAAACAAAAATATAATTAGAATGCTGTCAGTACTACAAAGTGTTTGGTCCAGTATGAATTTTCTCAAAGGAACCATTTAACTTGAGCTAATTATTAGATAAGTATGTAAATGCTTTGAAAAATGTTTATCCTCAATGTAAATGCTATGACTTTGGGAAGGATACACATGGATTCCTCACAACCATAAGATGCTTTTTAGCTTCTAATTATGAAGCAATCACAAGTATCACTGTAAAGAAATTAACATGCTTTGATATTTTAATGTAATGAATATTTCTCTATTTTTCAGTTACTTTCTTTTTACTGACAATTGAAAAAAAAAAAAAAAAACCAATTCTTTTCTTGTAATTGCTGTGATTTTAGAGCATACATTCCCCACTCAGCTTAGGCTCATTTTGCACATGGAGCAGTTAGTAACTCAACTGTGTGGCTGGGAGCACAAGCAGGAAACCTCCAGTTCTCATCTATGCCAAGAATTGGTCCCAGGGTTTTGTATTTTCAGCCCTACCCGGCTTTGAGGGGCTGCAGTGCAGACTCATGCCGGGCACTTGCTCTTTGACTCCTAACTTCAAGACCGTAGACATCCTCTCTGCTGACAGTCTGCTTTTTGCCAACACAGCTGGAAAGCTTCCTCACACTCATACTCTTCCTCACTCTCTCTCTTCTTTTTCCCTCCTCTCCTTTGCAGTGGTTTACTCACACTGGCACACCACGGTCCACAGGCTCCATCTCAGGTAGTCTTTTCAATAACCTCAAGGGGGTTTTGGAGGTTTGATACTCACTTTAACGCACCTAAAAGCCGTTGCTTGCTCTTCAGTCTGGGCAGAACATCCTCCATTTCTCATGCCACCAATAGGAAGGGAGGTGCTCGTTGCTTCAGCTACAAAGACTACGATGGAGTTCCAGCTCCCAAAACAAGATGATAGAAGGAAAATGTACACGTAGCTTTGTCTCTGCTTCACTGGTAAGAATTAGTTTGTAAGGACACTAATATCTAAGGCAAAGTGTTTTTCACATGCAGCATTATGGAAACACTGCTTTGAGTTCAGTGGGAAAAGCATCAGCCATAAAATGTGAGCATAAAAATCTTCTAAAACCTGTGGTACATGAGCAGAATGATACCATACTGTATATGTGTACTATTTCCCTCAGGTTGCCTAGAAGCATTGCTTTTAACAACAATGAGGTTATGGTGTAACCAGGAGCATCATTCCAGTGACACCCTGAAGGTTCCCGGACTGTAAACCTCTTTAGGTGGATGTAAAAGCATCAGTTTTTCAATCTATATTAGGCAAGAATAATGAAAGAATATATTGCAAGTCCTGTCTTTCATTTACTTAGAACTCTAGAAAATACAACCAACAAGACGAATTTGCCTCAGAAAGGCCTTTGTAAAAGAAGTGGCCTCTTCCCTGGCCAGACTCCCAGCTCTCTGGTAATCGCTTTCTGTGCACTTCACTTGCCTGCCTTGTTCTTCCTCTCTTCCTACCTCACCATCTGAAAACAATTTATTTGCTGTGCTCACCTGTGGGCACAGCATAGTGGCTAGATAATGAAGCCATCGTTTCTAGGTGGAGATGCAGGCAGGGAAGAAAACCAGTGTTGGAACCAGAAGGACGCAAAAGCGGTTGCTCAGAGTCCCGGTGCTGTGTCTGCAGCACAGAGTTCCGTGGGAGATGAAACAAAGCCTGCACCATTGCTTATGTATTGATATGATAAGTGTTCTAGCACCTCTTAGGTGTTCAGCAAATATTTCATTTCAGTGCCAGTAGCCAACATGGAGATTTTAGTGTCAGTTTCATTGAGCTGGGATTCCTCTCAGGTACAATGAGGTCCAGCAATGGTTCTGGGGTAGGACTTGAGGATCTTTTGTAGATCAATTGTAGATGCCCCATCCCTGGAGACATTCCAGGCCAGGCTGGACAGGGCTCTGAGCAACCTGATCTAGTTGAAGACGTCCCTGCTCATTTCGGGGAGGGTGGACTAGATGACCTTTGAGGGTCCCTTCCAACCCAAACCAATCTATGATTCTATTCTATGTTGATTCTCTTGATCTCTCTGGTTCCTAGTGCTGATGCTGGCTGATTTGCAGTGATGGATAAAATCACTTTGTATCAATTTCCACATTTGTAAATAGTGGTTTTGGCATATGGAAAAGAATAAATGTCTCTAAGTGCTTGTACAAAGAGGCTGCAAGTGATCTAGAAAATTAAATAAGGAATGTGTCTTGGTTTCAAGCATGGATCACAAAGCAGCTCTCTAGAAGCTGCCTTACATGACAATGGTTGGGATGTAGCACAGCATCAAGCCTGCAACCATGCTGGTTGAGATAAGCAGCATTTTATTGTGAAATAAACAGCATTTTACAGTGCTCCCAGCCATCAAGAAACCTCAGTTCACTGCACACTTTATGAAAAACTCCGTCTATGGTAGGGGACTACAACACGTATGTATAAGGAGGCTGACGTTTTCTGCATGCCTTAGGTTACTGCTTATGGATCTAAAAGTGCCAGGAGGTGTGCAGCGTACACAGAGTTGTATGTGGGCCAAAGTCCTACCTGCTGCTTCTCCTGCAAACACCTCAGCTCTTGTTCTTTGCTTTTGCTTATGCTCTCCCTCAGATTACAGTTTTGTCAGCTCTCAAGCAGTGCAATTTGGACGTGCTGTTCAGGTGCCCATGGCCAGGATTGAGTCAGTGGATTCATGGCCTCAGCCGTTAGCACTTCAGACCACACAGCAACCAACAGCACTGCAAGTTGTGATCTTCTGTGCCAACTAACCACAAGAAGAGCATGGGATAGATGTTTCCCCGATATCCTCTGGCACAGGGGCACCCAGTCTGGGGAATCCTGTATTTATTTCAGGTTCTGCTGGGAATGTGGTGTAACTGTTCTCCCCACCCTCTTTTCACCACAGCTTCCTCTCATCTGTCTGGTGTTACAACTCACTTGCTTTCACTCACGTATCTATGCTCTTTTATCCTAACATCTCCCTGCTGTTCTCTACCTGTCTGTCAAGGGATGCTGGCCCCTTGCATCCCTGACCTGGGGTGTGCTGGCAGGGCAGGCAGATGTTGGGGCACACTGATGTATCCGGGCTGTAAGAGGACACAGGGAAAGGAGACCAGTAGCGTGGTCTTTGGCTCATAGTTATGTGGTTTAGGTTTAGGTGGCCATTGCTGATGGCTCGCATATTTAGGTTGATGGAGACTCCAGGATGGATTTTGCAAGAGAAATTTCCAGTTTCTTCCCATCCAACCATTAGCACTACAGGAACACTGTATTTTTTGAGTCGAATGAGTCAAGGCTCAAGCTTATCAGGCATGAAATAAACAACTTTCTGCTTAAGTAATAGGAAACTTAGCTTGCTCTCAGAGAAGAGAGTTCAATAAACCACACACTGATCTGGGAAGAAAATCTTTAACTTCAGGAAAAGAGGGGGTATATTTTTCTGATCTGGAGTTGGTTCCATTACCACTGAAGGTTGACTGCTTAGATAAATTGACTTCTAGTGACTTTGAAATCATAGAGAAGGTAAGGTCCGGTCAATGGTTTAGCAAATAGTTTCAAGGAACACAGGCATTGTTGACCTAGCCACAATCAGACAAAGGCCGTTGTGGTAAATGTCAGTAAAACCCAGGATTGAAATAGTCCAGGTTAAGGATGAATCATCAAGAGTTAATGACAGAAATAACATATATTTTTTAGAATACTCAATAGGAAAGCACTGACTTACATTTGGCTTTAATTTTAAGTGGTTTGGCTTTCCTTTCACTTATTTTGAGCTGAAAATGTGCCTAATTTAGAGTGTTTGTCCTGCAGAATCTGCGATACATTATCCATCATACATGGTGCAGACAGGCATAATAATTACCAGAGCATGCAACCCATCACAGCCTCTATGCATTTTCCTCTGAAACATAGCCCAGGAATCGTGTATGTTTATGAAACACTTAGAGGCACGTGCATCTCAGACTGTGGTTGTGTTTCCAGCTTTTCTTCTCAGCGGCAGCACAGGTGGCAGTGACATCCACTACGCTTCCCTGACCATTTCCAGAATCCCAGTTTTGGTTGCTACACCTTTGCTGAATTCCACTGGGCTGAAATTTTTCAGGACAGGGCAGGAAGAAACTTGGAGCTGCTGTTGTTTTCATGCCATCGCTTTGATGTGTGTTACTGTCTGCTATAAGGAAGATAGAGTCCATCCTTTATATAGTTTTTTAATATAGTCTGTATAGATTATATATATATTATAGAGGTGTTATATATTATTTAGATAGTACTTATACTATATATACTAATCATATAATCATATCATATGTTTTTAATATATTTGTATAATTATAAACTAAACTAGATAAGCTGTATTGTTTGCCCTAGCAAACCTAGGAGAGAAGCCAGATGGGCAGCCTTTCAATAGGACAGTTTTGTTTGTTCATTTGGGCAATTCTTGCATCATAGCTGGGAAGGGAAAAAAAAAAAAAAAAGGCATTTTAAGATCTCACATGTGTCGTTTATCCTTGATTAGGATCCTGAGGGCTCTGTACTATGGGCTTTCTCTCAGTGGTGCTGCTTAAATGCTTACAAACAAGCGTGTGCTTAAGCGCTTTGCTGATGGAGGGCCAGAGCGCTTGGCGGCTTGCAAGGCTGAGCCCTCTCGCTCTCCTCTCTGCCAGGGCAGGAGCTCGGCTGTGTCCTTCAGTCATAACTATTTAAAAAAAAATGCAAGAGAGGGAAGGGAATGAAACCAAACCAACCGACAGGCAATGGGAACACCTTGAGGGGTGACTTCTATCACCTCTACCCTCCTTTGACCGTCTTTACCTCTTAGCAATTATATTGATTTCAGTGGAGCGGGCTGCTCTGCAGCATATATTTAGCAGGCTGTGGCTGTGACTAAAATCAGTGTATACACTCATAGATTATTCATAGGGTAGGTAAAAATCTGTGGTACAAACTGACTGAAAGTAACTTGAAGATGACTGTGGAGAAGTCCAAAATCCATCTGAACCCTGAAGATCCAGACTACAGGCCTGACAACCAGGCCAGTGGAAATACCTTTTTCTTTATACCCTACCTTGATTACTGTTTACATGGAAGAACGGCTACCAGAAGAAATGTCCAGGCCACACAGCAGCTGTGTTTTGCACAAGTTGGGCTCTCTGCACACCGTACATGTATGTCTGGGGGCGATTTTTCATATAAAGAGATAATAGAACTACCATGTATAGACCTCAAAGGTGTTTAATGCAATGTACCCTGTATAGTAATAGTTTGAAATAAAAGGAGCATCAAAAAACCTCTGCAGCTGCTTCTGGCTGCAGTGGACACACAAAAGAACAATATCAGGACTTTTTTTTTTTTTTTTTTAATTTCCTAGCAGGGGATCAAATACCTGCACTGAAGTGAAAGACTAAACCACAAAAGTCTGATTTCTGCAAGCTGACTATGTGAATGAGTCTCGACACCGAGTGCTTCCAGCAGTGCTGTCATGCTGCAAGCAGAGAATGGGGTGCACGGGCATCCCTGGAAATGGGGTATGGTTCTCCCTGAAGGGCCATCAAGGAAGGTGCTATCAGCACTGTTGGAGCAGGGAGTGATTCGAGGGCTTGCAGCAATCTAATAGAGGGGAACAGATGACCAGAATCAGCATTTGATAAGTTTATTGAGTATCTTTTGAACACAGCTGCCCTATTGCTGCATTTTTTTTTCCACCGACCTGGAAATAACAACCTTTATTTAAGTGCCTATATTCAGCCATATCAGCACTGCATGTTCCAGCATTAAGGCTTTGAAAGGGATATTTGATATGAGATTATTATTTGCTAAGCCATCAGGTTCAAAAGTAGATTTTTGGAAATAGGTATGACCAGAGCTGTTTTTTTAAAAGTGACCTGCAAACAGCTTTTTTAAAACTCAGCAGCTTTGCCTTTTCACTGCCTCATATTCAGCAGAGTGAGGAACTGAGTTCATTTCTGAGCACTGACAGCTGCAATCGTTGCTGCCCTTTCCCATTACTCTTCAAAGTAATTGTTTGGGTTTTTCAGGTGTCCCGCTTGTGACCTTACAAGACCAAACTGAATTTGGGAAACAATAATATAATAAACTACATCATGATGGTTGCAGTTGGGTCTCCCTTTCAAATCTTGCATATGCTAAAAGACAAATACTCCAAAATAAAGTATATTTTGTTGCATTTTGGTACTAAAAATAAATGGCTATGTAATGAAAGGCATGGTATTTAGCATTACATTAATGCTAAACATAATTAAAATGCATTCTTAAATTCTTAAGCTTGGATTTTTGGTGACTCATCCAGTGCCTTTCTCTCTGTATCCAGATATTTTCAGAGTATGGATGAATTCCAAGTATGAAATCTCAATTTAGACAGGACAAAAGGGACAACAGCAGGTTGAGGAAGAGACTAAAATAAAAATAAATTTATATCAGCTGCTTTGATGAAGATGGTTCCTTCTTTTCTGTCTCAGCATCTCAGTTCCCTGCTCTCACGAGAGACGGGTGTAGCAGCCATGGCTGGGACAGGCTGATTTTTCTCCTGTGCTCTTGAGTGAGGATTTGCAGCTCTCTCCTCCTGGTGCACCCAGTGACCACGTCATGCAGCGAGACTAAAGCCCACTGAAAAGCTGCACTGGGGTAGCTGCAGCCCCAAATCTCTGTTCCATGTGCCTTTGTGTAGTTTCTTGGGTAACTGGCATCCGTGGTGCAGACCTGAAAGACTGAGGATCCCATGTCTGCCCCTGTGTTTAAAAATATATATGGCCGTCGTTTCCAGTCACCAGGGACAAACAGTTTATTAATGCTTCTTGGTCTGTAATCCTTGAAACAATGGTACCTGTGTGGGGTCCCATAGGTATGGCAGAGTTATTCTGTGACGTCCCTTGGGTGTTCAAATTCATACCACATCTCTCCTTCCTTCCTCACCATCCCCAAATAACCAGGAACAACCTGGATTTCTTGAGCTGCAAAGCTTTCGAAGCCTGCTTTTCTGCAGAGCTCTGCCAACAGCCGAGGTGTGACCGGGGGGAGCTCGGAGACACTGGGGAACGTGCGAGGTTGGGGAGCGGCAGCAGGAGGGATGCCTTGGCCACCTGGTTCCTCTGGCCTGGGGACAGCTCGTTGCTGCAGGGAAAAGTGGTTTTCAAGAGATTGCAAGGCACCTGAAATCCATAGAGCCCTCCTTTGCAATCCTTCCAGTGAAATAAGTACAGAGAGGTCACTGGCACACATTTTCTTCTCGGCCTTTTACTTTCCATGGGCAGGAGTGAGCTCTTCCTTGTTGTTCCAACTCATCTTGTTGTCCGTGAGGGACGCAGCGGTCAGCACAGGTCCCAGCCCTGTCTGTCCCCCCTCAGACCAGTGCACAAGGATTTTTGGCTTGTTAGTGTCATTCACCAGCATCTACAGCCTCCCAGAGCACGGCTTGTCTGCTGCAATACCTGGGCCTCAGTTAAACGCCCTTTATTTAAGATCTCTCTCGGTATCAGTCATTGCACTGGGCACTGAGGCTTCCTATGAGCCACAGGCATGCCAGCTCGGTTGCTATGATCCAGAGGAAAGCCTTACCTAGGCATATTTCAATGCCAAATCAACTTCCACCTGGGAAAAACCTGTGTTCCCTTCTGTCCGTGACACTACATCCCTCAAATAAAATCCCAAACTTGTTTGTGCCAGATCTCAGCCACTGAGCCAGAGGCTTGCACAGGGTGTTCACGCTCTGACAGTTGCCTCATCATCTCTTGCCATCCCACTCACTGCATTTCTTTCTATAGCTGTAACTTTTATCACCTACCTGCCTCTGCCTCTGCCCTGCCAAGAGCTGCCAGTCAGGGGGGTCTGCTGTCTCTCAGCTCGCTGCCACCCAAATGAAATCAAATTGTCCCTATACAGTAATTTCAGGCAATTCCTTGAAAATGCAGGGGCAGCACAGGCTCCTCCACCATGGCACGGGCGGTGGGGGAGAAAACCACAGAGCCAGTGGCCCCTGTCACTCTTTCCTCTCCTCTGTTAGGTACAAAAGCAATGTGGTGTGAGCAAAGGATGAAATCCCTGTGTACAGGTGCACTTCTGGCACTGGTTGTCCATCTGCAACAGGCTGCCAAGCAGCAGCTCCTGCGTTTGGAGAGGTCCAAGGGGAGAAAAAGCCCACGTCTCCAAGGCAACAGGTTTTTCGGTGCCAGTCATGTCTGCATCATGCTCCTCCCCTTGCTCAGCAACTGTGTTTTCCTCTCCAGGAGTTTTAAAGTTCTCTGGTGCTGCATGAGAAAGGAATAAAGGTGAATTTGGGTGGTTAGGAATGGAGGCATCTAATGCAATCACGAGAGCCTCATTGGACTGGCAAGTCTGATAATGTTGAGATACTACTAGAGATTAGATCCATTAGAACACTCTCTGGGTAGAGTAAGAAACCTTGTGTTTTGACTTTGAGTATTGTTGAAGAGAGATGTGAGACAACCAATAAAGAGAACACCATTAGCAGTCTATGAGTGACACACACACATACACACACACACACAAAAAAAAGCTTGTGTTTGATTTTGGGTCTGCACATGAACTCAAACCCGGCAACAAGGAGGTCATTACAAACACACTAAAGGATGCTCTCCAGAAAATGAGCTTCGTGCCTTTTTCAAGACAGACCTGAATTCTTTCTTTCTCCATTCCTGCCGCAGGGCAGCAGGTGGGAACAGCACAGGGATGTGTGGGAATGCTGGAGTGGCTCATCTCTTAAACTGTACTCGTTGCTTTCAGATAAGTTAATAAAGTTTGATTTTTTCACCTTGATTGCAAACTAATTTAGAAAGTCATCTGATCTTGACGATCTACAAAATGTCTTTAACTGATGATGTACTCTGACCTTTTGGACATTTTAAAATAAACGTTTGTACACCCTTAGATAATAAACACAAGCAAAGCCATGTTAGCATTTTAAATGTCAGAAAGACAGAGGGGCATAATTTTTGAAGACCCCTTACAAAGTAGCTGTTTTTTTCATATCCTTTGACTCCCACGAGAAATTCACAACAAGGTTTTCTGAACAATTTATTTTGAACGCCAAAGTTGCTAAACAATTTGCTCAGGGTATGGTATCTGAGAAAAAGCAGAGTTGTCCTTACTGTCAATGAATAGCTGTTTGTGAGATATTTTAACGCACAGTACCGGTGTTTTAACATGCAAAGAGAGGCAAGGCTCTACCCGAAGTTTATTTGGCCAGTGTGGAACTGCAAACAGCAGAAAGGCAATAAACAAGAAGTGCTTTAGGGCTTATGGAAATCTCTGACTCATGTTTGACGACACAAAGGGTGTCCAAAAGCCACCCACTGGGATGAAGTAGACAAAACCCTGTGAATCTCAGTGCAAAGCATCCTCCCGCAGCACAAAGGGAAGTCAGACGGGACCAAAAGGCCACTGCTAATCCACCCATGGGCACAGAGTGAGGCTTTGCCTCTTGCCTGGCACCACCTGCGAGGCGAGAGGTGGCACCATGGGGTGGGCAACAAGATGGGGAGTCCTCCAGCCTCCACCTGGCGGGTTCCCGCTCCCAGCTGTAGCTCTGCCGCAAGGTTGGACCCCGTTGCCATAGGGCTGTGCTGCTGCATTTGTTTTGGCTGGCCGGTCGGCTTTTGGGTTTGTGTCTGTACAGTGAAAATCAGAATCTTGAAGTCATCGTGAACCTCTTGTACAGGATTGACTTCTCATAGGGATCTTCTTGAAGAGTAGGACTTGCTCATTTTCCTTTTCTCTGTGTGTGTGTGCATGCATATAAACAAGGCCTAATAATATCATTAAATTGATTCCTCCCGTTGTTATGGAAACTCACACTTACTACTGCATCTAGCATGTGCAGCAGAGGTAGGTGACAAGGTTGAGACTGGAACAGATCTTTGGGCTTCTCTTCTAACACATTTTCTTTTTCAAAGCAGGCTGAGGCAAAATCAGATCAGAGTGCCTGAAGCACAGAGGTGCAAATCGGGAATTGGCGATCTTTGCCCAACTTGCAAACAAACCGGTCTTCACACCTAATATTAGAAAGCCCCACCTGGCATGCTGGTCTGTACCTGGGGCTGGTTCCCAAGGAGATGAGCAGCAGGCTGGCAGGGTGGCAGGAGCAGGCAACACAAAGCATCTGCCCTTTTAACACCTCTCAGAGATTCGTCAGGGTGGGGGAGGAAAAAACCCCATCCCCAAAACCCACCCAAGGAGCAGAGGCTTGCCGGTCAGTTAAGGACCCCAAAACCACACTCCTCCACAACAGGCAGGGCTTGCTCCTGGACTATCGGTGCTCTCAAACCGGTGTCCCCATGTTGGATGGCCAGCGTGCACGCTGCTGTCCCCCACTGACGGGCACTGTTTTGGAGGCATCGCGGTCCAAAAGGGCTGGTAGTGAGGAGTCCTCTGCCCTGCCCACCACCACCAGCCCCCATGCTGAGGGGCTGGCAGGTTCACAGCAGCAACCTCAGCTTCCTCCTGCCCTGTTTATGGCACAGAGAGTGGTATTTACCCATAACTGCACCAGCAGGGCCGTACAGCTGTCTCCTTGTGACACAGGTTACAGCCCTCTTGCTGAGATGGGCGGGTCACCTCAGGGACGTTATCTTCCTTTCCATGGTCACAGCAGGATTACGAGGCCTCTAACAGGAAGGACCTTTTTTCTTTTCTTTTGGTTTCTAGTCCAAACCCGAGCATGGTGCAGCTCACATCCAGCAAGCAGCCCCCTGCCCCAGACAGGCAGACTGAGCTGGAGCCAGCGACACTGGCCATCAGTGTGCCAGCTTTTGGCTGTGGGGTATCTGCGGGGACAGATTTGTCTGGAAGCATGTCGAGAAGGTCAGTGTGCTCAGGAGAGGGTTGGCGTTTTAACATTCTTTATCACTCGCTTTTCTAAATCATATTTCATCACATTAGGTTTGATACTTTCTTTACAATCTTATTGAAGATTGTAAAGGCTCTGACACAGAGCCTTGCCTTGCAAGCCCTGCAAGAGCATGCTTCAAAGGGTAACCAAGAGCTTGAATGTAGAACCAATGTAAATGAAACGATATTGCGGACAGAAGAGCAGCTCTGCCAGATTTCTGCTTGACTTACACTGCGATGGAGTTGCAGGCAGGGTGTGAGCTGGCCAAGACCTTTTAATTGCATTCAAAAAGATGAAGGCACGCAGGACATGGAGATGGAGGAACTTGAACATATTGTTACTTCCAGGCAATCAGATAATCATCAAATAACCAGTTATCTGCTCATAAACCTCACAAAATGCAGTTAACCCCTGAGTCAGTGTCAGGCCAACAGGGTGTGACACATTTCAGCTCTGACTCCTGCCTTGTTTCGGTTTGATTTGCTTTTTTTGTATTTCCGTAGTGCTTCGGATGAGGAGAAACCAGCAGTCTGAACTTCCCTGTGTGCTGCACCCCGTGGTCAGCCTGAGGAACTCAGTCCTCAGCAGAGGCAAGTGGCCGTGGCCTCCACGAGCTTCTCACATCTTTGGTCCCTTGTAATGGCAGGGGATCGACAAAGGAAGACGAACACAGTGTGCAAACCACATCCTTTCTTACAATCAGATATGAGGCTATGCCAGCCTGGAGCTGCTGGTCAGGACCATCTTTTGGTGTGAAAAGGAAAAAAAGGAAAAACCTTTGCTACGTCACCTCGGAGGACACAGCTAGCCAGTATCTTAGATACTTGAGAGGAAGGTGAAAAAGTATAATAATAATAATAATAATAATAATAATAATGATAATAATAAAGCCAGCAGTGCAGTAGGGAAAAATAGTTCCTTAAGACTCTGTTTTGGAGGAAAAAAACCTGCTATATCCTTTGCCGGCAAGCAGCTGAAGCCTCGACACATGAGGTTTGAAGACCATTGCCCTAATGCAGAAGTGCAGAGCCCTGGAGAAAGGTGGGAAGCAACTCAAGAGCTGGAAGGACCCTCAGCCCCGATGCAGACACCCACACTCATCCAACTTAATCCTACCCATCCCTCTACACTCCTCAGAGCCTGGCTTATCCCGTACCTTCAAAATTATCACTAATTTCCATTTTAACAAAGCAATTTCCAATGCAAAACTTAAATGCAAGAGTGGTTATCCATGTCAACTGCCAACTCTTCCTTTGAGTCACAGCTTTCCTAGACAAGGCTTCACTCTCCAGGGAGACTTTCTGGACTTGCCTGGCCTTTAACTGTAACTGAAATGTACCTGCTCAGGTTGCAATCCTTCAACCAGTGGGTCTCGCTCTTCCCAGAGTGCTGGCTTGTCTTCTTGCTCCTTACAACACCAGTAATCTCTGTGCTGGCTCTGAGCTTTACCAGTCACGTTGGTGGTTGGTTGGTTGGTTGGTTTGTTGGTTAGTGGTTGTTGTGGGTGTTTTGTTTTGTTTTTAATAATTTTCTGGTTTTTTGATACTGGATGATCTAGAAAAAAAGAATAATTACTAGGAGACACCAGTGAAGGTAAGAGTCTTTGGTTCCCTTCACCTCCACATTCCACTACTTGCCATGATTGGACAGTGAACCAGATTTCGACCCCTACGCCTTGTTAACACCACATCATGCAAATCTCTAACATCACGGTGTCAGACAGTACCAAATCACAGGCTTTGGAGAAACCTAAGTGTGTTTTTCTGCACAGAGGTGTTTATCCCATCAAAGGAGAGGTCTAATCCCATCACAGAGGGAAAGAAAAAGCTGTTTAATGTGATCCGTCCTCTGAGGAGCTGTGCTAACCACGTTAGTTAGGTTTGCATCATGTAATACTTGGCTGATAGAGCTACCTGTGCATCTTCCTTTAGCCAGGATGGCTTCTCCCCAACAAAACACATTGTGGGGGTGTTTGGAGCTTTGTACAACATTTCTGGAACTGAATGTGCAATAGCACCCATAGAATGATCTGAATGATGTCCAGGTGGCATCAACATTTCCACCATTAAACTCATGTCCCCGGCCGTTTCATTACACTTTGGAAAACCAGCCATTTTGAAGCCCTAAATACACATCTGAGTGGTTGATATCGCATTGTTTGCACAACGTAAATGTCAACAGAGCCCAACGAGGGGTACCTAGGCAACAGCTAACTTTGAGGTCAGTGATTAACTCTTCTTTGTCAAAATGTAATTTACCATCAAATTATCTCTAGCTGAATATAGCACTTTCTGGATTTAAAAAAGGCCTTATGGCTATTTTTAGACACCAAAAGCCATTATTATTGGTGGCAAGTGATGTTTGCTGCATTTTCTCCTAGTTGAAATACTGATGTCCATGGGGGGAGCAGTCTCTTAGGGATGCTGCCCCCCTACTCCGGGATTCCCAAGTAGAGGAACCGAAGGCTGAGCTCAGCTGCTGCACGCTGTCACTGTGTTTGTGGCCACAGCAGGGAGCAATCGATTTATTTTTTTTTTATGGCACACATACACACTTCCTTGATTAGATAAAAAGTGGATGCTACCAATTAGCACATACATCAACAGCTTAGTCAAGTATCGATGCTCGACTTGCATTTTGCTCCCTCCTCCCCTCCCCAGAGCACTTCACTACTGTCAACTCTTCAGACTCCCTCATTTTTTTTGTGAACTACTAGCTAGTGACTCAAAGCATAATTTTCGGCTTAAAGCTCTCCATATTCCGGCACCACGTTTCAAACCCATTCTACTATCACATAGGGCTTTTTGGAAATAATAGTGAAAAGTGATGCCTGATATTAAAAAGTCATTGTAGCAGCCACCTCAGGAAATGGGCCCCTCCACAGGGATGCAGAGAGGAAGCAATCATCCTTCTGCCTGGAAAACTACTGATTTATGATCTAGATCAGTATGAGCATTTGTTCGCAGGGGTCCAGAGTGACGGATATTACACCACTGGGCTCTGCCCCTGCACTTGCTGCTGCAGAGCCGAGCATGTGCTCCCCTGCGAGGACACAAGGAGGCAAGGACTGTGGCCTTGACTTGCTGCTGGCACCTGAGCACGTCTCTGCCCGTGGATTTTTCCCAGCCTTTCCTGCTGCCTTGGGAAACACGACCATCCTGGCCCCTATGCTCTGCCCTATAAGCACACTGTCACGCTAACGACTTTGGCCTTGCCACCTTTACCATCAGTTTACTATTATATTAAAGCTGACACCACCAGGTGAAAAAAAAAAAAAAAAGTTTTCTGAGAATTTACAATTCTCTTTTGCTGCCGCAGCTAAATAATCGTCAATTTGTTTCTTGCTGGCAGGGACCCAGGCTGTTGAGTAATAACAGGCTTGTTTTGAAGTTGCTTTAGTTTGTTCTCTTAGAAGAAATGTCTTTGCTAAGTGTTGCCAAGCTGACATGTAAAGGAATATGAAACTACATTCATATCTGGAAGACAAAATATGTAAAGCACTAACCATTATAATAATCAGCGTATATACATTTGTGTATATATATATACCCAGCATATATGCATCTATCTATACCTAGCATTCCCATTGGTAGGCAGGGAGCTTGCTTTCACCCTGTGCTGTACCCTGCTACTGAAGGTGCAGCTTTCCTCTCTGCAGTAGTTCTTCACCCACTTCCTCACCATCAATAAACAAGATCCTGCCTTTTCTTCCGTGTCTTTTTAGCACACAATCTTCTCTGGTGTCTAGGATTTCTTGTAGTTCAGTGAGCCAAGCCCACCCAGTGTTCCTTGGCTACCACCTTGTAATTAGGGGGTAGTCGAGCCCTGGAGGAGATGGCATATGGAGAGGCGACAAACTCCATCACTGGAGGTTTTTAAGGGCAAAATGGAAACCCATCTGTTGGGATAGCTTAAGTATAGTTGATTTTGTAGTGAGGCTGTGTGGAGATGGACCAGAGCAAGCACAAGAAAGCAAGCCTGACTACGGCCTCATAGTGTGGGTGAAGATGGGGATTTTGGTCCTGACTCAAAGGGGCTCTTTCTATAGGGGCTTGTTTAGTCACTAAGCAAGTATATAGAGGGCTACAAACATCCTTTCTTAGCTTTAAAAGAAGTGGATAAATAAGCCCTGCTCAAGTCTCTAAAAACAAGGACGTGACTACCAGTTTCGGGGAGAGAGTTCTAGTGCAGATCCTTCTCGGTCAGTGGTGCAGCTCTGCCCCTCAGAGCATCCTTCTGGCCAGCTACACAGAGGTCAAGGCTGAGCTTATTCCTTTTCCATTTGGATCCTATTCTGAGCCCTACCTGCTCAAGGGGTCCTCAGCATTGGGATTCCTGGCTTAGAAATAGATTTTTTTTTTCCCATTTTGTGTGAGGCACATACCTTATTGTAGTTCCACAAGCGCTTTATAGGAACCAGCCCGCAGAGCCAGTTCTGTGCTGCAGGCAGGGAAATTGCTGGTGGGTGACAATGGGGCTGTCTTCTTGCAATTTCTGAGAGCAATTTCAGACAGGAAGATGGGCATAGTGCTTTTTCCACAATGTAATTTATTTTTAGCTTGCATTCTAGTATCCGGAAAAATTGTTCTCAAACTCGCTATTAACTTTAATGAAAAAAATATATCTACATCCTCCTGCGTAGTAACTAATCAGCAACTTATAGGATCACATGGAACAACACAAACACTTTAGTGAAATAAATTTGCAGCTTCTTTTTAGAAAGCTGCAAAAATACATTGGTTCGGTAAACTCAGGACTTCCTCACTTGGGTGTACAGAAAAGCCCTGGTACAATTTAAAGGCTAGTTTGATGCCATTTAAAAACTTGAGCAAAAAGGTTTTGGAAAAGTTTAAAAGAATTAAAACAATAAAAGATCCTGTTCCATTGCACTTGATGACACATCTAATGATGAATGACCTTTGCTGCTGCTGATTTCTTCCCATCAACAGAGCAAGCAGGGCAAGGAAGGAAAAGTTGCAAAATATGTGTATTTTACTTCAGTATATTCATCACTAATTTCTTGAAGTAAACAGAGTGGACCAGAGGCTATCTTTTTTAATAAAGGTAAGCAATGACTGTGCCTTTTGTAACGAACTCTGTACAAATCCATGCGCAGCTCTTTCAGCATCCAGGTGTTGCTGGCAAATGTTATACCTTCAGCAGTTCAGCCAGGTTCTCTGCCACTGGCTGATGGAAGTGCGCTGCTGATGTGGAGATTGCTAAGCACATCTGTAGATCGCTCTCCTAGTCACCATGTTCCTACCAAAAGACAATAAGAAAGCTCAAGCACTTAAAAAAAATATAGATTTTTCTGGGTGGTGCGCACTAAGAGGTGTCTTCCAGGGGAGAGTCACTGCCTGGCTAAGCTTAGGAGGTCAAAGCTGCATCAAAAACCCATCCTGTCTGAAATGGGAGTGGTAGGAGGAGAAGGTATCATAGACATGGACCATGCAAGGAGCAGCCACAGGCAGAACCAGCAGCTGCCGAAACTGGTGGGATGGGGCAAGGAGAGGGGAGGCTGGGGGAAATCCTGCCCCAGGAAGGACAGGAGGTGGAGGAGAGCTCTTGCTTGGTGGGTTAGCAGACGTAGAAAAGAGTGAAGGGACACATTTTATACTTCAGTGTTTGCCTTCTGTCCAAGATAGAAGAGTGAGTGAATGTGTGAGCTTTCAGCTCACGTATGGCTCAGAGAAGACAACACATTTGGAAGAGTCAGACTGGCTTGGGAACTTGCGGGGCTCCATAAAGAGTCCGTTGGGAAGAATTCGTGAGAAAGAAATCTGTCCTTTCTCCTTTCCATCAGCCCTACCTATATCCAAACCCATCATTTTAACCCTTAGGTCACTCTGTGACAAAGTGTCTTCAGTCGGAGACTACCTTGTAGAAGACTATTTAAGAGATTCATATTTCGTTTTCCTGGAAATTTCAACAGGGACCTATGATACATGAATCTACTGCTGACACAGTTTGACTCCTCTCTTTATTTAGCTTTAAATTGTTGCATAGCCCATTGAGAGCCATACGTGGAAGCTACGCTTCTGTCTAGCTTTCTGTACATACCCCTATTTACATTTTCTTCTCACTGAAAGAGTAATGCATGATAGTTCAATCTCCGCAGGTTTTAACCTAAGGTTCAGTCTGAATTCATACCTGACAATAAGTATTTGTTACACTATTTAAAGCAGATTTTCACCCGCTGATGTGAAGTTTGTCCTTGTACTTTCTACTAGCAATTCAGAGACTACATAAGACATAGCACTGCTTTCCAAAGCACCCATAAAATCCATTGTAGAAATGCAGGTTTGTGAATGCAACAGAGTAAACCAGGATTTTAATCCCAAGCATGTGCTAGAAAAAGCATGATGGTTGTGTTGATGTTTTTATGCAGTCCCATGTAGCCTTCCTGTGCAAGTAAAATAGATCTTACAGACATGCAGGATGTTTTCTGGATATTTTCTGGACTGTATTTGCATGAGGGACAGAGCAGCCCAGCAACTGAAGACTCATCTAAGAGGACTGATGGCACCATAAAAGCTCCGTCAAGAAGCACAGTCAAGGACCACATGGAAAGCACGATGTGTGGCAGAGAAACGGGACTGTAGGCTGCGACTGAAATTCTAAATGGTGCCTGAACTCCTCTGAGGTTTGTTTCATCAGTAGGTTTTGCAATGCAGCATGTTTGCAGGTGGGCACCTGTCTGAATGTGAAGTATCAGCCAGGGGGTATCATTAACGAGGGCCCAGTCATCAGTGACACCAGGTGACAGGGCTGAGTACACCAAGTCAGGAAAATTATAAACTCGAAGAGGTGCCTAAATGGATTGCTATGTGTTTAAAACATCTTTTCATGCCAGCTGCGTAGAAATCTCTGAAATGTCAGCACTGGTTAGCTCACCATCTGTGTTATCCCCCTCTCTCTTCCTCTCCCCTCCCCTTTATTTTGAGGCTTATGTTACCAGAAGAAAAATGACTCTTCAATATTTTCAGCCCGCTATTGGAAAGATAAATTTTGAAGTGCTTTTCTTTGGTTCCAACTCATGCTATGTAAAGCACATTTAATAATACTTAACATTCATTCAGCCTACTTATTAATCATTAAAGAATACCAGCCATCAAAATAATCCATAGTTAATCAAAATTAAGTAATCGCATATTAAAATTACACCACAATATTGCTCAGCCTTCAGAACAGATGGAGAAGTCAAGCAGAGAGTTTTTAGATCATTTATTTCAGCAACTTTTTAATTTTGTTGCTGCTTAATGTTCAGAAATTTGCTAAGATAATTACTGAGTTATATCATACACTGTGCTTAGGTATGCACTGCTGAAACATTAGCTTTTTATTTTTATATTCTCCCACGAGACCTGCAGATCCAGTCTCAGCTAGGAAGGCAAGATGAAAACATCTTGATGGCAGTGCAGGACGTCTGGCCAAACTCCTCTCTCTGTTGCTCCTTATGGTGCTGTGGTAAATGAGCGTAGTTGTCAGATGCAAGTTTTATCTACCCTTTGAATCCTCTTTTTCCCACAACCAGTGAAAATCAAGAGCAATCCAGATGGCTCACCTTTTGTTGGAATGACTGATGCAAGAAGCTGTACTAAGAAGATAAAAGGCCTTTAACGATGGATCTGGAAATACAAACAGTTCCCAAGGGGGTGTAACCATTTTAATAAGCATGGAGTTGGTCACTAACCCTGGCAACTGGTACTTGGCAATGTGAGGAAGAGGATGGAGATGCAGAGCACTGCTCACTGAGCACAGTAAACAGGAACCTGACACAGACCGCAAGAGTGTCCTCCTCTTAAAAGGATAAAAGTTCAGGGACATGCAGGGACTACGGAGCCAGAAGAACCCAGAAAACAGCTGACAGCAAGGAACAAATTCAAGCCGGACACATGCATCTCTCTTTCAGAGACATGCTGCAGTGCTTGCACAATTATTTCTGCTTGTAATTCGAATTTATAAATTGCATCTCAAGAAATAACTATGTAGATGCTCACATTAGTACTACAGAAATCAGCTTGTTCTAATGACCAAGTGAAATATGTGATAACAGGTATGGGATATGAGACTGGACTGGCTCATAGGTTACAATCTCTTTCTCCGTCTTACCCTGAGATACTAGTGTTCTCACGAGGTTTCACCACACACGAAAGGACTTGTGACTTGATAGCATGGTGTTCATGGTCTTCAGTTAACGAAAAAGCATTTGCAGACAAAGAGATTTAAAATGACATACATCCAGAATATGAAAAGTGTACACTGCTTTATTATATTAATATATATGCTATTATAGAAAAGATCTGCCATATACTTGTTTCCCAGAGGTAATGGGTTCTTCAAAGATGTGACAAATTACCCACAATCAGGACTTCCCACACCATGTTTCATTACTGAAAAGCAGATACATCACATGTTTCTCTCTACTTTACAGATGCCACAAAAATGCTGCAGATCTTAGTGTTTCCTTCTGGAGCCCAGCTGGTTCATATTTGTAAACCTGACTTGCTAAGTTTCAGTGGCAGAAGTTTTAATCCATTTTGAATTTTGTTTGGAATAATGTATTCTGTCGCAGACACTTTAATTAATGTTGGAATAAGCCACCTCTGTTTAGTGGCTAGACTGGAGGATTTCCTCTGGGCAAGTCCAAAACTTTAGTTGACCCTGGATTTTACCCTGCCTTCTTTCACTTTCCTCTGTAGCATCCATTTCTGCACTGGGATTCTTGTGGTCTCAGTCCTCATCTTAATCCAAGCTAATGTTTACCATACCTGACCTGTTCTCTATTTGGCAAATCAAACAAGATAATACTGTGTTTTCTGAACTATAGTGGAGACACATGTCCAACTGCTCGAGCCATGTAGACTTGCCAACACTTCTCAGACTTTCTCACAACTGGTTTTGCTGCAGCTATAGAAGCTGCTGTAGGCGTGAGGGGACATACAGAAGCGGAACACCACACAGGACAAGCAGCTGTGGGCAAAAGCTGCAGGGAAGGAAAGTCCAACTAGATAAAAGGGAAAAAATCTTTACGGTGAGGGTGAAGCACAGGCAGAGGTTGCCCAGTGGGGCTGCACAATCTCCTTCCTTGGAGGTGTTCAGACTTGACTGAACAAGACCCTGAGAAAAACTTTTGCACAGTTGACACTGTCCCTGCTCTGAGCAGATGGTGGGACCAGAGAGATGCCCCAGACCTGACCTCCACAGGTCCCTTCCAAACTAAGCTATTTCGAGATGTGTGTTCCAGAAATCCTAGGAAGCCGTGGCTTTGGTTGTTTACAGGGACACAAAGTGTCCACAGCTTGTCTTGATAATAGTGTTAGCTGGCAGGACGCGGATGGGGATGGATGTAATGAATGCTGACACTCTAATTCCCTTTGAATGTGCCCACCTTGTACCACGGCACAGCCTGCGTGCCTTCTTCATTCGGACTGTCCAAGGCAGTAAACACATTTTCTTCTAATGAATTTTTCAAAATTGTGTATAAATTGTTTACATGCTGTTCCCAGAACCGAGTGGTCATTGTGTTTCCACATTCTTTCGATCAGCAAGTACAGAACAAATACGCTCTCCCAGACTGGTGGGGGCAGGGAGGGCACGTTTTGGCTTGTCCCCTGAGCGCTAGGAAAGCCACTTTGCTGCAAACCACCTGCTGCCCACGTTTGTTTGATGCAGGGTTTGGTAGTGATTGGCACGAGACAGTTATCCTTTGCTTCGTCAATTAATGTGCTTTAGAGAGGAAATGTATAGGAAGGAAATTCTTTGTGAGGTGCAAAGGGTGAGACAAGAAGAGAGCCGGTGTTTTTTATGCCCAGGCAACTGGGGCTCCTCTGATTTGACTTTATCATTTCGGGGGACCTCAGGAAACAGTGCAGATGCTTTTGCTGGTAAACAGATTGTTAACCCTGGAGCATACGTCGTTCGGAGGGGATATAAAGGTGAAGCAGGCTTTTCCACACCAATTTCTAGTTTTATTTTGAAACCGTTACACTCGGTGGCGTAGAAACCTCCCCGCTGGGTTCCCAGCCACCACAGCAAGCGCTGTACGAACACCAAACTTGCCACTTTCTCCCCAGAAACGCGCCGCGGTCGGCGCTCAAGGCGGGAAAACCCACCGCAAAGCGGGGGAAAGGCAGCAGCGGGAGCGGAGCGAGGGGCGGACGCGCGCTCCCCCGCCAGCAGCCGCAAGCGACCTCCGCTCCCTCCTCCTCCGTTCGTGCCCCCGAGCGAACCCCCCGGCTGCGGGGCCGCGCTGCGCCCCGGGCTCGCCCCGGCGCCGAGCGGGGAGCGCTGCCCGTGCTGACCCTCCCGCCCCAGCGC
>VWYH01010900.1:63146-146205 GCA_013399365.1 Pampusana beccarii
TGAACGAGAGCGGAGCGGCCGCCCCCGGGCTGGCGGCCGGCGGGGGCAGCGGCAACACCTCGCTGGAGCTGGCGTCGCGGCCGCCCGCGCCCGCCGCCCTCAACCCCTGGGACGTGATGCTCTGCGTCTCGGGCACCGCCATCGCCTGCGAGAACGCGCTGGTGGTGGCCATCATCTGCTACTCGCCCACCCTGCGCAGCCCCATGTTCGTGCTGGTGGGCAGCCTGGCCACGGCTGACCTCCTGGCCGGCCTCGGCCTCATCCTCAACTTCGTTTTCCAGTACGTGATCCACTCCGAGACGGTCAGCCTGCTGACGGTGGGCTTCCTCGTCGCCTCCTTCGCCGCCTCCGTGAGTAGCTTGCTGGCCATCACGGTCGATCGCTACCTCTCCCTCTACAACGCCCTCACCTACTACTCGGAGAGGACAGTGCTCTGCATCCACACCATGCTGGTGGGTGCCTGGGGGGTCTCCCTCTGCCTGGGGCTGCTCCCCGTCCTGGGCTGGAACTGCCTTCACGACCGTGCTGCCTGCAGCATTGTCAGACCCTTGACCAAGAGCAACGTGACGCTGCTGTCCGCCTCTTTCTTCCTCATTTTCCTCATCATGCTCCATCTCTACATCGAGATCTGCAAGATCGTTTGCAGGCATGCCCACCAGATAGCTCTCCAGCAGCACTTTCTGACTGCTTCGCACTATGTCGCCACCAAAAAGGGAGTCTCTACCCTCGCTATAATCCTCGGGACTTTCGGAGCCAGCTGGCTGCCTTTTGCCATCTACTGTGTCGTGGGGGATCCTGACTACCCTTCCGTGTACACGTACGCCACGCTTCTACCCGCTACCTACAACTCCATGATCAACCCCATCATTTACGCCTACAGAAACCAGGAAATCCAGAGGTCCATGTGGGTGCTCTTCTGCGGCTGCTTTCAGGCTAAAGTGTCCTTTCGCTCCAGGTCTCCCAGCGACGTCTGAGTGACTTTTCTCTCTGTCGTACCCACACCAAGTGACAATCTACTCAGTGAACTCTTACAGTGCCTGTTCTAAACTTCAAACTACGTCGCAAAGTCGTTGGAAACATGCTTAAGTATTAGCACTTTATACATGTTTGTAACTCTGAGAGTGGTTCGGGGTATGGAGTTTTGGGTTCCATGAAAAAAAAAAAAGTGGTTGTATATAAATTTGCACATCACATTTGTAAAGTGAAGACATTCCAATACTGCTTAATCATAGCACCTTATTTCTAGCTGCTGACCTGCCAAAACAGTGTTGCCTTTCTGAAGGGCAGAGAGAAAGAAAGTTGTGTTTGTGTTGTATTTGTGCGTGTGTGTTGGGGAGAGGGGGGGCTGTATGTTTGTATGTGTGTATCTGTATTTTGCTGCACAATATTGATAAATTATAACATTTTGTATACAAATAAAAATATGTAAGATGTAGTATGACTTGGTGTGTTTAGATGCTTTTAGAAATAAGGCAGCTGGCAAATTTGCCAGTTGAGCAAAGTCCTTTTGTTTACTTTTGAAAGCTCCCCGTGTAATTCTGCCTAAAGAGACCATCATTCACTATGGAGATGAAATACTGCACCAAGAAAGGCACCTTCCTGGTTGCTTGTTTGTTTGGTCTCTTCTTTACTCTGGCAAAGGGAGAGTAAGGAAGAGCATAAAACCCTTTGTATTCTCCAGCAACCAAAGAAACAAAAAGCCCAGTCAAACAGGCTGCTAATTACAGTTATTCTCTGGGTTTTCAGTAGCTTTCATCTTTAAGTTGTAAGGTAGCCCTTTATGATAATGCTCCATTAAAAAGTTATCAGACTGTGGGGGAAAATTGGGCTCCAAGCTGGACTCTTTTGTTCATCTTTTAGTCTAATGCTGAAGGGGAAAAAAAGAAGAAAAGTCACATCTTCTTTCCTAAAAGCCTGTACAATGCCACAACAAATTGACTTCCCTTATCATCTGCAGTTCTGAGGGGAACCTGAATTGTTTCTCCCCCTCCTTTTTTTGGACTGCATGCTGTAGGAAAATCTTTTAAGTGCATCTTTGCTGTCTGCCTGTCTCGGAGCAGTATACAGTTTTCTGATAATGCCATGGCTTAGTGGCTTCAAAGAGCCCATCAGAGGTCAATGTTGTTTAGAGTCTGGAAACCTTCACTCAGGTTTAAATTCATGGGCAACCGATTTATTTAAAGCAATAACAATGTGCAGCAGATTTCAGAAACGGTGTTGCTAGTTTTTTATTTATAGTTACGCTACATTTACATCCCGATTATGCTGTAGTTTACCACTATCATTTCAATTTGTATTTAAGGGCTGAAATAGATTACCTTTATGTGCATAGTACCATATAAAAAGTTTGGACTAGTGTGTTTCCCAGCTTATGACTGAGCAATGCATCAAGCATTTACCTGCTGGAGCAGCTGGGGCCACAAGGATCTAAGAAGCCCCAGAGAGGCTGTGAATTAGTAGTTCTGTACTTAAGCGAATGCAAGTATTTTGAAATCCAGTATCATTTCACTGATAATACAAAGATAATTCATTTTTAAAAAGAAAAAAAAAAGAAAAAAAAAAGAAAAGAAAAAAAGAAACCACCACCAAACCTGTATTCCAGAGTCCACTAGCCCCATTATTTTTATTAATTCTAATAATCATAAATATGACATTGCAATTGATTAATACCTTCAGGCATGTAGTTCATCAGGGCACTGTTGTTACAGATATTACAAATATGATTTAAACCAGATCTTTTGACAGTTCAAAACACTAACTCTGAAGTTGCAAGTGAGAAAGATTATTTTTTTTCCCTCTTTTAAGCCCTCATTTCATACTCTGCATCTAAGCTAGTAACTAAAAGAGGGCAAGGCCTGCCCTCTAGCCCTGTAACCGAGTGGCACAGAGCATGCCTAAGCTCTTTTTCCCCTGCAAAGCCAGGGACAAACTACTGGCTGGAGCATCCTGGGCCAACTCTAGTGATCTGTGTAGGCTCAGCCAAAGATGCTGCATCACCCACAGTAGGAACTGCTGAAAGAGAAGACCAGCAAGTGCCTCGGACTGGTGAAACATGGCAAAACTTTTTTGGTAAAATGGGAAAATTTGCCATCTGCTAGGCTTTCGTCTCATAAATCCTTGTCATTCTTGCATGGACTGCAGTAAAACCACGGGGCAGGGTTGAGGTGGGTTCCCTTACTGAGTGTTTCCCGCAGGCAGCGCTCCACACCCAGATGCAGATCCTCACACCCTGGCACTGAACCTGCACCTGGGTGTGAGGTGCTGAGCAGGACCTGAGCAGGCTCCTGGGACCCCTGTGCAGTCTCTGAAGACCAGTATTGGCTCCAAAAGCCCCCAGGAGAAATTCCTTATGTGTACTTTTAGACCCTGAAGTTAAGGAGGCAGAATCTGCTAGAGACCAGCCCTGATGCCACCTGCCTCCATCAACTCTGTCAGGAACTGGCCATCAGGGATTTTCACCACGAATTCATCAAGCAGTAACAACCTGTGTAAAAGTTAGATGTAGAAAACTTAGAAGGATAGAATCCTACTTCAGTAATAAACCACTTAATCCAGGAGTGAAAAGGTCTTAGGTGAGCTACTTTTCCGTTTTTAGCCCGACGTATTATCTGCTTTGTTTCATTTGTCTACCATATGAATGCATTTTCAGTTTAACACTTTCCCCAGTGACTTAACTGTATTACAAAATAAAGTTGGATTCCTCCTTTTAAAAGTGCAACACTTCTGAAGTATTTCCTCAAGCGTTCTTCCTCTCTTCTAGGAAGCAAATTCTGGTCACAGTGATCTTAGCCTTTCTTTTTGACAATACAAATGTGGGGTTTTTTCTACACACAATGTTCAGAAAGCTTTTGCTGATTCATAAATTCTTGGAAACACTAAGGCAAAAAGAGGAGAGAGTATTTTGGTGTTTTTTGGTTAGCCCTGAGAATGGAATTGATGGGAACGCACTTGCAGTAAAATATGGCCTTTCACTTTGAAAGTGGGTCCTGATCTGCAGGGATACCTGAGCAAAATAACATAAAGCAGGCTACAAAAATTTTTCTCTGCCCAAACAGCATCTCACTTTAGAAAAACAAAAGCTGCAATTACTGATGGAGGAAGTCCAGGGATGTGTATAGCATGGTGCCTGTATTTTCTTTGCTGAGTTTTTTGCCAAAACAGCAGACATTTACTTGAGAAAATGGTTTTACATTTGCAGTCTCTGGACTCACAAGCTCCTCCTGTTGTCAGACAATGGCACTTTTGCCTTGGTCGTGAAATGATCTGTGTAAGACAAAAATTCTTGGCACTCTGATTGCCTGATTGCCAGTTGCTGGGTAGGACATGGTGGTGACCAGCCTGGGGGGCAAACATGACCTGTGTCTGATTTTGTGTTTCCAAAAGTCAAGGGGCAACTCTGCCTGCACAGAGACTGCAGAACTGCAACAGAAATCGCCATCACCACCAGTTAGCATGGATCTCTCCTTGTCCCTGCGGGCCCCTATGTTCCACGGTTTTTACATTCTCACATCAATAGTGAAGGCTGTGAGGGGAAAAAACACACACTGAACTAGGTGCAAGGATCAGGCCCAGTGTTTGGTAATGATATTATTATGCCGCCTCTACTGAAAATGAAAACGAGATTTCCTGCTTTATCACCCTTAAAAATTCTTTGTCTTATTCTGAATAATAGTAATGTCAGTCTTGGTCTAAAGAGCTCCCAGCTTGCTCCCATTGAAACCAGCAATGCTCTACTGCACATCAGCCAAGATAATGACAGTATCTCATTATAAAAAATTACCATTTTGAGGCAGGAAGTCCTTGGCCTCAGCTCCAATTTTCATTAGAAACTAATGGTTTATTACCAACCTTGAAAATCTTACAGGACTTGTAGTGTCTCTAAAGACCAGATCCCGTCATTTAGGCTTGCGTGAAGTACCTCTCTCTGTGATTAGCCCCCTCCTTTCGGTGGGAGCAATTACAGAATGAAGAGCACAGCTTTGGTGAGGACAGGTTGTTCAGGAGATGGGCCAAAAGCCCCTCACACCGCCTGATTTTCTGTGGGGCTTCTGCTGAAATCAGCGATGTAATGGTAGAAACAAGACTGACTCTGCAGGCTGCTTTGTATGAGTCACTGTATATTAAAAAGCCAGCTGGATTCAAAATCACAGGTCAAACAAAACCTCTTTATTTAGCTAAGCAAACAAAAGGACAAAACACTTTTAAACCTGAAAAGTGAGCCTGTACATATTTTTATCAATGTAATGATCCACAGGCACTGACTAACACCAGCAAAGCACTAGAAGTTCTAATCTCTGTTCTACTGCTCTCATTTTAAAGGAATAATTTTTTTTAATGAGGTAAAAATAATTTCTGACAGTGCAGCTGCTCCTAGGCTCTTTGGCTGGCTTTTTTTGTGGTAGTCATTTAAAAAGCAAAAAAAGGCAAGGGGGAAAACAAAGCCCCATGTTTTCTCCTTCGTGCTTCTTCATGATGGAGGCACACAACTTGGAGTGCAAGGAGTGACTGAGTCGGTGCAGTTCAGCTGTGCACAGTGGGTGAGCACATCTGAAGAAGTGGCTGTGTTTGCTTCTTGGGGGGCGCTCTGAGTTGTGAGGTGTCTCCCCATTGCCTGGTCCCCACTGAGTGAACTCGTCCCAGGGACCTGCAGCAGCTGGAAGCTCAGGGAGCAGCTCCTGAGCTGCTGCGTTCTGCCCAGGAGTGCCACGAAAAGCTCTCATGGGTGGAAAACCAACACGCATTTCACTGCCCTCTCGATGTTTGAACACTTTTCTCTGAATACAGAAAGCTCTCCCAGGGAAAATATCCCCCCAGGGAGAGTTTCATTTACTGAGGGCAGTAATGTGGTGTGGAAATAATCCAGCTGCTGCCAGGGTGCCTGGAGAGCTGTAAGTGCTGGCTCAGCGCTGACGGGAGATGTAGCAACTGGTTCGGTGGGGGCAGGTCTGCTCGTGTCAGCTCTGTTCTCTGCAAAGAAGTGGCAGAAGGTGGTGGAAGGTGAAGCAATGGTGTGGTCTCTGTGCAGGGTCCACAAAGACTGAGAAGGGTTTTTTTTCCAGCAGATTCCCATCCTTTTTATTTTTTTTTCATTCTGGTTTGTTGGCACCACATTACGCATCATGGGAAAGAAAGAGAAGGAGAAAAGATGAAGGTACTAAGCTCTGCGTTAGGTGAAGAGCGCAGTGGCTCAAAGTATCATGCACAACATGGAGACAGATTCTCCGGCAGGTACCTTGGATACATCAGTTGAATGCTGAATGCTCAGCCCTTCCAGCAATGCATTGGTGCTGCACACCACCAAAAAGAGACCAAAAACATTTCTTCATTGCAGTGCCATTTGAGTTATTATATCATCAATCCTAGACACCCTCAAGTGGACAACTGCTAGCGCAGGCAGATCCCCTGGGCTGCCCAACCTACCTTACCGCCTTGTGGAGGAATAAACCATGGTCAAGATCCACCTTTCACCCTGCCTTTGGGCATAATTAAGCTTCTAGCTGCAAGCTCAGGCTTGGCAATCACCTACAAGACAACATGCCTCCTCTATCCCCTGTTGCCCTCTCTGCCCCTGACACAAGGTGCTGAGGCAGAGCATCTTTGGTCCATCCCTTGCACCTTCCCCATGCAAGCAGAGGTTTTCCCAGGAGCTGTCCCTATGGCACGGGCTTCCTCTCCACCCAGGCAGGACCAGAGCACAGTCCCTGCATCTGAACACTGCCAGTCTTGGTTAGTCCATGATCCTCACTGTTTATGTTGAAGAAAAGACACTTTCAGTTGTTTTCAGACTAAGGAACCTGTATTTCTATCACACTTATTTGGGTCCCTCACTATATCCTGTTAACATTTGTTGCTTTTCCCTTGTCTTTCTATGTGCTTCATGTCACCCACACAGCTGGACTGCTGCACTACTGTGTTACCCAACGTGATCTCTGCTTCATGCCTTCGCGTCTCCAGAAAGCTGCTCCTTGTTCCACGTATTTCAGTTCCTGGAGCATCTCCTGAAGGTGCTATATCCTAGAGTGGTGTGAGATGATGCAAGCTTGCTCTCGGTCTCACTCACAGCTGGGCATGGAGTCAGAACCTGGCTAATGAGGAGAATATTGAGGAAAATATCTGCCAGTGTTTGATTCCACTTTTGTTCCCTGCTTTTACCTGTTGCCAATGCCTGCAGGCATTATAGGATGTGTTGAGGGGAAATAGCAAATCTGAATAACAGTTAATGGAACTTTTTTCCAAGTCAAGTTTTAGCTCTCTGCACATATATTTCTTTATAACTATGTAAATAGGAATTACAGTTCTATAGTAGTAATAATAATAATAAAAGAAACAATACTGTGTGAACTGAGCTCTTGAATTCTGAGTTTATATCTGCCTCTCCAGCTTTACTCAGAAAGGAATAAAATTAGTGCGTAAAATTCTTACGATGGCAGATTTTTAAAGATGTGTCAGCAATCAAAAGTGAGAATTAGATGTCTAGGATCAGAATTAGGAAAGGATTTAAACACCCGTATTCCTAAATATGGGCCCCTCGGTGATCTTGCTTACTGACTGGAACTACAAGTGCTAAATCAGTTGGCTGCTTTACATCTTTATCCTCAGAGCCCTTATAGCCAGGCAGCAGCATCTGCACAGGCTGCTTTGCTTTTTGACAGCCCAAGCAGCCTGGAAGCTGCTTTTCCACCCTGCTAAACTCGGTGGGAGTTCAGGAGCTCCGTGTCCTTACACCTGTATTTCCCACGTGGCTTTGTTTGGTAGCACAGGAACACCATGTGAGATAAGAACAATCCAGGTGTTTTCCGTCTGCACTGGCCAGTATTTCCACAGGCTTAAATTCCCTCCAGCAGAGAGATGGGCTGAGCCCAGGATATTGGCAGAGAGGGTTTTTTTATGCAATGGAGGTTTATCAGCACTGTTGGAAACACTTGTTTGTCTAGCACAGGGTGTTTTTGTTCGATGATGTGGGGACAGCAGGGACAGACTGGCTGGGATGTTTCAGGCACAAGGGCTGGATGGGGTCAGGAGGAGACAAATCGGCTCTGAGGGAAGGGAAGAAATTCTCAGCTGGGGGAATATTTTCATGCTTTTTTTCCTGCTGCTCAGTGTCTAGCTCCTGGCTGGTTTAAAACAAAGTTGTTTTTTTTCCTGGAAAGGAGTCTCCAAGTGGCCTCCTTGGATGGTTGCTTCAGTCTATAGCTTAATTTGAAAGAATGAGATTTTTCAGGGCAGGTTTGGAAAAATTTTTTAAAAATTAGCTTGAACCTTGTGTTTTTCTTGAGATAAGGCTTATTTTGCGTAGATCAGTACTCATTTTCTCACTGACAGGATGACGGCATGCAGATTAATAATTACTTTTAAAACTGAGGCAGAAGAAGAGGCTCTGGAAACATTCCCCAGGATCTAGGTTGTTTGAATAAAGGTTGAGTCTCCTATAAAATATAATTAGCTCTAGGTTGCATTTGGAATGACTGAAATTTTTTAATCATCTTCAGTGACACGTTATCCTTTGCATCATGGTGAGATAATGTGATTGTATACCTGCAGGCAGATATAATTTGTCACTTCTAGTTGTTGCTGCTTTTTATAGAAAGACATGCATCTAGGTAATACTAAGGTATTGTCAGAAGAAGTTTCTTCTGTCAGAAATTAGATGCATCAGTAAATATGCAGACCCTGCTCTTTTCCAATATCAGTCTCTGATTTTTGATACAGAGCTAATTTTTCTTAACCAACAGGAAGTTAGATTTTCCTAAAGCATTTATGATTTTTTCCAAACAGTGGTGCATCCTCTTTTATACATAGTTGTGGAGTGGCAAATAAGAAAACTGGGAGACAAATAAATTAAGGGCTCCACCTTTCTGTACACTTGCTGTTCTATAAATGGCTCAAAGAAAATAATAAGGTTGATTGAATTACACTGTCAAAATAAACACATCAAAAAGCCTTTTGCAGGGAGGGTTTGGGGATGAAGCGTGATCTGTGCACTACGCATAAATCCAAGGCTCTGAGCAGCTTCTCAACTTGATGCGGCTGAAGATGGGCTCCTTTCTCCCAGGGATCTGAGCTGCTCCGTGGCAGTCAAAGACCGTCGTGTGAGAGAGGGGTATTTGCAGAGCAATCCTTTGTATGAGGCCTCACTCATAATACTGGAATAGCGAGCTCTAAGAGTAGTCAGATACTGCCTATTCGTGAATGAGAACAACTAATTGCGTTATTTTCATTTGAAATTAAATTTGAGATATTATCATACTCTGTTGTAGTTGCTGTGCTGTCAGACAGCATCAGTGCCACAGGAGACGCGTTTGCAGGAGATAAAGACTCTGTGAAGCACCACAATGCTCCTAGACATGTTTAGTTGAATACCCTGGCTGCTGGCTTGTCTGCTGAAACCCACCACCACGTCAGCAGCAGGCAGCACTTATTGTGCCAACCAGAACATCTCCAATTTTCCTCTTTCATGAGATATTTTTGGAAGTTAGGGAAGGCTCTTCATCATCATTAAAACTGGGACCTTTACCTGACCATAGGACGTCCATAGTCTTGGTCAGATCTGGAAAAGCTTCCTAATAATACTCTTCCATCAGCCATGCTTGCTCTGAAATGAGCACTTGTTACTTTGTCCAGGCAGGCAGAAACACACTGAATGTGTCTGATACTTCACTTGGCAATGTCAGTCCAGCTTCTCTATCATGTAGGCAACAGAACTGGTTTTCTGCCCAATCAGTTACTTATCCTGTCTGCCTGCCAAGCTACATGGCTATGTTGCTACCTCTCCAGCGATTCCCCTCTCCGTTTCATTCCTGCCACAAACTGAGGAGTGTGTTGGTGGCACTCACTGCTGTGGGTGCTTCTCATGAAGCACTGGGCAGAGCAAGACATGGTAAGTGTCCTATCCCACTCTGTGGATCACCGCTGTGTAGTAACAGGCAAAAGCTGGACACTTGCATGAAAGCTTGTGCTTTGTTACCCTCTTCTTCTGCAGGGCAGCAAATGATGATACGAGAAAAAGAGGCAGCAGCGAAACTTGCTTAGGAGCTATCAAAGAACATCAGAAAAGTCATTTTGCTCCTGGAATAAGGGATTTGCCTACAAAATGCAGACAGAATGCATGTTCCCAATTCGGGAACATTCATATGTGTCTGTTGTTCCTGTTCCTCTCACTTCTTGCCCTAACACCCCCATTTGCCTTCGTTTCTGCCCCAGAAGTTGCCTTTCCTTCTCTCTTCCCTGAAAGCACTGTGAAAATGTTGAGTTTCCTGCTCTTGGCATGAACTGCCTTTCCTCAAATGCATTTCCATTTTCCTTTCAGACAGCGCTACCACTTCTCTCAGAGGGGTTTCACACATGGAGTCAAGTGGACACCACCTCAGAGAGGACTGCTCCCCTAACACTTCTGCACCACTTCTGCTCTTGTTACACCTGGGGAAACCATAACTGAGAGGGATCTGTGGGCCTAACCAATGAAGATGCAAACAAAAATGCCTGGCTTTATCAGATCTGCAGCTTGCTTTGTCTTCTAGTGCTCCCCAGAAGGATCTGTAAGCTGGTGGAGTTTATTCTCTGTCTTTTGAAAGCCACCTACCACCAAAGGTGAAAAGATGCAACAGGAGTGATATTTTGCAGGATACTCAGCATGTCACATCCCTGAGGTCTTCAGAGCAAGCACTGAAGGCTTAGCCCACCTCACCATTATGTGATGATTTGTGGCCAGGATAATCCTAAAGGCCATGTGGTGCTGCTGGGCTACCTGAAGGACGTCTTCAAGACCTGCCTTTGGGGTGTGGTAGGCAGTGCAGTGCCCCATGGATCATTTTTTCCAGGTGTCAGGGTAGGAGCAGAACAGATTAACGCAGGTGGAGAGGTCAAGTCACACTTACAGAGCACAGCCAACGTGCAGGTGCATTCAAGTTCATCTGAAAAACACACCATGAGCTGCTTTTGCACGTATCAGAGAGGTCAGTCACAGAATCGTAGAATCACAGAATGGTTGGGGTCGGAAGGGACCTCTGGAGACCATCTAGTCCAACCCACCTGCTAAAGCAGGTTCACCCAGAGCAGATCACACAGGAAGGTGTCCGTGCAGGTTTTGAATGTCTCCAGAGAAGGAGACTCCACAGCCTCTCTGGGCAGCCTGTTCCAGTGCTCTGGGACTCTCAAAGTAAATAGGTTTCTCCTCATATTCAGATGGAACCTCCTGTGCTTCAGTCTGTGCCCGTTGACCCCTCATCCTATCACTGGCCACCACTGAAAAGAGTCTCATCCTATCCTCTTCACACCACCCTTGAGATATTTATAAGCATAAATAAGGTCCCCGCTCAGCCTCCTCCAGGCTGAACAGAGCCAGCTCTCTCAGTCTTTCCTCGTAAGAAAGATGCTCCAGACCCCTGATCCTCTTCATAGCCCTCTGCTGGACTCCCTCCAGGAATTCCTTGTCCTTCTTAAGCTGGGGAGCCCAGAACAGGGCACAGTACTCCAGATGTGGCCTCTTTGGTGGAAGTAAATGCTTTCCCACTGTGGCAGAGCTCCTGCTGGCAGCTCCCATGGACACAGAAGCCCAGCCACCCAGCTGCGGGCAGGAGGCAGAGGGGAGGGGGCAAACCAGGCAAGACGGGGAGGGCAAACCAACACAGGGGAGCTTTGTCAGCCGTCTCTGCCACTCGGGGAAGTGGGTGTCTTGTCTCTCGCACTCAGGTCACACAAACCCCACGTGTGGGGCAGGTGGTGCTGGGCGTTCGGGGATCCCCCTCCCCACCCTGCCTTGCTGCCTCTCAGAGAGGCTTCAGTCATGGTCTGTAATTTGCTGGCTTTCTTAATCAGAAAGCGAGACTGAGAAATCCATGCTTGTGTCCTTGAACATATCACCCGCTAGCAATAAGAATATATTTTAAACAATCTAAGCTGGCTTTTACAGAATCTTGCTTTCGCTCCATTCCCAAATGCCTTAATATGATGTCTACAGCTCTCTCTGTCCTGGTATTACCTCTCTTTGCTTCCACATAGAAGGGAAGTTGCTGTTCCTGCTTCTTAAGATTACTCTCAAGTGACCTCCCTTTAAAATTTATAACCCTATATAAATCCATAGCAACGATCTCTCGGCTGTTCCAGCACTTTGGGCTATCGATTGGCTGCGATATGCTCACTGTGCTGTGGTTAACTGGGTCCGTCACCCTCACTCACCCCAAGCAAAGGAGAGAGAAGAACTATTGCTTGCTGCAGTTTCCCGTCAAGCTGCATTTCTCATGAGCTGCTTGCACACTTCATCAATCACACAGATATTGTCCATCTTTCTGCAAGCTCCTTTATGCTGTGACCCAATAGTGGTGGTTTCTAACATCTGAAAATGTTCCTTTGTAGAGAGATACAGTAGAAACCTTTGCGGTTTATATTACTCTTCTTCTGGTTTTAATTGTTAAAGTCTTACCTCCAGATGATGTAGGCAGCATGGCCAGTGAATCTGCAGAGCCTGAGAGTCTTTTTATTGCTTGTTTGCACCTCTTCTCCTGTTGTTGAGTTGATTTTGTTGCTTTTACTTTCTATAAACACAACAACTGCTTTGTGCAAATGTCCTCCATAACTGCAGTGGAGGAAGAAAGCCTGACACAAACACTAATTATTTTGTGTAACCTCTCAAGAGCATTGAGCTAATCTCATAAGCAAGGGAGTAGAGCTTGGTTTGGGTGTAATTTCTGTGTAAAGCCCCCTGTGAGAGCAATCACTGGGGGTGTGCTGCTGGCGCAGGAGGAGGTACTGAGTCATGTTTTACACGTGTCTGTCTCAGGCAGTGCGATTCAATCTTTTTGTAAATGACTTGGGTGATGGGCAGCGAGAATACTTACTCCATGTGAAGCTGTCAGGCAGCTGGGAGGGGCTGCAGTTACCTCGGAGGACTGACTTGGTGGTCTACAGAGTCTTATCAAGACTGAAAGAGAGTCTGGGGGAAAAAAAAAAAAAAGGAGATAGTCTATTAGGGGCAAGCACAGCAACTCAGCAGGAAAACCAACAGTGCAAATCCAGGATGGAGAGTGACTAGCCACGTAGCAAATCCATGGAGGAATATCATGAGCTGAATGTGGTCAATAACATCATCTCACCATTTGTGAAGGCTCAGGGGAGCTCCTCCAGTATGTGAAAGCTGCTGCAAAAGTGGAAGGAAATCTCGTGTCTTCAGCATCAATGGTTTGTAGAACAATGAATGATGGACTCAATGACAGCAAGGGTCAGGCTTGACATTGAAAAACTCTTCTAAATAAAGGACCACTGGAACAATCTGCATGGGGAGGCTGTGGGGACCTCCATGACTAGAAACATCTCACAGCAAGTCACAAACATCCACCAGGAACAACATGGGAGAACGAGTCTGTCTCCAGACAGAGTGACGGGGTGAATAAACTTGACATCTCTTCCAGCACTATTTTAGTATGTCACTGTCATAGTCACAGGTACTTCTTTAATTTGCTTTTTGCAAATACTTGAGTAGTGGGTAGTCAGATACTACAGATACTATAGTTCTCTACCTTCTATTTAGTCCAGATTGAGTGATTATTTTGTTACATATTGCTGGACCCCTAGGACCAGCAATTGTTCTCCCACTTCATTCAGTATCTAGACACCAGAATGGAGCCCTTACAAGCAGAATTGTTTATGAATAAATACAACAGGCTTTTCCCCAAAAATATTTCCTGCAGAGTATGAGCATCTTCTTAATCAAGTCTTGAGCTCTGAGTTTGCGTGTGTGTATATATACACATCTTTTAAAATGAAGTTTTCTTTTGATGGACTTTCTTGAGTGCATCCCATTGCTAGGAGGAAGTGCTACAATCATCCCTCACGGCAGGAGGCACTTTGGTACGTTCCCTCTCACAACCATAACCAGCTGACCTCCAGGTTGTTGTAGACAAATGACTGAGGTCCTCTGCGGAGAGCTGTACCTGCAGGTATAAGCTGAAGCCCTCTTCTTCTTTGAGATGCTGTGCAAAAATATGATGGAGTAAACTGTCTTTCCTCTTTAGCTAAAGCTGGGTTTGGAAACCAGTAACAAACGAATAACATTCTAGGAAAAATGTCCCAAGTAAAGCGATTTCCATGGAGATGGTCTTTATGCCATGTTATCTACAACCAATGGGAGGGAAGGGTTATTGAATCACTGTAAGGTCCTAATACCAGATTGCCAGCCCCTGTTCACAGCTCTGAGCCCTTCCCATCCATACAGTGTGAGTGACTGCTCCCCAGGCAGAGGGCAGGGCCCCCAGCAAGCAGGGGCTGGTGCTACCAAAAACAGCAGGGGGTGGAAGAAAATCTCCTTGAGATGCTCAGCTCTGTTGTACGTGCTCTGTAGCAACCAGCATAGCACTATAGAGACTGCAAATTAAATCATAACGATGTGGATGAACAAATGGGGTCAAGTTCCAGTAGGAACTTGTGTCAGTAGGACACAGCCATTCATTTTAATTAATGGTAATTGTAATGTAATGGTGTCTGACAGCAGAATTAAGGTAGGTGCACACGTGCATATGTGCACAAGTCAGTGTCTGCAACCTCAGAGGGCAGACCTTATGGCTTTGACAGAAAGATCAGGGTAGGAGGGATCTTAAGGGATCATCCAGTTCCCTATCTGCTCAGGCCATTTAGGGAACTTGTAGAAACTAGGAGAAAAGAACGCCATCCCTCTGACAAACTTTGGCCAAGCTTTGCTGAGAAAACTGGAGTAAAGCAAAGAGTTTTCATGAAGGTTAGTCCCCCAAATTGCCAAACAACTCCACCAACTTCTACAGCTGGTAAAAACAAAGCAAATAAGGGAATCAATACCTAATAATGCAGCAGATAACAAGTTGACGAGTGAGAAGCTGCATGTGTTTATACGGGGTAGATCACATCAGACAAAATCAATAGCTGTCTTTGTCAAAGCTATAGGCTTGGTGATGACAGGATACATTTATCTAAATTACAATAACTTACAACAAAGAACCTTGTAGAAAACCTGGGGGGAGGCAATCTGTTCAGATGCTCCTGCCACTAAGTTTGAGTTAGTCAAACTGTTAGTTAAAAAAAGGCAAGAATTCAGTTTTCTGGACCCTTTGAGGGATGCTGACCTGGTGCATTTTGAATAAGGATCAGATGCTGTCCAACACCCACAGAGCTGCGCGCTGCACTAGTCACCCCATACAGAAGCCCTACTCATTCACTACCCTGAGGAATTGTTGACTGAAAGCCTTTATATGACTTAGAAGATCTGTGGTACAGAGCAAGTTCACTACGACTGGTGTCACTTGAGTGCATCTTTCCGAGGACACATCAGCCCTAGGACCATCCCATGGACACACTGGCCAAAGAGATGCAAGAGTTGAATACAGGAAGAAAAGGCAGAAGGCTCCTTGGGAAGCGGATATGTTGGCAGCAAATGCCTGCATAGACGTGGCTGTTACCTGAAAAGGATGTTTCTGCCATGGGTGCAGCTGTATAAAAGAATCATAGCACTGGGTTTGCTGCAGGACTCCGAGTGTTGCATCCTCCACAATGAGAGTGTTGCCCAGGTCCCTTGTGCATGGTCCTGCTCTGTGGCCAGGGTTTGGGTTACAGACTTGACTCATTGGCCTTTTTTGGCAGCGCACATCTGTAAAACGCTCCCTACTATCTCCATGGTGCAAACTGAGCACCACTGGTAACCAGCTATAAAATGGCCACAGCAAAGCACATAGCAGCCAAGCGTAATCAACTGACACATAAAATGTGTTAGCCTCATTGATATTTTCCCAGAGTATTTACTTTTCTGTGAACATCAGGTTAATAAAGATATTTAGCACAACTACACGATTGCAATAATATTGGTTTATAGCTGGCTGTTCATGTTGGCTTTGTTTTGAGGAGAAGGGGAGGGAAGACTCTTACAGCATTTTCTGTCCGTACTACTAAAAATTTTCATGTTAGAAAAGTATGCGACACAGGAATACTTGCAGTTATTTGTGACAGTAAATTTCTAACCTGCAGACAGCGAGCCAAAAGAAAACTAGTAATTTAACCAACATTATTGGCTTGGATTATTGCAGCCCATCAAAGGAAAATCTGCACTTAAACAAGCTGCTGAAATCACGGGCAATGATACCTCAATATCCGGTCACTGATAAAGGTCTGTCCACCACTGTTTACATGGAAACGTTTACGAGAAAGGGATCAGGTATTTCACTTAATGGGACCCCAGGGGCTGTTTGCCTTGCCAGCCATGTTTACCTCTGAGCAGGGCGGTCTTGGCTGCAGTGAGGCTGCCTCACATTGCACAACCCAGAGAATAATATGAACCACCCCCCCGACAAGTGTTTTTGTGGGGCAGCAGGCTCCAAATTGATACATACTCACTGCTTTCTTTTTATGAAATATCCTTTGCCCAGCTCCACATGGAGATGCACATCTCTGAGACGGTCACCACAGACAAGCAGCTTTGCCTGGATGGAGGTTGGGTCTTGTCCAGTGAGTCTGAGATGTGGAGAGGCCTTGGCATTGTCCCTGCCATTCCCCCTCTCCTTCCCAGGGTTGGAAAGAACCCCTCTGTGCGGGCTGCTCCTCCCCAGCCCCTGGCCTGTGTTAGGAGATGGTACAGCAGCAATGAGTAAAAGCCTGGGGATTTATTGGTGTGCTTGCCTGTAGGATGCTCCTTGTCTTAACCTGGGTGATGCTGTCAAGAAATGGCCCTGTGGCAGCTCACCCATCCTCAAAGATCCGATTAAAAGGATACATTTTCTTGCAACGTCTCATGCCTGCAGACAAAATGGATATTCAAAAATTCATTTGTAGACTTTCATTTTCATGAGTACTGCAAATGTTTTCAGCCAAACCATACTTTCCTGCTTTCCAGCATTTCCACAGAAGAATAAAAACCATTTCCCAGGCTGCTCCTCTAAAATCTCAGGGAGATGCTGGCATTCAGCTTGTCACATCATCAGCCCCTCTATTTACATGCTTAAACCAGGACCTAGGATGTCAGTGTTTGCCAGTGTTTGCCAGCTCCACACNTATGCTTAAACCAGGACCTAAGATGCCAGTGTTTGCCAGCTCCACACAGGACTAGTTTTTTACATGGCTGCATGGCTGCCTAATGCAGCAGAGGCCAGGCCCCAATTTCACACCTCGATACAAACACTTGTGGGGTGGTAATGATCCAGTACACAGCAAAACAACTCATGTGTTGGCAGGAGTGTGTAAGTGTACCCAGAGCATGTGTGTTGTACATAACACCCGGTAGCGAGCTAAGATGCATGCTTGGAGGTGAGCTCTGAATGCCACCAGCTGCCCTGGGGTGAGGGCAGGCTCTGTCCCAGGGCAGGGGTCCACGGTGGGAGGCAGCGTTGGGGTGGGATTGCTCATTTGTGCTGCCTGACCTGTCAAATCGCCAGGAGACAGCCAAGCCCAGCACGGCTCTCGGGCACAACCTGCACAGGTCATCCACGAGCTCTAGCAGTGGTGGGGAGCAGCTCCCTGACGCCCAGCACAGCAACCTGCCTTCTCTGTGCGGGCTCACTCGGCCCTGCTCCCCGAGGTGATGCCAGAGCACAGAAGCACCGCAACAAGCACCTGCTTTAGTTTCTTACTGCTTACGGAGACTGAAACCCACGGGCAACCCCCGCCAGCTCTTACCTCCAGTAAGCACAGGAGGGTACATGCCACAGGGCTCCAGGTGAGGCCACACCAGTGCAGAGCAGAGCGGGACAATCACCTCCCTCACCCGGCTGGCAATGCTGTGCTGGATGCACCCCAGGACACGGGTGACCCTCTTGGCTGCCAGGGACACTGTTGGCTCGTGTTCAGCTTGCCATTGACCAGAACCCTCTCCGCAGAGCTGCTTTCCAGCATCTCGTCCCCCCGTCTGTATGTACAGCCAGGGTTGCTGTGTCCCAGATGCAAAATCCAGCATTTGCCCTTGTTGAACTTCATGCAGTTGGTGTTTGCCCAGTTCTCCAGTTTGTCTAGGTCCCTCTGCAGGGCCTTTCTGCCTTCGAGGGTGTCAACAAGTCCTAAAAACTACTAAAAATAATGCTACAAAAAGCAAGCACAAACAGGATAAGGAGTACAGACACTTCCCCTCAGCCCCATCTCCAGGGTCAGCCATGAGGAGAGGGTCAGGTTTGGAAGGATGTTGTCAGGCTGGGAAGGGTGCAGAGGCACAGGGCACCCCAGCAGCAGGGCTCCGGCACCCTACATCTAACAGTAACAAGTCCCACAGGGGCTTCACCACAAACCCCAGGCTGTGACCAGGATGGGTAAGTAAAACCCCTCATAGCAGAGCCACAACATAATGAATTCACAAACACGTGACTGGTAATTATGCTACTTGCCAGACTTAAGTGAAGCTTAATAAGATAGAAACCCTGTCTTTAGGTATTTATAAAAGATGATACTAACCTCTTAGGAATTAAGTCTTCCTTAACACCCCTGTGTCTCCTCAACTGTGCTGTGAGGATCACAGTGTTCCTGCAGGTAAGGGCCCCTGCAGAAGCACCGTTTCAGTGCAGAGACATAGCTGTGCATGAACCACACTCTGCTCATCCATAGGGAACAGCTCACTTAACTTATACCACCTGCCTTCTGGTGTTTCTGGCCAGTCTAGTTCATTTAGTAATTAGCACTTGGGCAAATTCCCAGTGCCTTTTCCTGCACCTGAGGGCAGTGCTGCTGCTCTGCTGGGGCCAGCATCCCTCCAACCAGTTTATGATCAATTTATGTCAAGGTGTGGCCTCTGGCTGTGCTGCTCTTGTGCATTTAAATGCCAGCACCCTCCCACCTGCCTTCCTATACCTGAATCCTGAAGATTAGTGGTGATGGGCCATGTCTACAAAAAAAGCCCCAGTTACAGTTTTTCAGAAAGACCTTTAGAAGCAGTCCAAGATATTATTGAAATAAGAGGTGAGGTTGTTTTCTATGTTTTCTGCTTTACTTGAGGAGAATATCTTCAGCCAGTACCCACCAAAACCAGACCTTGGCTGTGGGTTAGCAGCATGGCTGTTTGTGCCCCTTCCCATGGCAGAGCTATGTGTTTTTTCAGTCAGGACCTTTCTGCAAACAAGGAGAAATATTCTCAAACATCCTGTGTCCCATTTGCAGAAATGGCACAGGCACTTCTGAATAACGGCTCGGAGTCCAAAGCACTGTAGCTCCTTTTGCAAAAGAGATCTCAGGTTATCCACAGTCATCTGGGTGGGGTTTTGTTCTGGGGTTTTTTTTGGGTTGGTTTGGTTGTTGTTGTTGCTGTTGGGTTTTGGGTATTTTTAAGTGCTCTCAAGCTCCCTTGGATCTGAACTGATCTGTGGTCCACAGGAGGCTGAAGCTGGCACACCAAGAGCAAAGAAATGCTTTGGGTTTTAAAGGCATTTTTTGCAGCTGACAGTATGTGTGGGCTGATTGATTAATTCCCGGGAGGAGCACTAGCCCTGCAGCAGGGAGGAGCAGATGGGCATTGCTCCTGCATCAGAATGCTGCCTCTTGTAGAGGAGAGGTGTTGCAGAGCTCTTGCTGCACAAACCAGCCCTAGCTGATGTTCTCACTCTTTATCCTGTGGTTTCTGTCCTTCCCGGTACTTGAAGGAGACTGGGATGGTGGGGCTGTGTCACCTGTCCCAGCCTGCGTTGCAGCAGGCCCATGGGCAGGGAGGGGTGCGTGTGGGTCTGGCTGCTGTGCCGAGGCCCTGGAGTGTTCCTTTTTGGGGGTCTCCTGTGCTCTGTGCTGCCATGGTGTGCAGCTGCTCACAGAGCAGGTAGTGGTTCCTCCTTCCCTTTCCCAGATGACCAGAGGAGACGGATTTCTCACTCACCCTGGAGGCTCTCACAGGATTCTCGAAGGGCTTGTCCCCCTGTCCCTGGGCAAGCGGGAGGCAGGGGGAGCCCCGTCACAGCACAGCCCAATGCTGGGGCCATCCAGGCCCCATCTCCTTGGGCAGGTGGGGGCCCTGGTTCTTCAGCGAGCATCCCAGGGATGATGCAGGTACCCCGCAAGCCCTCTCCTTCAATGTCCATCCTCCCTGGGGACTGGGGTGACCAGCACAGTTGGAGTGAGACCCTGGGAGGCTGCTCCGGTTGCTGCACGTAGTTTGCTGCCTTTTTGCTGCTTCTTTCATCTCCTTTCTGCCTCTTAAAAACATAAATAAATAAAAGGAAAGAAAAGAAGGGGAGAGCTAAAAATAGGAATAAATGGTAAGTGGAAAGTATGAGACGCCAAACGCGGGCTTTGACAGGAAAAGCAAAAGCGATCAAAAACCGCTCCTGCTCCCCCGACAAGAGCGCTTTCCCTGGCGCAGGACCCGCCGGGGCTCTGCAAGGCGGGGAAATGCCGCCACCTCCCGGCGCGCAGCCCGGCCCGGCCCGGCCGCGGGGTCCGGCGGCCGCCGCTTTCGGGTTTCACCACCGCCCAGGGCCGGGAGGGCACGAAGGGGTCTATGGTCAGCCCCGGGATAAAGCCAGACCGCGCACGCTGTCTGCAGCCACCGCGGGCACAGAAATTATACATCGTCAGCAATCCGCTAATTCGCAGAGGCTGATCGAACATTGCCTGACAGTGGGTGTGAGTGAAACAACAGGGGCAGACAGGGAAGCAGCAGCCTTTCTGTAGAAACAGCCAAAAGGAAAGTGGAAGGTTTCTCTTTTAATTACATTTATTTCATTATGCCTACATTTTTATCATTATTCTTGCACTGAAGGAAGGCAGAAAAATAAGGTGGTAAATGTGGGGATGAACAGCTCTTACTGGTCAGAGCAAAGTGGCATATATAGTTCTTCTAAAAGCTCATGACCTGCAAAGGGAGAAGGAAAAGTTCAGAAATCAAAAGGGTGGCCATCCTTCACAGGCAGATAAAAGTCTGCTGGTGGGTTTGCCTGCCTGCATTCAGCTCTCCCTGTGCCAAACAGAAAGGCTAAAACACCCCCGTTGACATGGCAGGAGCACAGCTGAAAACACCATCCCAGAAGCGGGGCTGGTCACTGCAGCGAGTGGGGTGCAGGGTCAGGGTGTTTCATCTGTTGGGACACTTGGAAACAGCTGAGGATCCAATTTTGCATCCAGGAGGGGATCTCTACTAGCAAGGGCGATAACACGGACCAAAGGAGCAGTATCACCCCACAGTTGGGCTGGGGCAACCGTCACGGCTGGTACCAACCAAGGAGACAGGGTGTTTTCCTGAAGGCTCCCCTGGGGATGATGGTGGTGCCAACCCTCTGTCCCAGAGCCTGTGCCCAGCCCTGTGCCATGCCATGACGGTGACAGTGGGCACCCAAGCTGCAAGTGCTGCTCTGGACCATCCTCGATGGATTGGGTGAGTGCTGCTCACCTCCCGCTCCTCTGCACTGCCTTTCCTGGGGGCACGGGCAGGCAGGGCTGGAGCAGAGGGCTGTTGTTTGTGCCAGTAATGGCAGCGCTCTCCCTCTCTCTCCCTTTCACCTGTTGGATAAAGCACTGGAAGCTGGAAGATCCCAGCCAGCACCGGCGGGAGACAAGCACACCGAGCCGCTCTGGAGCGTCCAGCCACGCTTCAGAGCCTGCTCCGATACAGGGCGATATTTTTGGATCCAAACTCCAGCAACCCGCTTTTCACTGAAGAGGGTCTAGATATGTATTTTAAGAAGCATGGACCTTCTCTGGAATTAGTGCTGCCTGGGCAGAGTGGGGGTGGCCGTGGTCCCCAGCCAGGCAGGGATGCAGCCAGGGGCAGCGGGAGCACAGCACCGCTCCCCATCTCTCCATTACAGAGAAAGCAGGGGCTGAAATTTCATTGTGGTAATGCTAAGAATAATATATATGTATGATCAAAAGGCTTGTTTCATCTCTGGGGATTGTGAGCCTGCTGAAGGTTTGCTGTAGAAAATAACGGAGAAGAGCTGTTGTGGGAAGGCTTGTCTGGCTGAGAAACAGCGGTGATGTGCCACTATTTTTGGATAGCTTTCTGTCAAAGGCAGCCTGTAGTTTGCTAACCGGCTTTTAATGTTTTAAAGCATGGTGCTAGTTAAGAGTAGAAGGTTTGCAAGGGCCTTTTTGTTGCGCTTAGATTGGAATAAGTGTTTTTAGGTGCATTTTAAGCACAAATGAATCAATATATCCTCTTACCTCCATCTGATGGATGGGAGGTGAAAGCAGAAAAATGGAGCTGTGGGCAGCAGGAGCAAGGAGCCACCTTCACGTGCCCTTGTCTGTACTCACGGGTGTTTTACCAGGGCCAGGCCGTGCCGTGGCCCCAGTAAAACCAGCCACAAGCACAGGTGAAGGCTGCAGTCTTGGGGATGGGAACTGGGTGCTCAAGAGCAGCACAGAAGCAGCAGCAGCCAGTGATGGAGCCAAGCGTGGCCGGCTGCCGGCTCCTTCCCTCCGCCGCCCCAGTTTGTGCAGAGCTCTGCTTCCTTTCATGTAATCAACAAATTAGTTTCTGTAATTTACCTTACAAACAAGATACTCATATGCTTGCTCCTTTTTTTTTTTTTTTCTTTTAGAGGTTTAGCAAGCAAACAGTGGGAGACCAAAGAATTAAAGCCATAAAGTAATCTGCATATAATCAGTAATTACCATGAATCAAACCCTCCTTCAGTTCAGCTGGTTATTATTTCCCTGATAATGTAATTCTCTGCGCTGACAAAACTAGGAAATGCTCATTTTCACCAGAATGGCAAATAATTTCCTGCTGTGAACATAATACTCTATCAAGCAGTTTAGTGACCACATAAATTCAGCTAATGAAATTTATGTGAGTGTAAGGACTATTAAAATCAGGGGGGGAAATGCTAAAGTAATTGCTCCCATGCGTGTTGGGCCACTAGACTTCCGTCAAACACCTCTGTACAGGTGTCACTGACTGTGCCAGCCCTGCGAGCTGGCATGGACGATGGCAGGGTGCTCCAGCAGGACTTTTGTTTAGCCCGAAGGCGGGTGATGGCCACGTGCAGCTGCAGCCACGTGAACCCCTTCGGTTTGCCGCTGTGGGACCTGCTCAGGCACAGAGGGCACTGTGGCCACCTCTGTGGCAGGGCCTTGGCTACGATGCTCCCCAAAACACCTCCTGGTTGCAGGGAGTGTGCAGTCAGCTTTGCCACAGTTGTGGGAGCTGGCCTGGCCATACACTGTGCTTGCAGAGCCCTCCGGAGACCCTCACGCTCTGGGAGTTTGCAAGCTGCAGAGATACGGCAAGTCAGTGGAAGGTTTAAAAAACTGAAGAGCCATCCAAGCCTGGTCTGAAAACCCCTGGATTTAGAGTTGTAACTTTTCTGTGGAACCTTGAAGATCTCCATCAGAGCGATCCACAGAGAGGAGCTGCCTGGGAAGCTCAGGTACATTTGGTTTCTCCAGAGCTGGGCTCTCCCTGCGGAGGAAACAAGAGCTGAGTTGCTGCTTTCAATTTCTGATTCACCCAAAGGTGATTCATCGGCACCAAAACTCCTGCTCGCAGGCACTGGGGCACGGTGGGCCATGTGCAGAACAAAGTATACAGAAGCCAAGGAGTTACCCTAATGTTTTCTAGCTAATCACTGCTGAATTACTGCCAGGAGTCCTGCTGGCCAGCAAATGATGCTGGCTCACGTGCAACACCTGACCCATTTAGGAGCATTGCTAACTTCTTTGTGCTTTTAAAATCCAGAAGACACACCCCTCTCTGGCCTTGCATTGGGCTGCTTGACAGCTCCTCAGCATCCGTGTGTGGGGCTGTGTTGGCCATGCGTCCTGCTGGTGATGTTTACAAACCGGTTTTGGCTTTGCCAAAATGCACTTTGGCAAGTTCAGCCTATGCTGTTTGCTTGGGGCAGAGCTATTGCTCCACAGGCGCGCTGGCACCCGGGCTGCACGCTGCTTTCTCCTGAGGTTAGCGGTCTCGGGCAGTTTGCTGGAGTTATTTCTGGCTGGTAGTCAAGTGCGAAATCAAGTTGTGCTAATATGACACTGAGTGATGGGGGGGGCGGACCTGAGGAGTCCTCTTCTGAGATTTTAAAACTGTGGTGAAGAAAATGACTTGCAGAGGTGTGGAAGTGGCTAAAACGAAGTATAAAACTGTACTGAAGGGAGACAGCTTTTTAAGCTTTTCTTGGAGAGATAGTGCCACGAAGTTGTTTTAAAATGGCACAGGTTTTGCAACTGCAAGCACTCATTAAAGGCATTAAAATGGGGGGGTGGGGTGGGGCGTGGAAATGGAAACAAGCTGTAGTGGGGGGGCCTCAGCTATCCTGCATCTGAAAGTGAAACTATTGAACCCTCAGAGAAACAAACACAAGGAGGGGAATGTTCAGCCAGTTGGTGAGAGATGCTTGATATCTACTCCAATCTATACCCAGATGTTCCCAACCACCAAAAGGAAGGTAGTTGAGCAACTGCCCAGCGCTCACAAATACTCTAATAATAAGAGTTTCAAAGAGATGGGACAGATGTGATTTTCTGTAGAGGCTGTTGCTGACGCTGCCGTCAGGGGCTGCCGGCAGTCCGGGAGCACAAGCGACGACTGATACGGCAGAACCCGTTCTCTAAGGCAAAGGGGTTGGTGTGGGGAAAACGCAGCAGCATGGCGCGGATCGAAGGAAAAGCGCTGACAGGAACAGGACAGGGTGCACAGCTCCAGCCTCGCAGCGCCTGCTCCGTACCCCAGCGGCCGTTTCCCAGGGCTTGTCCGTGTGTCCTCTTCTAGCAGCAGCTGGGATGAGGCTGGGGGTCCCGTCCCCTGCCTGCTCCTCTGCAGCTGCCAGGTGCTGGCTGCCAGGCCTTGATGGAGTCCTCAGAGCTGGCAGCCAAGTCGCTCCCGGGAGCGCTCGCTCCCTGATGTGTGCTGTCAAAACGAGCTGCGCTGCCAGGAACCGGCTTTTCGAGCACTTAAACCTATCCCAGCTCATTATGGTAGGATCAGGTGAGGGAGCGCTGGCCCAAGCAGCGCAAGGGGCAGATGGGGGGCACAAATGTCCACCAAGGGCTGAGGATGTACCCGAGAAGCAGCTGGGAATCAGTAAGGTCCATCTCAGCTGCAGCCACAAAGGGTGTGTGAAATGTCTCCTATGGAAAGGCTACCACCCCCCAGAATTGTTAAAGTGGGAAAAGTAGCCAGGAGTGGGAGGGAGAGGGGACAAAACAGCTGAGTGTCCCCAAAAAGGGAGTCTGCTGTTGCTGTCCCTGGCCTCTGGTTTGAGTCCTGTCCTGGTGTTTAATGATGCTGCCTGCAAAAGAGAGTGAGAGAGGATAAAACTCTTCCACTCTACCCTGTAGCTGAGGAGAGAGAGCAGACACTTGATGGAGCTCGAGTCGAATTTCCATCAGATCTTTTGCTGATGCAGACCTTGGCTGCAGAGGCTGTGGCAAAACTTTGCCTCGGTGTCTCCTCTTGGAACTGCTCTAGTTTTTGCAAATGCCAGGTTTTGGGGCTTGGACTCCTGACATGGTCCTGTACTGGTATGGGTACACTGCTTCAAGCTAAAAACTTGGCAGAGAGCAGTACCTGGCTGTTGGGCAGGGGTTTCTGCGCCGCGCTCTGAAGCTGGTGGTGACCCCCTGCTCCCCGTGGCGATCCATGGGCTGGCGAGACGGGGATGTGGTGACCCACTGCAGAGCCCGTGTTCCTGTCGGTGTGCTTGGAGCTGGCTGAGAGCTCACAGCCACCAGGTAAAGCAAGTGGAGCTGTGCTTAGAATCATAGAGTTATAGAATGGTTTGGGTTGGAAGGGACCTTTCAAGGTCATCCAGTCCTGCCCCCTGCAATGAGCAGGGACATCTTCAACTGGATCAGGTTGCTCAGAGGCCCATCCAGCCTGGCCTTGAATGTCTCCAGGGATGGGGCATCTACCACCTCTCTGGGCAACCTGGGCCAGTGTTTCACCAGCCTCAGTGTAAATAATTTCTTCCTCATGTCGAGCCTGAATCTCCACTCTTCTAGTTTAAAACTGTTACCCCTTGTCCTGTCACAACACACCGCTCTTCAGGGGTGGTAGCTGCATCCAAGCCAATATGGTCCCAGCATCATGGAGAATGCCCATCACAATGAAATTGGGGCTGTCAGTACCTATTTGCACACCCAGGTCCCGCGGCACCTTTAGAAGCCGACTCTGCATTAGTCCGTGAACCCATCAGACAGGCGATGGATGGTGTGTCAGCACCCACCCGAGTGCTGAGGAGTGCACCCCTGTGCCACATGCAGGTCTTTCTTAAATGCCTTCTGCTTAATTCCAGTTTGATGGGAGATGACATAATCCCTGAACATCTAGTATTTAATGGTTGCTGTTCACAAAGTAACACTAAAAAAAGAACCAGAATTATGTCTCCTTGTCACTTTTGTTTCTTCAGTACTTGTCCTCTTCCATTTATCCATTTATTTTTGGCCTGTCCATGATGGTTGTGCCATGGTTACTACATAATCTTTTCAGAAAAACCCTTAGTGACCAATTTTACACCTCCCTAGTCTTTTGCTCTGGTTCTGCCACCACATACCTTTTGTTTATTCTTTCCCTGCTTTTTATTTCATTCTTTTTTCCACATTTTGCAGTAGGAGAGAGAAATAATTTTTAACTGTCCCAGATTACAGTTCAAGAAAGGTGTGAAGTTGAACAAAGGTTTCCCTTCACTTATATTGAACATTACTGATGCGTTATTTCTGTGGCAGACTTTGAGTCTTTGATTTTAACCAGCTGCTGTAAATATACAGAAGTAAACAACAGAATCCGTAAACAGTTCAATACAGAAGACTTGATTTAGTACCTTACAAGACAAAGCAATCAATAATCTATTACACATCTAATCACGGGCATGAATAGCCCAGCAGCCCTCTGAAGAGCATTCCACCAAATGAGAAGGGCAGCTGGAGACCACAGTAAGAGGGACACAAATCACTGAGGTGGGAAATGCATAGCTTGGAGTAGAGCTGTAAATGCAAATATTCAAATTCAACCATCACCTCTCGCTACTAGTGAATCACACTACAGCTATCTGGAGACTAGTTGCTATGGCAGAAAGCTGGAGCGATGGCAGAAGGCCAAGAATGCTGCCTTTGAAATGTTCGCTGAATTTAACTCTTGACTTTTCTCAGACAAGGTTCATTACTTCGTGTGACTGTGTCACATTAAATGAGTGCTCTGTCTGCACTGGGTACCACTTTGGAGGGGATATTATTAATCACCGGGACAGCAAAGCAGGTCAATAACAACCATTTGTCAATAAAGATTCTTTTTATACCTTCAAATCCAATACGTGATATATAGCCGCGGGCATGCCAGAACTTTTTTTCTTCCTTTTCGTTTTGTTTTCTGCTTTCCCATCTCCCCGCCTTAGGTAGGTTATACCCAGTGCACAGCAGCTGGGTGCACTCGGAGCACACGTACGGTCAGCACAGGGGTGCTGGTGCCATGAGATCCTCTGCTTCCAGCTGCTACAGCCAGGGCACAGACACACTGCTGCTGCTGCTGCTGCTGCTGCTCTGTTTAAGGGACAACGCGGGCTGCTGATACAACATCCACTGGGAAAAACAGGAGCCCAGAGGCTTCAGCAAGGAACAGGTATAAACATCAGCTGAAAAGTAGTTTTGTGAATGGCAGGACTACCTACGCATGTAATTTAGGCACAAGCTCTTCTGTCAGCTGTCCGAAGCGTAGATCTGTCTCTCTGCTGAAAGGGGAGCAGCAGGTTTATACGGCACTTTGACTTGAAGACATCAATCCCTTTCAGCCGTGTAAATGAGATTTCTCACTTTCAGTCATTGGGCCAGATTTGGAAATTTAGGATTACTGAGATCCAAGGAAACACCTAGATTAAACAGGACCAAGTATTCACGTAGTGATGCTTCTGCTATTAAGAAGGACACACATGCTCAAAGTTAACCGAGAGTGGCAGAATAAACCAGACGCTGTTATTGTGAAGACAACTATCAAACAGAAGAGCATGTAGAGAAGAACTGCATCCCTAGTTATACAGACCCACAAGTTGCGAAGATGATTTTTCTCCTGCAAACACAACAAAAGGCATTACTGTTGCAGTGGAAAAAGCCTTGAATACAGCCAGCTATGCATAAAATTACAGTGCCAGCTGAGATGGTGACAGTAAATTCGGAAGGGCTGCTGTACAGTGTTCCAACTCCAGCTTGTACCTCTGGCTTAGCCCAGTCCAAGGAGCAGGTTTATACTTTTACTGTATAAATGTAACTACTCCTACACTTTCCCAGTCCTAAAATTACGTTCGGCCCTTTGAAGGCAACCACGAGGCTGATGTGGGCCCCAGTGAAAATGAGTTCAACAGGCCTGTTCTACAGGCTACAGAACAATTCAGAGACGTGTGGTTATTAACATTAACATTTCATGTTCCACCTTCAGAAATCTCGTTCTGACTTCCAACACTTGTTTTCCTGTGTTACACAATTCCACCTTCCAGGAACAGGTTCGCAAGGTAAGAGTGCTCCTGCTCTCTCACACCTCCCCTCTCAACAGGCTTTTAACTGTGTGCTCAGACTTCAAGGAGTTATTCCAGAGAAGGAAATACAAAAGCCCTGCACAACATGCAGTACACGCTGCTAGACGGCACTTAGAAACGACTCTGCAATGTCACCCATGTTCTTCGTTGTCTTTCATTAACCACGATTTTCACTGCGGTATCTCCCCTTCACTTTTCAAGATACATTAATGGTGAAGTTGTTTGTTTTTAAAACCTAGATCATATAAGCCACAAACTTTTTTTTTTGTTTTTTAAACTAATGGATCACAGTAAGATTTCAGATTTTTTTGTAGACATGCATATAGATGTCATTTGATGACGACATGCTTTCTTGTTTAGTATGGGTCCTTATATCAAGTGCAGAATGTCTACTGTGATTTTGTAGACCAGAGATTAAATCTTTGAAATCCAAGTATCCCTCAAGTATACCAGTGAAAAGCAGGCTTTCCTGAAAAAGCAACAACCAGGAACATTTAAAATGAACCATTTATTAAATCAAACTTATTTTAACAGTTACATAAGTTACACAGCATGTTTAAGTCAAAAGATTTCACAAGGAAAAAAAAAATTAAACTTTTATTATGCAGGCAAAAATAGTACCACACAATATGTACCTGGGAGGGAAGAAGGGAAAGGGAATCTCTAAACATTCAAATAAGGCCATAATTATTTAAAAACAACAATAAAACAATAATAAAACCCCCAAAAGATCTGTTTTCCTTTCAGTGTGTTCAGTGCTGCTAACTATATGTACTTTTAGTGTACAGATGTAACCGAGGCAGTGGTATCTTGATAGCTAGGTTTAATGTTTTAAAACATGATCAGAAGTGGAATAAGGCTCATTAGTACATACAGCTGCCCTTGGAATGTCAATCTCAGTTGCCTTCATTAACTTAAAATTCACAAAGTGCACAGTTAAGATATGCCAAAAAATTGAAACTGCTACTCTACCAACAGCTGCCCATGCTTAATACTTAGTGGTCTATTGGAACAAAGTATGTTCTTTCAGAAAAGATGTGTAAGAAAAGCCACCGTAAAACATTTAGTTTCAAAGATGCACTAGGAGCTTTCTGTAAACTGAAAAGTAGAAAAACATGGGTTAATCATGTAAAGAAACGAATACAAAAAACACTAGAAATGACCATCCAACTTTCAAAGAACAAGCACCACAACGGACATTAGCATTCAATTTTGCAGTGTACAGCAGTGTAGTAGTTTTACTCTAACCAATCCACTTCATCGAACTCTGAGTCATCTTCTGAATCGCTGTATTCCACAGCGATGCGACGAGAAAGTATAGTAGCAACATCGTTCTCGATGCGCTCATGCTTAGCTTCTTGTTCACGTTGCTCTTCAACTTTGCGTAGCTGAATACCTAAAGAACATTAAATCACAAACATGTTACTCTCCTCCTTTATAAGAAGTATTTAGCTAATGATTTACAAAATATTTTGCAAGCAAAAATGAAGGCTGCGGACATTGTCCTCCTCACACAGAAGTTTTCCATCAGGTTTTTGAAGAGAGGAATGTCAGAATTGCAACAGCAGGCTAGATCACCAGTCTTTCTACTATAATATCTCACTTCTGATTTCCCATTAAAAACACACCCACATTTTTAGTACCACAGTAGTGATTAAGCCATTTTACTACTTGCATTTCCAAACAATTTTTATACTCTCTCTTCATGGTCTCAATCAAAAGCTACAGCTATTTGAGTATCCTAAGAAGATTTCTTGTAACTCAGTTTTGATCACGTAAAATTCTGTTTTGGGATAAAGTATTACTTAAAGACTAAACACAAAGGAGAAACTACACAAACCGACAGTATGACAAAGTTAAATCCAGTAACTTTGTTAAAAACATGACAAAGATTATATATTTTGGTTTTATACTCATGATACCACAGACTGACAGTCTAAATACGACCTACATCCTGTACTTAATACTCTCTCTTGTAAACTGACAGGCAACACGAGCACAGGTCCTCAGCTGGAATTTAAGCTGCAGTAATTTGAGCCTTTCTTTCTCACGCAAGGCTTGATCGAAAGCGTTTTCAGGAATCACCTAACTTACACCAGCAGGTTCTCCCTTATCAGTTTTATTTTTGCTGGCATCCTCTACTAATGTTCATGCACCACTGTTGTACTCAACTGCTGTTGCTACTTCTTCAGGTTCAATGATGTTATCAATTCCTGTGCATATAGATGCTTAAAAAAATATTTTGAGTTAGCGTTATAGCCCGTCTACTGACATTACACTATCATAGTATCGCTGCAAAACACCGCCCTGCACCGCTGCCAACCCGTGCGCTCTGCTGGGGGCACCAGGTGATGTAAAGCTGCTCTGCTGCTGCATTGAGACTTGTCAAGATTAGGTGCTTAACAGCTTTAAGTCTTAAGCAATGATGTCTGAATGTCATTCATATGTTGTTGTAATACACTAGTACGTGATCAAAATCCCAATGTCAATTGATCTGTTCCACTTTTATCTAACAGTTTATGAAAAAGAAAAGGGGTCGTCTTCTACACAGTCTGTAGGTTAGCAGAAATAGCTACATTTTCAGGTAAAAAACGAAGAGAGAATCTCCACATATCATCTATAAACATGTGTACTTTTAAAAAAAAAAGTCTAACTTCCACAGAGAACCAGTTGTGCCGTCCAAACTAGACATCTGATAAGTGCAATTACCAATTGACAAAAATCTGTCTACTTGGCAATGCACAAGCTGTACAGAACAGAAAGCAGAAACAAATTTAAGGTGCATTCCTCTAAACTAACTTCTCACACAAGTGAAATATTCCATCTCTCAAAGCTAATGTGTAGCAAGCCTCTGAGACCATGCTTTTTGACCCTGAATAGCCAAACATCACCTTTCCGTATTGCTTCCAGCAGAACGCTTCTAGCATCGCTGATGACAGGAAGAGTTGAAGGATGGCGCTTGGGTTCAGGAGCAGGAACCACTTGGGATGGTGGAGACGGAGGCATTAGGGGGGCATGAGGGCTGGGGACAACGGTGGTGGGAGGAGGGTGCAGAACAGCAGGAGGATGAGAAAGGGCTGCAACTGTGACAGGAGAGGAGGGCCGAATGCCAGGAGGAGGCAAGGGAGGAGGTGGGGGTGGCGGAGGAAGTCCCTGTACTTCAGCTTGAGGAGGAACTGGGTGAACGGGTACAGCTTCGCACACGGGGGCAGCTCTAGCGACCGGAGGAGAGGGTTGTGCCAGGGGAGGAGCGATGGGAGGTGGAGCTGGATGTAGGACTCCAGGAGCTATCTGGAGAGGAGCTGGTGGAGGTGGCACAGCTGGGGCCTGCAGAGCAGCTGTGGGAGGGGGTGGGGGCGGTGGGACTGGGGGTGGAGGAGTGGAAGTCATCGCGGCTCTTAATGATGAAGTTGACAAAGCAGATGGAAGAGGTGGTGGTGGTGGAGGAGGAGGAGTGGGGCTCACAAACACCGGTGTTCTGCCTGTTGCTGGCGACTGAGGACGGTTTTCTACCAAGCCAGTAGTAGAACTGAAATATCCAATAACAGAAAAAAGTGATTAGAGCTGGAGAGTGGAAAAATATTAATAGATTCATTTCTGCAACTTAAGAATACTGAATGCTGGGCACTAAAGAGCATTACGTACTATGATGATTTCAAGGTATTCATACCTCATATACAAGGAAATCTAATTCTCAGTGTAGGGCATGGATCACTCTGCCAAAAGACCTTTGCTCAAGATCAGCTGTTAACTGAGTTTACCCACATCTTTATCAAAGGTTTCTTATACTTGTATAATTCTCTCCTCCCATCCCTAAGTAAATTCAAATTATTTTCCTGAAGTAAGGGAACTAGCAGTTGGTTAACTGCTTCAACTCACAGAACTTTAAAAACAAAACAAACCAAAAAACCAGTACAAGCAATGAGGATGAATTACATTTGAAGTGAGTATTTAAAGTCTGATGACCGAGTGAGTGATGCCAATAGCGAAAGTCATCAGTTCTGTGTACAGAGAGGTATATTTATATGCTAGATACTCACTACAGTGCAATGAACAGGTGAATTGAAGAAAACTAAAGGGAGCAGTAACATTATTTTCCTGAAAGACCACTAGAGAATTTCTTTCAGCTGTTGTGGAAAATTAATCTAAAGACTTATACATTTCTGTGTATAACCTCCTGAACAGTAAAAAGAAAAGATATTCTTTTCCAAGACAGTAACATCTTGCTGATGTAACAACTGTGTCTGAATTTACTGTCCTCTAATCCCAGTTGTATGTACCTGACCATAAAGTAAGATTTTGGGTATAAAACAACAGGGGAGTGACAACCAGAGCCTCAATATAGAAAATACTTCAAATATGTATCCAGAGCTGGAAAGGCATAGAGAAATAGAAAATAAAAACACTAGAGGGGATAATAATAATAATAATTAAAAAAAAAAAAGGAAAAGCAGTTGCAATTTAGCAAATGCAAAGAATATACAGTTTTGACAGCTGACTTTCCTTTCATGTAGGCTGAAATGCAGCTCAGTAGTACAAATTTCAGATTTCCAAATTTCAAAAATTCCAAAGCTAAATCCCAAAATTCCAACATCTTTCACAGAATGATTTTCCATACAGTTATTTGTCCTGCCATTTAATGCTGAAGGCGACATAGCCACAATATTAATGGCAAGGTGAGGTCTGTCTCCACAGTGGCACCCTCCGGGGTTTAGATTCCAACCCCTGCATGGTCCTGGGCTGCATGGTAATAACACTAATGGGCTACTAAGGGGATGGTGGGAAACTAAAATGCTCCAATAAATCTGCATGTGGCTTGAGCACTCCATACCTAACAGAAGCAGGCACAGGTTTCATATCTCCGGCTCCATGCATTGGAGGTGGCGGTGGTGGTTCGTGTGGTCTGACCAACACTCGCTCCTCGGCTCTGTTCAGAAGCTCAGACATCTGGCTATAGGGCAACGCAGAAAGCGAGTACGATCCATCCATATGGTCCACATATGCTTGAGATCTGTAGGAAAATAGTGAAAAATGATCCAACATAAGCTTTAGTAAAACTAAGTCTTAGTGCCCTCAGCCAGTGTTCTACACTTCAGTTTGATTTCTGAATTAAAGTATTTTCTCTGCACCAATGTTACATATCGTACTTCATGGCTTTTTAATAATTTATCTCACTTTCCATACCATTGCTTCTAGCAGCTCAAGGGTTTAATGCTTTTGACAGGTATATCAGACAATTTCTACAGCATGTGTGTGATCTTAGTGTCTATTAGTCACATTATTTTGAGTTAAGTAAATACAGCAATACAATCAGAAGTACACACATACCAGAGTATATTATGAAAATAACATTATACTCAGTAATTGTTTCTGCTCCTCAAGCCCTACATGTATGCAAACATATTATTTTATAACATTCATGAAACATCCATGGATGTTAGAACAGTAGAATTTACAGCTGAAAAATTTAGCTGAACTTCTGTTAGAGGATCGATATTTCAATATACAGAGAGAATTGACTACTTTAGACCTAATACTTTGTAGCTATACAACATACATAAGAAAGATGACCTAAATATCTACTATTGAGTAGCAGCAGTAAATAACAATAGCTACAGCTTAAAATTATTCACCTTCCTTGTTAATGGTAACTTTAGACACACCTTAAGGACCTCATCAGTTAGGAAATTTTAATTAACTACTCAATTAAATATTTCTTTAAAATTCACTATTAAATTCAGAGGAAATGTGTTTGCAGAACACTTTCCAACAAGCAATACTCTATGTCTTCCACATACTGCCACCACACTAGTATCTAACTATTAATATCTAACCTATTAAATTATTTGGGAGTGAAGTCTTACTCTGTCATTCAAAAGCACGACACTGTTCTGTATATGAATGACAGGCTTCGCACACGTAGTGCTCCCAAGCACTACAGCATTATTCATAATTGCACTACGGGTACTGAGATAATCGATGTTTGGGCCAGGCTCCTGGATACAAAAGGAGTCCTGCAACAAGCGTGTCTAACGTGGAATCTGACGTAGACCACAAGAGAAGGCCAGCAGGAAAGCAGATGTTTCTGCCAATGACTTGACACAGCAGTTTACAAAGAGAAGATAACCTGAGTTGTATCCCACTGGCTGAAATGCACCAATACCATTTTTACTTTCTAAATTCAGAGAACTGATTTTTCTATAAACAGCTTTTTCCATCTTTCAGACAGAAAACACTGTCTCCTACAGTTGTTAGAATTATCCACTGCCACTATTGAGTTTGTTTGAAGGCTTTACAAAGCTAAACAAAATACTCTTTTATTGTGTTTTCTGGCCTGTGAACTGGAAAAAAAAATTAACTGTTTTTTAGAGGACAAGGAACGCTTTTTAATTAAAAAACAACAACAAACAAACAAACCCCCCAAAAGCACACCACCAGAACTCCTAATATTAGTTGTCAGCCCTCTTTTCTGTCAGAAGTTTCTCAGCTGTTTTTTCACAAGCACCAGAAGCACAAATACAGCAGGTGTTTACCATGTGAAACACTACTTTTAGCCACCAGTAAATACGCGCTGTGAAATGAGAATCCAACAGCTTGGCTTTTGTAATAGACTATAACCAAAAACATCAATCAAACATTGGATTTGTTCAAGAGTAAAGAGAAGCTCAGCGATCCCATCTGAGTTCCAAGTGGACATTTGTTCACAACACACCTACCATATAGTCTTGGCAGTGTCTGCTTAAGAAAAACAAAGAGACCGGAATAATAGGGATTTTGTAGGTCGAGACTGGAACGCAGTGACACACCCGGGTGCCAGCTTGCAGCAGTGACACTGCACCTTCAAGGTGTTCAAGTTGCAGATGATAACACATCCTCAAGAATGTGATGAATTCAAGGACACGCTCTACTCTTAAAAATAACAAGATAATAACTACTCCTTTAAGGACACGCTAAGTATTCGAAAACTGAGTTTCGATTGACCTAAATCAATGACTTCCAGTGCATTTCACAAACAGCAGTAGCATCGCATCGTTTACCATTTCTCAAGCATGTTCGCTATGTAGTATGAATATCTGCAGTTAATAAATGATAGGAAAAAAATGAAAAGCAACCTTGATTCAAAATGTGAAGCTGGGCCATTAGCAACTTCAATGTGCTTATGTAAGAGGTTAGCATCATCTTCCGCGAGCTCCGGACCTTGGGCTAACTTCTGCCACTCTCGCCGTCTGTCATGAGGTGCCCTTGGCACTTTTTCTGGTTCATGAGGGCGATCTAGATTTTTCTGCTGTGGGAGAGTGGTGCAAACAAAACTGACAACTAAGATAATGATTTTTAATTAGTTGCACTTAAACATCAGCCACAAAATAATAAAAACCAACCCTAATGCGAGTGCAAGAAAAATTCACTTTCAGTCTAAATACGATACATAAACCAAAAAGACTTCTAAGAGGCAGAAACTTCAGTCTTGTGGATAATTAGCTGAATAATAAAGAGAAAAATAACTGTATAGCTTTTTATTCTAAGGCTGAAATGAAATTATGAATCTGACACTTATATTTACTGTCTCTATGTACAAGATACACAGAATGGAGAAAGAAAAAAGTAACATTACATTTTCAAAACTGTTTCTTTAATTTTAAGAAAATACAAAGTGCTCTACTCCTACTAATTTCCTTCTAGCTTAAACATATCCATTAGAAAGTCATTCAAGCTTTTTCACCTGTAAGATTGTCAGAATTTTGTATTATAAAACAGTGTCCCAGTGAAATTCTTTATTTTTGCTGTATTCCTCCTTTTTTCTCCCTTTTGAGTCATTCTTAGAAAACTTACAAGTTTTGGCAAACCTGCTGTTAGTTATATTAAGACAGCATGAAAGTTCTAGGCCTTTCTATATTATTTAATTATTATTATTGCTCTTCTTATTCTTATTAAATATTTATTTGTTAAAGTTGATGGAATTGAATGAATACAAGTAATTTTAGTCAAACGAAGGGGACTCTGTAAAGTCTGGCTTGTTATTAATTGCATAACCAAAAAAGCACTATAACTGCAAGTAAACACTTCCCAGCAAAAAAACCAACCAGAAGCTATATAAAGCTAACATACATACCTTCTGCTTCCTCTTTTCTTTTCTTTTGTCCTCTGTGTCCTGCAACATTTTTTCCTTCCACAGATCAAAGAAGTATGAAGGATTGGTATAAAACTTCAAACCCTCCTTTCCATCATCCCTGAAATACGGTGACACAAACAGGGCATACTATTTATTTGACAACACATGAATCCAAACAGTAAGGCAAAGGAAAGGCATTTTAAGGAATACCTAGTATGTCAGACTCAGAAATATTTTACTAAAGAGCATTAAAAAGATGAACACTGACCTCCTGTGTCACCATTCTTTACTATCTTTCCTTGTATTCAAGGTTCTAATTTTAGAAAAGTAACTTTAACACAAGTTGTAGGTAAAAAAGTGTATCATAAATCAGGGAACTCCCATTCCAATGACTCACATCTTGCTCTTAAAATAATGACCAAATTCGTGTGGCTGCTCATGTTCAACTACCGATTCAAATTGACTTTGGGACAGCAAAAACCATCCATCTCCATTTAATAAATACAGATAATAAAAATGGCTTTTTCTAACCAATGTTACACTAAGGTAAAATTTGAGTAAAGTGGAGTAAAGTTTTAACGCTTATAATATCTTCTGCTGCCTGTATTCCTCTAGCGGCACCACAGTTTTCTAGTGGGTTTCTCTTAAATACTCAAGTGCTACTCAACATGAGCAAGGTGCCTGAATATAGCATCTCTATTACATAAAATAAACTAGAAATTTGTTTTGATTAATTTTATTTTACTAACCTGTAAGGGGTGAGAATGTTAAGTGGAGGAGGCTGTTCACAAATGTCGTAAGTTTCTTGCAAAGGAATAGGCAGAGTTTTGCGGTCAAACAGCTGTTGATCTTGAATTGTGGAACTCCGGAAAGCTTTCCTCATCGTAATGTCCTGCAGTGACACTGAAAGGGGATATCGCCATTTTAAAAAACCCACCGAAGATAGTTTATTTGGATTAATCTGGAATTGCTTAATGCTGGCTAGATTAAGCATTACTACTAGTATCTTATGCATTTTACAGCAAATATAAATTCATCCAGCACTATGCCATGGCAAGATATTGTCAGATTATGTGAAAAATATGCTTGCAATGTTCTAGCACATTACCCTCTATTTACTTTCACAGGAAACTTTTGCTCACCTGGACAGAGATCAGAACTCTGTCTCTCCAAAGTAGTTCACCCAATTGCCTACTGTAGCTATAAAACATCATTCTGTAGTTCAGAAGTATCTAAGAATATTTACCGAATCCATTTCACAATCCTTTTGGTACTAAAAAGCTACTTTGTATCTTGAGGTATAGATTTTACCTTCGTACTATCAGCAAACCAAACTTTGCATCCCTTGCATGTAGGCCGCAGCTCCACTGAGGGCCCACTGAGATGCCAAGTGGTGATATCCCGTAAGCTTATGCTAGTGGCATCAATGAGTTCTAATAGGAGGTGATACCATCTTCCAACACATGAAACTAGTCAAATGTTGCTTTTTAATCAGACTGTTTAATCAAGATGAGACTTCCCGGTTTACTTCAGCTGGGACATCTTTTTTTAAGCACAGTATTTAGGAATAATCAATTATCCTTACGTAAGATTCAAAGGAAAATAACATCAGGTGAACATAACAGATTAAACAGTGATTTGAAATATATTGACTTACTGCTATTGAAGCCCATATATCCTTTTCTATTTCACAATCATTAAAATTTAGAAAAAGATTAATGGTAAAGTGACTGCAACTGACAAAACTTGCACTTTTAATTCTGGAAACAGTGTACCTGTTCAGTCGCATATTTCTCTCCCTCCCTGATCTTCAGTTATTATTATACATCTGTGAAGTCCAGGTGTGCCTCCAGACTAACTTTCCAGCCAGTGTTAGGCTTTCATTAGGTAAAGCAGCAGCTTGGGCTTTTGTTTTTTGTTTTTTAAATCACAAACAATACTGGAAACGGACTGCTTTAAGACGTGCTAGCAAAGACAGTATTTTCAGCATGTGCATTTTATGCATAAATAATTATGTTTATTTTATGCAAACAGGGCAATGATAGTGCCCCTCTACTCAAGAGAAGAGGACCCTCCCCTCACCCCCATATCACTAGGGGCTTTGAAAGCTCCATTTTACTCTGGTTCCCCTAACACATACAAGTATACATATACATACGTACATACACACATATAGAACTGGATTTCTATCGTATGATTGCAAAGGGGCAGAAAGCAGGATTTTTTCCAGCGGGCTTGCAACTCCTGGAACGTCCTGTCTTCTTACCTAAGCATATTGGCAGCATCCTTTGTGAGGCTAAAGACGGGATTTATCTGATTTTCAGTTTGGCTTTTGAAGTTTATTACAGTTGGCAAGGTTGTGTGTTCCTGGAGAAGTTTCCTCTTTTTTACCCTTAGGTTCTATTTAATTATAGTGTACTTTATTCTTTTTAATACCTTTAATTAGCTTCTCAGAAGCCTTTTTAAGTGTGTGAAAGAAGTATTATAATGTATGACTGTCAGCTAGGAGTCTCAATTTTTGCAGGTGTTTTTGCACTCATAAATAACCATATATAATGTGTACCTGTTATGAAGTACAGGTTTTTATTTGCTGGCAAAAGCTCAAAATTAGAACTGGGGTTTAGCTCATCTAAAAACCTAGTCTTAGATTCTTCTATGCTTCGTCTGTTCTTTCTTTGGGTTGTTGGTTTCACAAATCTCAGCAAACGTACTTGTTCAGAGTTGCTTGGCAATCCTGCAAGTCTTTAAACTGTCTGTCACTGGATACTAGGCCAACAAAAATAAAAGCTAGTGTACTTCTCTTTGAATCTGTGCACATTCTGAAGGCAATGAAGGCAATTTATTGCAATAAATAAATAAAGATATTTGTTTTAATATTGAAGTGCTCACAGAGTATGTGATACCATATTATTGAGAGGTATATTCTTCTATAAACTCTTTATTAGCATTCCTTAATCTCTTCAGTGAGCAAATGCAGCCAGGCTAATTAATAATCTCAATTTTCTTGTATAAATCTCCACATTTTGTAAACATGTACACGGGGATAACATACCTGAGGATAATCAATCAATCCCCAGCAATAAGCATGGATTACTTTCTCTCTAAAACTAAGCTACACAGCAAAGGGCTTCATAGAAAACATACCCTGCGGCATTTCAAGCAGCTAACAGCATTTCCTGTGGTGATATCCAATGACCAACATCCACTGAAAAGCAAGCCACTATTCAAAAAAATGACTGAATAGGACGACATTACTAAGGAAATGAAAAGACATGGCACACAATATACTGACATCTCATGGCAAATCATGACACTGATATAACTGGCCTACAACAGGGATCAGGTAAATCCCGTGTTGCAAGCGCAGCGTAATCCTGGGCTCTGCACTGTTTGGCTTCCAAAGCCGCTTGTTTCACTTGCCAGCTGGCTGAGAAACAGAAGCCCTGGGTGGTTCATCACTTTTGGGGGGGAGAACACGCGAAAACCTGGCTGGTCACCCGGCCACTTAGCTTTGGCTGATTGACAAATCGGCACAGCAAGAGGACAGATCAGACAAATGGGGCGTATGAATTCAAGTGTGAGAAGAGACGAGACATGGAAGGAGGAGTTGAAATGCTGCAGGCATTTGATTCGATGCTGATAATTTTAAGCTTCCAGTTGGATAATTCCTAACTAGCAGCAGAACCCTCATATAGCCCAAAATCCTAAATTTCATATGGATACATTTTCCTGAAAGTCCATCTTGTGTTTACTGCAATGAACCAAAAATAAGGGCTCAAATAATTTCCTTAAATGTTAGACATGTTCACAATTTAAGTTAAATGTTCATTCAATAATGTGAACAAACGCCAGTTTATCTGTACTGTGTCTGTTGATCGGATTGTACAAAAAGAACTATTACATCAGCCAGTCTAACTTTCTGTACACCACAAGATTTTCCACATAATTAAAAATTGTTTCTGTCAGAAAGCTAAACTGCCAACCTTTCGTACAGTTGGTTTTCAAAAAGAGAAAAGAGTCCATTTTTATTTGTAATCAACAACAAACTGTGGAAAAAAAGGTATTTAAATTGCACTCTAATAAGATACAATAACTGCATTTCTTTTGGGCTGAACTACAAGAGAAATAAAAGAACACATCAGTAATATAAATACATAATAACATTTTACCTCCCATTAAACCTCGCATTAAACTGCAATCTCCAATTGGTAGTAAAAGTATGGAGCACATCAGCGTACTGACAGAAAGTAGCTACTTTTACATTTCAAATATATTATTACATTTTATTTTATCTCATCAGAAGAAAAAAACCCTGCTACTAGATTTTTTTTTTTTAGTCTTTTAAACTCACTCCAATGTATGATTCACGAAGAGGTTCTAGGACAAAAAATATTGTTCTCCTAAAGGTGCTAAATAAACAAACAATAGATATTAAAAGCTTACTCTCTCAACACTTTCTGCGGAATTTAATCCTGACAGCTTCTAAGACCATGAACTCTTGAATGCAACAGCTACGACTCCTTGCAGAACTGAATGACTATTGGAAATGATATACAAATCGATGGACTCAGTTGCCTGCAATTCCTCTCCTCTGTTCAAAATCCTACCCAGAGATTTGAAAACCATAGGGATAAAAGCGTGAAAATATCAACTGAACAACTTAGTCATAGGATTCCAATTAAAAGCGTTTAACGAGGGGGATGAAAATTCTCTTCAGATGAAGACTTATGTGATTCAGTTCCTAAAGATGCTGCACTCTCAAAGTCTGATTTCTACTTTACATATTTTATTTTTTTAATGATTATTCACTCCAACAATTCCTAGCATCCCACACATATTAGGTTTCTCTGCCATCAGAATACTTCTGATGGGTCACTGCAGGTTTATGAGTTGCTAAGCAGAGAGACTGCTCTGCAAAACAGAAACTACTCTCCTTTGTCCTTGTCCCCAACAGAAGAAATTCGAATTTTCTGAAATATTGATTTAAAAAAATCCCAAAAAGCTCAAGCACTCTTTGGATAGAGAATTTATATAGCTTAACTGTGATAGGTAAACAAAGAGAAGATGTAAATGTTAGAGCAATCGCTTTATGAGGACTCAGAAAATGCAGTGTGTAGAGCCAGGGAGCCCTGAATCTCCCAGCAAATGACGTCTTGTCCAGATCCTTCTTTTTATACACAAAATACAAACTATGCAACATCACAGCTTTACCACTGAACTATTAAGCCTTGGACACTACTAATTTAAAACTGATATACATACTAAATAATCCATAAATTGAATGGAAGAAAAAGAAAATTGGAAGAAAAAGCATGGAGAGCAGTTGGAGCTCAGCCCACCTGCAGATATCTTCAAGAGGGAGACGCACACAAGTCCAACATTCAGTTAAGTGCAGATGTGCCAGGAAAAGTGACCTTCTTTAATTTAAGTTAACAGCCTCTTTCCTTATTTGACTTTGGGGCTAAAAATTCCTAGTAATGAATTGACAATAATTTTATTCTCCACATTAATATATTACATGTAGAGGTCATGACCCAATTTTCATGTGTTCCCTGTTCTTAACGTTGATTACATTTAAACTCAAGTCACCAAACTCCTCTTCAGAGGCTAGAGTTGGTAAGTGAGCTGCCCTTAAAATGGGATTTACCTCCCTCCCTTCTAAGTCTCACAACAGGCTGAGTATCCTGATTTGAAAGCTGACCCAGTCTCCCATGTTCACAAGTACACAGAGCACAATTAGCTGACAAGCTTTTCAGGTTTCTCCCCCAACAGGTGCCACCTTTATTGCCTACAGGAAAACCTCAGATCTCTCAAACATCTGAATGACTATCTCTTCTGAGGGGAAAAAAACACATGTAAGTAAAAAGAATAAAGTATGTAAAAATCAGTTACAATATGAAATTAATAATTCTGTGAAGTCAAGAATTTGAAAACAGTGCAAGAAATCAAACCAAACCAAGTTAATAGCAATTATTCTGCGGCAGAAAGACTGTGCACCAGGAGTTAGTTCCTTCAGGACACAACGCTAACCTTGGTTTAATCTGGTTTTATTCCTTCAAAGAGATATAGTAATAATTAAAAATTAAAAAACACACAGACGATTCAAAAAATTCAGAGCTTTTTATTACTTTGACTCTACCAGAAACACTTTATCAAGTATTTGCACCTCATTCAATGAATCTGACTTGGGCTGGTTTTGTTCATGCCACTTAGCTTTAAATGAATCTTAATTTCTTCCTCTTGTGTAATAGCATGGGCCCAAAGGAACACATTAAATCTTCCATTACTGTCTGCAGGCAAAGAACTAGCAAACGAGACTCATTTTACAAGTATAGCCTATTTTACAGATGCTGTCAGCTGAGCAAAAGTACTGAAATCTGCTTAATTCTTGCATAGAGGGTTAAGAAAGGCAAGAAAGGTAAATCCAAATGTTTTCCCCATGCTTTCAGGCGTTAGCATCCTCCAGCTATTTAGCCCGGATCAGGACTAAAACAAAAGTATTTGTGATCAATTTCTAAACTTCAAGCCCAAAACAGCATACTAAAGGAGAAACGGCTTCCCAATCCCTAATTTTTAAGGAAATATCGAATTTCCTCTCATCGCCTTTGTCCTCATCTGGTGACTCATTCTGGGCAGATGTTTGTGAATAAGGAACACTGAGTATGGCTCAAGGACTGGATATTCTTAGGTTAATAAAAATAGTCATTTAATAGTTCCTGACACTGAGGACTGCATGTGTTCCTCTGAAGCACTAGCAGTCACTGCTATTCTGTGGCATGAAAGACCAATCTAGGGTATGAGATTTGAGTCACACTTGGCCACGCTGGACCTCTTTTCAGCCCTGTTTTCTTTAATTTTGGTGTCTGCCCTTTCTTTAGCTATACAGCTCAGCTATGGCATATATAGTACTGTGAAAAGTTATAGGTCTTGCACATTTAGGACTACATACTACTTAAAAATATCGCTAGCAATTCTATAACATCAAATAGTTATGGCTATTTAGCACTGAAACCTACAGCCAAGCTTGTCAAAGGCCATTTACACAAGAAAGTAGAGTTTTGCATCTTGCTATCCTGTAACATCCTGAGATGCTTTAACTCAATGACTTAAAATGGTCCCTTGATTTTCCTGAAATGTGAATGGCTGCCACATTAGATATGCCATATCAACATGTATCCCGCTCTGATTTAAACAAAAACTAGGCTGTCACGGGTAAACGCAAAAATGACATTAACACTCCGCAGTATTACAGCTCTTAAGAGATTACAATTGCTGACAGTTTGTTACTGTACACAGAAGGGATTTTTGTCATTCTCCAACCACAGTAAACACAGTATTTTATCGGAAAAAGAGGTGTATGTGTATGGTTTGTGCTCAGTTGTCAAGAGACCTGGAAAATCTCATTAACGTAAGAATTCCCCTAGGCAAGTCATGATTTCGTAGAAAATCTACTAGTAGCTGTTAACAGCTGCCTTTTGAAACCTCCTCTAAAATTAACGTCATGCAAAGTAAAGAATCAAAACTTCCTTAGCTTAATTTCGCTATTAGTGAAATTTCGACATTGGTAATAGAACACAGCCTGATGACCATGCTCCCAATTTGACACTTCATTTTTCCTGAATGACACACAACTATTATACCTAGACATTCAGAACTGAAATACCTTTCTATACTTTAAAATTGGATCCCACTAGTAATCTGAAGTTACTTTTCATGATAGGATGTTGCTGTACTTTCTAGGTCTTAAGACATATAGTCTAGAACACCCTAAAACTGCTTAGGGTTAACAAGAACTTGCACAATTTCACCTACAACCAACAGATATCCAGGAAGGCAAAAAGCTTCATGGCATTTACATATTAGGTGGCCAGTGTTCCTACAGCCATCACAAAGCCTGTGTATCACTTAAATCCCATACAAATAGGCATGAGCCAAACCCTATTGACTTTTGGAAGTACTTGTTTTCTCAGTGTTAACCAATATTTATAGTACTTAAAGCCATTTAGGAAGAATCCAATGGGATATATAGTGTCAATAAATGAAGCTATACAGCTATAACTTCATAAAGACATGGAAACAGTAAAAAGTTAAATGCAAAAACTCTACTTGGACAAATGGTTACATCTGATGGGAATTAGTAGAAAGGTTAAAAAAAAAAAAGAGTAAAGACTTATCAACAAGCATTCACATAGTATTACATATTGTTATTCTTATTAGCACTAATACGTAATACTACTGAAGAGACACATACTCCTGTAGCCATTTTTATGTAAATTCATTGGTAACAGTACTATTCAGTAACCATGAAAATGTTGAGCTCAGAAAGCTGCTCAAGACTATAAAAGAAACATGTAGCAGAAATAGAAATGGACATCTCTCTTGATGCTTTGCTCTGCAGTTTTATAACTATAATTGAAACCATTATTATTTCCATGGCATGTATCAGTGACAAAATAAGAAATCTTCAATGCAGGAGTTAACTTACATTCCTCTTCCTTTGGATCGAGTTGTGTAACACTGACAGATAAGCGATCTACACGTTCTTGTAAGGAGTTGACTCTAAATGAGAAACTGTGTGCTTCATTGAAAAGTTCACCAAATATATCTTCAGCGTATTTACCTGAAATTGGGGAAAAAAAAAACCAAACAAGCATATCACAAGACAGCCAAATGAATTTGCCTTGAAAAAGATTTCTAACTATTTTGTTTAAATAATTAAATCTATGATGCATGAGTATAACTTGTAACAATCTGTACTTCCTGAGCTCATTAAAAATGCTTCAGAAAAGTAAATAAAAGTTAAATATTTAATTTGTACTTTATTAGACATAAAATTATTTAATACATTACAGGACAGATATTCCACTGGTATAAATTGATTTAACTATGCTGATATGCAAGGAACTAGACTGTTTAGTTTCTTGGATATGTATAAAAAGGTGATTTCCAGCATCTGAAGCTGTTCTTGTATGAGGAATAACTAATCTTTCCAAGTGAAATTTATCTCAACATGAATCTCAAAATGAAGTACAGTTTCTACTCCTACAGTTCAGAGGACATTTCGAAAATGAAAGATCAGACATAGGTTAATTAGAACCAGCCTATTCAAAAATACACACTAAAATAATAAATTCTACTTTGAAGGATCAAAATTCTAGTAACCGACTAATTTACACTGAAATAAAATAATAATCTCCTTTGTTCAGTTCAATGGACATCACACAATTAGCCCAAAAGACCAGGAAATTCAGGTAACAAGAGAAAAGGATCAGTAATGAGTTTCTTTTCTACAGACAGAGTACTCTGTGTGGTGCTTCTAACGCTGCCCAGACTCAACTTGAGCACTTGGATAATGCCACTGAAAAAATCCACCAGGCTACCTAACAAAATTTGTAGCCACATTTCGGAAATATCATGTGACAGCTTTTTAAACTTTCTACCATACTGTGCGTATGTAATTCACGTGCTGTTTGTGCACTCTCGTTGGTTTTGGAAGTATAAATCTCACTAATTTCTAGCTATCTGGTTTGCACACAAGTTCTGACAGGTACAGCAGGAAAGTATAGTTATGAAAAATTGCTTTTGGTGCGCAATAAACCTGGGAGTATATATAAAAATGAGGACACTTAAAGACATCAAAGGACAAAAATGAAATCCCTACAGGTACTATGGAAACTACTTAAATATACTGGGTAGTAAGCAGAAGACCAGCACACTCCATTTATTAAGACTTGGGTAATAGCAATAGAAAACCAGCAGGGCTATAAACAACAGAATATAAAGGGGGATATCAGAAAAAATGTACAAATGAAAAAAATAGAAAGGATCATAAATTCTGGCATATTAATCATAAAACAAAAAAAATTAGCCTGAGGAACAACTAGCAAACTAATAACAAATATTCCTTCAAAGCTATAAGCAGCTAGAAAGCCTGCCAGGGCGTCTGTAGAGCCAACTGGTAATGAAGATGTAAAGGAGTACTCGCAGGAGATAAGATCACTACAGGCAAGCTAAATTAACATTTTCCACTGGAGTTCAGTGAAAGGAACTGGTGAGACCCTCGTGCCAGAACTCTTTGTGGGAGGCTCGAAGAAACCAAAGGGGCTACATAAAAAATTGCAAAACTAACAAAACGACCACTAAAATACTAGTAACAATTTGTAAATCTCCTTAATACACACTGAAAGGTGGCAAGCACAACAGTATCTTTCAAAATTTTTTTTCATGGAACATCTTGAGAACCACAGGCCTGCAAACCTGACATCCAGACAAATTAGTATAAATCACTATGAAAAGCTGAATTAGCAGTCACCTGGATGACTTGGTGGAGAAGAAACAACACAGCTTTTGTAAAGTAACATCTCTGAAGGGCTCATAAGCACACAGATGGAGAGCTACGATCTAGTTACATTTCCAAGAGAGTTTTGAAAATCCCTAATCAAAGCTTTCTAAAAAAACTTAACAACCAGGACATTGAAAAAGACATGGCATGAATACATAATTCCTTAAAAGGCACAAAACAGGATAGGGGTAACTAACTAGTCTTCACAGTTGAGAAAGGTGAGTTTTCATAGGTTTTTGTACTGGGACCTATGCTATTCAAGGTATCCATACATGATCTGAAAAAAAAAGGAGATTAAATTTTGCCAACAATACAAAGTCAGGGAAAAAAAACACACTGAGCAGTACTAAGTACACAGAAACCCCAGCCAGCTGAAGAGGCCTCCACGCTGGAACGAGTTGGAGGTTGGGAGATTAGCAGGAGTACTGTATGTCTACTCAGCTGGCAACTCACCCAACGTAAGATTTCCTAATATATGTCTTGAAACTCTGAAAAATTTATGTTCTTTAACCTGTATCTGAAGCAAGGGAAAGTATGTAAAATGTGATCCACTAAGAGCAAGATTACTAAACTTGTAATATCCATTTACTACAAATGTGATGAATTTCAGATAATATATTCAGATATATTATTCAATTAGACAACTCACATAATATTCAGAGGCACGCAAATTAAAATTAAAACCAAGTGTAAAATTTAATGTATGGAAAAAACGGTAAATTGCAGGACTCTCAAATCCAACAACTTCCCTTTTGTAGGTGTATTTTAAGGCTAAGGTTGTTTTATCTATATAATTTCATCAGGCTTATAATTTATGTACTTCACTAATGAGCTCCAATTGCAAATACTCCTCTCAAAAATCTTTTCATTATGTTGCATACAGCCACGAACATACTGCATGGAATAATTTGCCTGTGCTTATGAACACTAATCCTCAAATGGGAAATATATTAAAAATAACCTGTTGCATTTCAAGTGGTACACCAACCATAATGTCTCTGCCTACGTGACTGTTGGCAGCCTCTTTATTTAGCCTGAAGTATATTTAACTAAATGCTTTTTCAAGCAAAGCAAAATGTTTGCTTTTTGTGAAACATATAACTTCTCTTCAAAAGAGTACTATGTGTGAATGTATATATGTATACAACATTCATAATCCAATATTTGCTTACGTTGCTTTCTCTGTGTGCATCCTGTATTAATATATCTTCAATTTTGGATAGATTACAAAAGATACGATTACAGGTGTTAACACTGAACAAAGTGTAACAAACTTAAACAAGTTTTAAAAAAAAGGTATGATAAAAAATAAATCAGTAAACAAAGCTGATCTCATTCTAATTATTTTATGGGTGATATGTCAGAAGAGTAAGGAATCAAAATTAATTCCATTCTATAGAATGAATATTCTGAAGGATTATTAACATTTCAGAAAATTTACATCATTATGGGACTGCTTGATGAAAAACTCTACTCTTGTTCCATGCAATATAATAAAGAGAATGACAGATGACTATGACAGTTAAAATAATAAAGCCTTAGGATCTTGGTCACAGCTGGATATATAATATCAGATTAGAAAGACCAGTGATCTTGTTTGCCTGTTGAATTAAATGACAATATAAACTTCTGCAAATAAATTATTTTAACATCTATGAAAAGCTTATTTTTACTGTATTTGCAAAACTTGCCTAGCAGACCAGAAACATACAAAAAATTGTCATTTTCAAAAGGCAAGTCATATTCCCTCCAATATTGCTGGCTGTTCATCTCAGTCCATCAGATTGGCATTTATTTTTATTAACAAAGCACGAGTTGTTTTCGTTTAAATAAGATGATACATCATTATTTCTTTTTAAATAAGGAATGTATTATTCACTTTATTCTTCTTTTTACAATTTTTTCTCTCGTCTCAAAGAGCTCTATTCACAATTAACCCTTCAGTAAGGAAGGGATCCAGGAAGGCAGCTCCCTCTGGTGTCAGTCAATGTCCTTTCTTGTGACAGCCAAATAAAATGTCTTGGAAGTGACATGTTGCCTTTTCTCCCCCAAGAATGTGAGTGTGTGTTGAGAGCCTTTTTTGAATGACTACTTGCCTGACATTTAAAACAGACCTATGAGCTGAAAATAGAATACTAGCTAGCAGCTACTAGCTGAAATCAGAATGAGAATAATTCTGGTCACAGTCTTCCTCATTTTTTTAAATTAAAACCAACAAAATCCGTGGCACCGACTTCTGTTTGCTACCATGGCAGTAAGTGTATAATTGCTTATAAAATCTGAAAAAGCAACTGATGAGTTTTACAGTTCTCCTCTTTAATCATTTGTTTCCCTTAATTTGTTTTATCTCTTAATTTTCCCCCACAATTTCTTAAACTTTTGCCCAGAGTTGGCTTCTGTGCACAAACAAACAATTTCTAACAATCCAATACACCAATATGAAGGGATACTAAGGTAAAAGGTTATTTTTGTCTTATTCTGGGGGACCGGGTACATATCAGGTGAACTGAAGTTAACTACAATCACCCCATAAGGTTCTGAACCGTATTTCAGGCTAATTAAACAAAGTGTGGCAAAGAGATGTCTTATACGTCTTACATATTGTGTTGTTAAAACTCCTAGAACCACACCAACGTGCTGGAGCATCAGGGCAAAAATTAGCAGTACCCTCAAAACTCCAGTCCTTAAATTCACACGAACTACTGCATTCTCTATGCTGCATCCATTAGCAAACCTTAAGGAAAAGGCATTTAAATTAATCATTTTGCAACACTAGATCAGTTACCATGAGATTTAGTTACAGGCTCTCAGACAAGGAGTAGGACGCAAGTCCTGCAGCAAGACTTGCGCAAGAAGCCACCTCTTTACCATCCTTTTCCATTTTTAAAGAAAAAGAGTTCCGAACCCTCCAGCTGCACCTGACACTGAAACAGCATCCTGCAGATTGGTTGTGGCATCAGCAGCCTCTAGGAACCATGCTCTAAATTATAAGTAACTATTTGGACAAATAAATTGAGCACCTAAAGTGTTCAATGCCATAAAACATCATTTCTGGAAATTCAAGATGATGACTGGTAAATCTCAGGCCGATGCCAGATGCATCAAGTGGGACAATCAAAATTAGACAATTGTTGAATGTTGCTCAGCAGAGGGGAGAGGGGCGGGATTAACGTGCAGAAACAAAATCTAATACAACACACTTATCACTGGAATTAAATTATAAAAATATTTAATAGATTAAATATGTCACAGCAACATAAAGTGCAATGTATGAGGTGTAATATAATACATTTTCATATTATTAAATTTTATTTTAATATTAAAATTTAATTATATATAATATATATTATATATAAAATATATAATATATAATTATATATATATTAAAATTTAATATTAAAATAGTAAATATGTTCATATATTGAAACATACAAACCTGAAAATATCATTGCAGTTTAAAAACAAAGGTTTGGCAATTTGATTTTTTAAAAAGATGCAGAAATTGATAAAATATCAGAAAGAATAAGCTAAGCATTCAGTCTGTTGTACATCTATCTGCTATCATTGCTTGATTTCTACAATTCCAATCCCACTCACTATATAATGTTTTTGTCCAGTACATTTTCTAAAAAAATAAAAGCATGGAACAAAAGCAGACATAAAACCTGCCTCACGTCCTACTGCACAATCCCTTCCCAATATACTTACAATATGAAAAATTACGTTATTCACCACTGAATGGTTCCTTCCTACACAATATATTGTATGTATCAGAAAATAATCTTTCAGGATAACTAGTTACATAAGCCACCAACAATATATAACCAGGGTCCCTTTATAAAGCAAAACATGAAAGTTATCTAAGTCTATTAATACATTTTTCCTCCTCCATTAATTCCTACACATAATTTAACGTATCCATTGCCTGTTGATTGAGCTTCAAGTCTTCACTACATTAGTTCTATTTAACTTAATGTTTTAGCAAAAATCAAAGTATATCTGAGTTCCACTCAAAACACCAGGCTTGTTTCTCATCAGGCTCGTTTCAGTTTCACAGCTCGGCAATCAGGAGATGGACTAACAGCTGGGAGACTGAACTGTCTCCCAGGCTTGGAGACAAGAAGCTTGGTAGATCCTTGAGAACTTTAGTGGCTATGGCTGGGTGAGCTCTAAAAAATGATGTACTAAGTATAGTTCAGCAATGCTAACTATCATCATGAAGGAGGTAAGGGGAGTCCACAAGGACTGGATTTAAGGATTGTAACTGAAGAGACAACTTGATTCCTTTAGCCAGCAAAACTGAACCAGGCATTTATCAGACAACCTGACCAGGATACCAAAAGTATAAAACTCTGGTGAAAGCCAGCTCTGAAGCAGGTCTGATGTTTCATGTTGACACCCAAAAAGAGAAAGACAGCCATAAAAATCTCCAGTATATGGAGGTCCAAGGTATCATTTCCTATCTCCCACTGAAGACACTACCAAGTAAATGGGCTGAGATTATCTATTCAGTATTCAGAAATCTGTGAAAAAGGCTGCTGAGAGCTGAACCTGATGTTGAAGGCACCAGTCCCAAAGATTGTTACACCAGGAAGACTTGCTCTCCCTTTTCTTCTTTAATATTACCTGAATTCACTGCTCTGTGTGGGCAAGGAATTAACGACACATAAGATCTTGTTCTGCTAAGACACACTTATTTTCAATGAGAAATTACTGACCAGTTGTTCACCCTCTCATTATCATTTGAAGTGGAGATGGAACAGCACGACATTGACATCACTGCTGCTGGGGAGCCAACATCAAGAAATTAGAGAGAAGTCTTTGAGAGGATGGGGGTCTCTGAAAAGCAGAGTAAGCCTTTAGTTTTCAAGTCCATCACTTCCCTTACCCCATGTGTGTAAGAACACTTTCTCTAGTGTTCCCTGGCAATCATAGTAATAATGAAGAAAAAGGGATGACTACTTCAGCACATTCATGGAGAATACTGAACATGCTTGTGAGTACAGTGAAAAGGAGGATTCCCCGGGCAGGATTGGCCACAGGGATTCTGCTGGTTCAGGGTTACTGACTGAAGCTGCAGATCTGCAGAGACCTACCTCCAATCATGCAACATGTGGGGACCTCGCCATGTGCTGAAGATAGTGTCCAGAGAGGATGAAGAGAGAAAGAAGTTGGTCTCTGAGCTGAAGAGGCCTCCTCGTTCTAAAGATTAGTTGTAATCCGGACAGCTTGCTGCTAAGTACCTCTGGAGAAACATTTCCCACTTATTGAATGTTAACACCTTAAGCCATGGCAAACTGAAGGTTTTCCTGAGATGAGAAAATGTCTCTCACAAGATAAGCAGTGTTGGAAGCTCTCTAGGGAATGGCATGGTAAGCAAAAAATAAGGAAGTTAAAAGCGTCTGAGGAAAAAAAAAAGGGGGGAAGAAATAATATGCTCGAAACTCAGGGTTTCGCTCCTGAAAACTAACAAATAAAGGGTGAGGAAGAGAAATGACTAACTGGGAGGATGTGGTAAAACCAGAAAATTGTACAAAGAAAGGACAGAAAGAGAGGAAAGGCTACTGAAGGCTCAATATTAATTGAAAATTGTTTTCACTGACATAAAAGGCACTCCAGCTAGCAAAGAAGAGTTATGCAGCACTCGCTTTATTTATACAGATGTAGAAATAAAAAAGGGAAACGACATCTTGCTACAATGGAATAGAAGTTCTGGTCTGAATGCCTGCAATATAAATATTCATTAAAGGAACACACTCAAAAGGAGAAATGTTCTTCTCCCCAGATGGAGGTGTCAGAGACCAAGGCCAAGAACAAACTGCATCAGTCAGGTTTCTTATGTGGTACTGAGATTCTGTGTACAGGGAACAGATGAATAAAAGGAAAAACAAGACTGGTCAATAGCTGTGACCAAAATGAGGAGGTTACATTCACACAAGAGAACTATTTATCCATCTTCTAACAATGGCACAGCTGCACAGTGCTATCTGTTGTGTTTCATTTATGCAGGAATGCTATAGCCTGACATATACCAACTCAGGCAGTACTGGAGTACTAATGGATCTGCAATATTGCTGAAAACTATAGGTAAGCACTTCTCCAAAGCAGATACAGTCAGCAAACAAGAAATACAGGGAAAAATGGCTAGGAAACTTAAACAGCTGTTGCTGTTGTCCAGAGAGTTTCTGTTTCCACAGTGCTAAGAAAAGCTGTCAGATGACAGATCCTTTTATGAAGTTAGAGAAGACTGGGAATAGACAGGGTAGAAAAATTACTTACTGGCAATTTAATATGTTGTATCAAGACAGACTGATGTGTTTTCATGCTCCAGGGAGAACAGCAAGGACTATCACTCAGAGCAGAAATAAATATTCTGTCTTTTCATCTCTACTTCTTTTAAAGGTCAAAACATTTCTCAGATTGAACAATTAAAAGCAACATATCAAATAAAAAAGATGAAAGACACATAGCAGCTATTGCTGACGCGCTGATGTAAAGATATTTTTATTTTATATTAAAAATATAGGAAAACAGAATTCTTGTCATTCTACAGGTATTGTTTCTGCAGGCATGTCCTACTTACACATAGTACCCAAGAGTATAGAAACACGGTCCTGTCCAGGCTGAAAGGACCTGCATAAGTCATCTAGTCCAACACCCTGCTCAAACCAGATCCAATTAGATCCAGCTGCTTGACTAATCCAGTCGAGTTATTAATACCTCCAAGAACGGAGGTGTAACCACATACATGACAAAATTCTACACTTAGCTTTTCTAAATAATCTTTGTTGGTATCATTTAAAGTACTGGAGGCTCTAATTCCGTCACAGAGCTCTTTGTCCATATCATATCAGAAGAAAGGTTAAGAATGACTGGTCTCGAGAGTCATAATGGCAAGAGATTAATCCTCCATTTGAGAACCGGTACCTGAAAAATCTTAGAGGCAGTAATCACTCAGTGCTAATGAGGACAAAGACCATGCATTTAAATTTGCATAACTTTACAGTCAAAAGCAAAAGCAGCTTTAGTTTAAATGAAATTAAACCCTACCAGAACACTCCGTTTCCACTCTCAGAGAAAAGCCTCATTTAATCTACAACTTAAAGGCTGATTCTCAAACATATACATTATCCACAGAAAACAAAAAGGGAAGCACTGCAGAGAAGCTGGTTGCCAGGGGACGGCTGCAAAACCATGTCTGCGGGCTGTGACTCACGGGCAACTACTAAAATTTATTTGCATGTCAGCAGGCCTTGCTGTACACTGGTAACAAGGACACATCAAGTGAAGACTGGTTATTTGGCTTTAAGCAGGTGGGAGACAAAATTCCTATGCCAGGACTCCCAGCTTTTCTTGAATTTGTATTGCTACTAGCACAAACAGCCAGAAAAGCTAAAAGAATTCTGGAGCAAAATACTTTCATCGGTACTCATAGATCTGTAACATGATCTCCACTTCTATAAAGCAATCCTTAACATTGCTGAGAAATAAGGACTAATTTGCAAAACATCTTCTATTCAACTGCAGGATTCTGTTGTTGTTGAAAACACACAACAGTACAAAGCAAAAAATTATGGGTTGAAGAACTAAATCAGTTGATGGCACAAAACTCAGAAAAAGAACACTTGTCATTCAGTAATTTGGTTGGTATTAACACTGCCAGTAGAAAACCTACAGACACCATGATGTTATTTGGAGGGAAGAAAAACGGATTGAAGTAACAGGTCCAGCTCATCAGTGTTCAACTTAAAAAAAATTCTGAGTCACCTATTCTGGTCTTGCTGTTGCAGAGTAAACTAGTGCATTTTCCCTTCTCCTTTACCTTCCCTGTAATTTCCTGTGTGCCTTTTTGACCACTAGTGAGTGACAAGTTCACAACAGAAACTCCTCTCAAGTGAAACCAGCTGATTTAAGGCTCATCCCTATGTAAGCACGCTTCACGTAGAACCACATTCCTTTTTACAGAAAATGAGTTTACATAATTACGCTTACATTCCCTTGAAAGTGTCTAACTGTGCTATGCATTAGGCAAGTCATAAAACAAATGTGGGAGCATTCAATGGATACTCTTCAGTACTTTTTTTATCCCTTAACTGAGTTATTTCTGTTCAGGTATTGCTTCAACCTACCTCTTCCTGAACAGTTCTATACAGAATGTCAGGCATAAGGTCTGTATACCACAAAAACATAGAAAAGGCAGCTGAATCTCCATAAGCAAGCACTGAGATCTTGACATGGAGTTAGAAGCTGGTGTTCTTTAAGACTGAAAAAACAAGCGATTCATTGGGGTTTTTTTAAGGTCAAATGAAACCTCCAAATGAAAATATCAAATGTAAATTCGGTATGCCACCTACAAAAGGAAATTTCCCTAGATGAAGTATGTAATCAAATAAGAATTTTTAAAACAAGCAAACTAAAATAAACAAATACAATATTAATAAGAGTGACTTGGAAGAAGAGACTAGTACATGAGCGGCTGTCCTGAGAGGGCTTTTGGCAAAATTAAGCAAGACCATAGAAGGTGATTGCATACTGTATCCTAATCTGATACGCTCTTAGTTCACTGAAAAGAATTTGCATAGTTATTTTCCTTGCTGTTGCAGCAGGTATACTAACAATATTCATATTTACGTGCTGTAAGCATTCCTGTCTCAGTTGCATAATTCAGTGTCCTCAGTCTTCAACCTAATAGCACCTTAACAGCTTTGAAAACCTGCCAAAATGGAGTCACCAAACAGTATACTATCAAACCAATAACTAAATCAATCTATTTAACTAATTAGGCTACATAACCAATGAACCCTATGACCTAAAAGGCTTTTCATATTGTAGATGGATATATATGCACATTTTAATATTTAATGTGTTGGTAGTCTGTAAAATAATAATGTTCCAGTGGTTAAAAAGCACCTGCAGTCTTGGAAATTCAAAATGCTATCATGCTGGTTCATAGTTCACATAAAGCAGAAAAAACAACCCAGAAAGGAGCCTTTTCAGAAAAACTCCTTCAGAGTTCTAGAGTTTAAGAAGTATTTACTCCTCTCAGATGCGCTGAGTGAAAAATTGTTGACAGAACGGAAAAAAAGGAAGAGAAACTTTCAACTGTTTGAAATACTATGTAACGATTACATTTCTGGGCTTATTATTTTAAAAGACAACTACTTTTTTTCTGAATGATCGCAACATGACCAAGGGTTTAAGTTAAGAGAATTAAGCAACCAGTGATATATTCCTCATTATGTCATATTCCTTAATCAAGAATTGCTCTCAGGTTAGCAATTACTGACTTCATTAACTACCAGATATCATTTTCTGTCATGTCCCACTGGTAACAGAAATATCTGACTGAACAGTTTTAAGACGTGCTGCTGCAAAAATTCCCACCTTTCTTTCACAGGAGTCCACGCTAGTCAGCAGCCACAAAAGGAGTACATTCAAGGCTCAGAGAATTTGAAAAGGTGTTCCTACTTTAACCACAAAAACTATGACTGTAAAATATATTAGTATACAGCTATTAGGACAAAGTACTTACTTAGGCTACTCAGTTGTCTGATTATATTTGCCAAGGAGATATTGGTGACACATTCCAATTCATTCTTGATACCTCGGGGCAGAGCTGTGTGGCACAGGTGCCTGGGGTCTATGTTTCTTTTCACCAGTGGCATTCTGAAATGTATCAGAGGACCAGCAAACCTGTAAAGAAAGGAGACAAAATACTGTTATCAGTTTAATTATATTTTATATTCAGATTATGTCTAAGTTAAATTGACTAATCCTAACAAGATAAAAATACCTCCGCAGTACTGATGGAATTCATTGCTCTGTGAGCACATAAAACTTTTCATCTTTGCCTGATGAAAGGCCATTTCATTCTCTCTCTTTAAACCTTTACCTGACTCAGATGCCAGTGAAGTGACAAATCTTTTTTTACAGTTCATGCTTTTTTCCACCCCCCCTGAAAAATAGACAGGAAAATCTTCGCGGTACAAAAACATTAAAGAATTATTTCCTTCTTGACTGACTACTTCCTTATTCAGGCTAGGCAAAGTCCAACAACAAATTCCCTTTATTATGAGGTCAAAGTCAAACTAGTTGCCTATTCCACCTGAAAGGTAGATAGGATCCACTCATTATGCAATGTCATGTTACCAGCAGGAGTCACCCTTCTAGTCTAAACATCACTTCTAAATCACACCTAATCAAGGTAAGAAAAGATGTTTCACTTCCACCTACACTGCTACTGGCAATAAATTAGGCTAAGAACGTATCTTCCAAATACAAGTCTCTTCAGTAAACTTGGAGTGCAAAGTCCTCCATGACTCAGAAATCCTACCCCTCCATACATTTCAAAATTCACAAATGTTAAATTAAGAGTCTTTACTAATACTGCAGACAGTGTAGAAATCATCTCAGGCAGTGAATCCCAGGCTTGTAATTTTCTGTACCCACAGCACTGATTGGAATGAGTTTCCCAGGGGGCAAGTTATGCCTCTCATCTTATTAGTGCTGCTTATGAAGATCTGTCTACTAAAACTTTTCTTCATGAAAAATGGATTCCCTAAAATTCTGTAATTTTTCCATCATCTGTCATGTAAAACCCTGGATGCCCAATGCAAACCTCCCATTTGATACGCAGAGAACGGATACACTTGATACTGGTACAACTTCGTCTCTCTTCCCATTGCAGAAGAGACAGCACTTTCTGCAGACAGCAAGGCAGTCGAGTTCTCCACAACACAACCCGCAGTCCTAGTTCCTCAGCCAGACAGCCCCTGCCACAGCTTCATGTGCCTTCTGCTTAGAAGCTTTATCCCAAACTGTTCCCAGGATGCAGCTACGGCTTCATGTTGCACCACAGAAGGTATCTTCCCTACAGTATATTTTTCACTCACTGTTACCTTTACTTGGTCGAAACGGAGATTTTTTTTGCATTAGAATAACATAAGGCCATGGTGGTAGAGCTGAAATTTTGCTGACCTAGAATGACGTAAGGAATTGAGAGTCAAAGACGACTGTAATGGAATATTTTCTTTCCTCAGACTGCTTAGTTTTCTCATTGCCACCCTTCCTGGGAGTATATTATTTCACTGAACCCAGGGTTCATAGCTGGAGGACCCAGGCAGGATCCTTAAGTCTACCTGAGAAACACCTCTGTGTTTCCAGCATCTGATTAGACTTCATTCATTGCATTTTAACACCATGTCTACCGCCCTTATTTTCTTGGAAGAACAATCAAAAATATTTTACGATTTTGAGGGATAAAAAACAATGAAAATAATTCTTCTAGTCGCTGCATTAAAAGGAAGATCGTACAGTTCTAAAATTTATAATTTAGTTTCTCAATATTAACAGTAAAAATTATGGAAGTGTGCATGGGGCAGAGGTAAACTATAAGTACACATTTTTATTTTCTAGGAATAGCCCAACACTGTCTAGACTCTAAATATTTAAGTACCAAATAGCTAGCTACTACATACTAGCTAAATGAAATAAAAAGTGCAAACACCGTCTCTGATAGAAGCAATGACAAAGTGTTCATAGTTAAAGTGAGACTTTACACTTGCTGGTACAAGACACAGGTGGCAGCACGAAGCAGGGGAGATCAAATGGACCCCACCAGCAGAGCTCCTGCTGCCCTAGGGGCACACAGCCCCTGTCCCCCCAGTGACAAGCCTCTGAAAAACCCCCAACTACAGGCTCCTCCTTATTGCAGCTCCCCAGCAGAAAAGAAACACAACAAATGATACGTGAGCGATGTTCTACAGAAGCAATTAAATATTAATTCCAGAGTTAAGCCCTTTCTTGATTACTGCTTTAATGATGCTGTTGTATCAACAGCACAGTAGGCAAGTCTTTCAAAAAGAGGTCCGAACAAGTATGTAAAGAAACGTTTTCTCAGCAAAATTAAAAATCTGCATATAAAAGAAACCAAAATAGTCCTTATTTCTGTCTAATACAGATCTGAGTTAATAAGGTTAAAAAAAAAAAATCTGTAAATAACAAGCATAAAGCCAGCTGATGGCTACTGCACTTTTGTTTTATCTTACATAATCAATGTTAGTAAGTGACGATATTGCTCTCCCTCCTTGATTTTATATCGTTAATTTAAAAAATTTGCCTAATTTATAGCATGTACAGATCATAAAGCTTAAGATGCTCAAGTGACTTTAGAAAACTCTGTGCAACAGTAATTAAAAAAAAAAAAGCTTAAAAGTAATTGCATCTAAGTGCTAGGTAGATTCTAAGTAACAGCGTTTGAGTGTGTACTGCCCTTCACCAGACTGATTTGTCTCTAGTATAGAATATTTAACAAAATAGCTGAAAAGAGGCAATATTGGCCCCAACATTTTCTCTAACAGGCATAAAAAGATGCTGGACAAGCAGAGATCAAAAGCCAGAACTCCCTGGACCCCAAAATGTACAACTCTGAACCTGAATAGAAGTCCATTTAAGACAATGGAAATTTTCTTGCTTTGGCCTCTCTGGAATGTGCAGAAAATCTACTTTTTGACATTTTCTATCCCCCAAACCCCACAAATACTGTTTTCTAATATCTCAATAACGCTACCCAAAGAAAGCATAACAAGAAAAGGCAGCAGAAGCAACAGTAAGTGTGGTAAAAGTTACAGTTTTAAAACAAGAATAAACTTTGAAAGGAAACAAACAACAGAAGATAAAACTGACAAATTATGCATCATGTCTGAAAACTATGCAAAGCCTGAACAAAGAATATTTCCCCATTTCTCACAGAAACAAGAAAAGGAGGCAACCAAGGAAAATATCAATCTGCTTAAAACAAAAGAAAAGGCATTTCACACGATGTTTAATAAATTGTGGAACTCATTGCCACAGGATGCTGTATACGACAAAAATACCTGCTGGTAATTTGTCCACCACGAACCACATATTCTTTGCAGTTTGTTGCAACCACTAGAAGATCTTGATGATTCCTCCCCAATTGTATGCAACAGCACACTCAACTTTACTGTACCCAAACAATTTCTTCACTCCTATAACTGATGTCTTTCCTAATGCAGTTCTTATCAAGAACGCTGAAAAATTCTGAAATCACTATATTTATCATGCAGCTTTAGAGCTGTGAAAGAAGAAAAAACAAAAAAGGCATTGTTACAACCTAGTATATCCTTTAAGCTAAAAGCAAAAAAAATACACACACCCCCACACCCTGCTCCCAAACCATAACCCAAGCTGCTCGGGCAACAAAGGAAAAACTCTTTCCTAGGTCATAAAATCCTGTCAGCACGTTGCTCCCCAGCAAGTCCTGGAAACTGTTTGCAATCCCAAAGAGGCAGGAGAGAAGCAGCGCGTCAGTGCCTGCGAGCATCCCCAGGCTGAAGGGCAGGTTACACGACACCTCCTCAGAGGATTCCAGTTCTCCTCCTGCCTCACAGGTCTCAGCTCCCCCTCCCCGCAGCCCCACTGCTCCCCGCCTCAGGCTCAGGATCCTCAAGCACAAGTATCTCTTCCCGACTGTCCCACACAAATCTTGGAGGCAAGCCTTAGGAAGTGGCACTAGTTTACACTCAAATTAACTGGAAGTGCTTCAGTCTACAGCAATCTTTAAGTGAAACTCCTCTTTACAAAGAGACGCCGGTCTCTTTCGCAGAGCCACTATTGAAAACTCTTCTCCCCTGCTTCCGGTGCACCCTCTGAAGCACTACAAATCCACTTGAGAAGCCAACTCTAATCTTCCTTACAAACCCCTCTACTTCAGTTGCACAATGGCTGGCACAACCTCACCCCCCACACATATGCTGTGAGAATGCGTACAGAATACAAATACATGTATATACTGAGTATCCAATGTTTTTATCAACTTCTCATGCTTTGACACGTGATTTTTTTAGGAATTAGGTAAAATGCTCTAGTTGCTTTTTCAGTTAATTCCTATTACTTAAAGAATCAGAGAACAATGGTACTAATGAAAGTTAATTACTATCTTTTTACAAGAGCAGCCTTAATGAGATTTGACTGAACTTCTTTACGAAAGGCAAGTTGTTTTGTGTCCTGTACAGCCCTCTTCAGCCATCAGGGGCCTTAGGGGTGATGCTCTTCTATCTCTGTCCCACACTCCTCAAACACTGCTGGCAGCGCCTGAGAAACCTGCTCTGGGGGCACCGCCCCTGCTGCCCACACCGCAGCTCACACCGGGAGGGTTACACCTTCCTGCTGGTGCCAAGAATCACAGAACCATCAAATCATAGAATAGTTTGGGTTGGAAGGGACCTTCAAAGGTCAGCCAGTCCCACCCCCTGCAATGAGCAGGGACATCTTCAACTAGATCAGGTTGCTCAGAGTCCCGTCCAGCCTGGCCTGGAATGTCTCCAGGGATGGGGCATCTACCACCTCTCTGGGCAACCTGGGCCAGTGTTTCACCACCCTCATGGTAAAAAATTTCTTCCTCATGTCGAGCCTGAATCTCCCCCACTTCAGTTTAAAACCATTACCCCTTGTCCTATCACAACAGGCCCTGCTAAAAACTCTGTCCCCATCTTTCTCATAGGCCCCTTTTAAGAACTGAAAGGCCCTGGCAAGCACTGGTGTTGGAAACAGCTACTGTTTTCCCTTCAAAACGCTCCTGTAGAAATATCTCAGAATTGCAAAGTAAGCGGAGAAATGTTACATTACTAGAAGCTTGTTAAAAATCTGAAATGTCAGTTGTCACAGTAATGAGTCAGGTTTTCTAGCAAATACAAGAAGACAAGTAGGAATGAAAACACAACATTAAGGTGGGGAAAACTAACTAACCTGCCCAAGAGCTTAACTGGTAATTAAACTATACTTCAGTTTTTCTTTCAGAAGACTAATGAAATTTGATGATCATGTGTCTTTTTAAATGAAAGTTTACTTCTGATAAAGGTTACATTTTGCCCTTAGTAAATTTGACATTGTTTTCTCAGCATTAATTAATGAAAAATATTAATTTATCATTTTTATATAATATTCCAATAACACAGCACTGAGTGCCCTTGCTTTCGGGGGATTAAATTTACTTCCAACTATCTCTATAGCATATCTGTATGCCTTAATATTACCGCATGTCTTGTAGTTTTCCTTTAACAATGTGCAACAGCAATGCCTTTCATATGCCTCATTTAATTGATCACGTTCTAGCTCCTGGCAGAACAGATCACAGTTTGAAACACAACAATCAATTTAATGCTTCCCCACCCACTCTTAGAAACAGAAATAGACTATACAGTAGTTTTTATATTTGCTTATATAGTCACGTACTAACTAGATCTACACTATACAGACTTTGGGACTGAATGAAAGTAGCTAATAAAAATATCCAAATGTATTAATGAATCTGGTAAAATTAGAATTGTATCAGTTAACGAAACAAGCTCATTTTCTTATCAAATTTTCTGTTAATTATTCTACCATACATCAGGTTATACTAGTTGCAGAAAAACCAAAGACAAGATCTTGCAATACACACCTCTACTACGAAACGGCAAATGTGCAAAGACTTCAAGCAGCTTGTTTCTCTGCAGCTCCCACTGCAGCATCAAGGTCTAGGTAAAAAGTCTGAGAAAAAAAACAGACACCACAGTAGGGTGTCCTTCACTAAAGTAGGCCACCACCACCTACTGCTGAGTAGTATGAGTCAACATAACGATTTTAAAACTCTCAAAGCAATTAACATCCCTTAGAAGATACATCTTGGAACTGACAAGAAGACAACAGGTATCTTAAACTGACAATTGAACAGAAATCTGTTAAAATTACAGTTCTGCAATCCCTTCTGTTATGAACCGTGTCACAGAATGGAAAATCTCCTCGGAACATCTCCCTCGAACCTCAGTCTTCTGCGACTTGGTCTCAAAAATATTTCTAACTGCAGATGACTAGGAAAAGATGACTTTATTGTAACTAAAAAACATTGTCAGACAACATAAACACAAAATATGTTACTAGAAAGTGATGTTGACATCACTGCTGTTTGAGAGTAAAGTGAATTGTTTACATCTTAATACCTCCTATACTAGATTGTATGTTCAAAAAAGTTGTTACATATTTGGTTAATGTAAGGAGCAATGACTATATAGGGTATATAAAGGAAGCTGATAAGTTATTTTTAATTAAACCACAGAGTAATTAATATTTTATTTGTAATCACAAATATAAAAAATACTGTTCCTGAACTAATACCAATAACAGCCTCTCAAAACTTCTCTTAATACTCTGTTGCTGAACTGAATATAAGAATATGCAGAAATGGATTAATATGTCAATAGGCCACTGAAGTCTCTATCTCAGTAATATTGTGCAGGAAAGTACTTGAGATGCAAGATAACAAAAATATTTCCAACTCCTAAAATTATAAAATCTATTTTAAAATGAACTTGTAATTTTTATTCTGTATTTAGTACAGACTGGCTCCTGTATTGTTGTAATTGTCTGTGGCGATTATTATTTTCTTCCTATAGAACAATCTGTAACCATCTCAGTATATCTGTCAGATCAGATAAGCAAAAAAAAAGAGAATGCAGTCACAAAAATGGGTAGGACTCAAGTTCTACTCAATCTCCAAGGCATAATTACAGACAGTGTCAAAACATTACTTTTCAGCTACTAACATGCAGCCAGTTTTCTCCCAGATGTGCATCATAAGACTACAACTTCTCCCTGGTGCGGGCATGCACACCTGCACACAGGTAGGCACACTCATCTTTAGAGAACATGGAAAAAAACATTTGAAAATTATGGCTTTGATTTTAGACCCAAACCACAGCTACATCTACTTCTGTGCCAAAATATCTAAGTTTCACCTTTATTCAGCTAAAAAAACAACCAAACAAAAAGGCAGTATTTTTTTACACTGGAAAAAACCAAGTTCATATTTTCAGCTCTATATTGGTTGAGACTATCATGAAACAGTGTAGCAAAAATGAAGGCAATTTTTGAAAGTTATGGGCGAGAAAAAATGGAGTAGTTAATTATTTGTATGCTGACTTTCAAGAGCTATATCTGTGATAAATTCGTTTTTTCCAGAAATGTTAGTTACTGTCACTGAGGTAACTCCAGTGATGGCAGCAACAGCAGAATTCCCAGCATAGGTAACACTGCAAAACAGGACCCCCTAGTAACTGCACAGTAGTGCTGCTAATGCAGCAAGTATAACTTAATTAATAGAAACAGCAGTAGTATTTCAGGGGGAAAGCTGACATACCAATTCGTAACTACAGGGGCTACCTCAAGTTTTAAGGGAGGCAAAAGCACATTTCAGTAAGATGCTGCAAACTGGGTCGAGTCAAGGAGCTACCTGTACAAAAATAAATACAGCATCATAGGATGCAGCAAGCAGTTTGTACTGAATGTGTCCAGCCCTCAGGGCATCCAGTTTTGCTGGGGAAGATCTTTAGAGCTTGACTCCAGCTACAACCTGTCGTATGGCTTTGGGCTTTCTCAGGGTCCTTACACACTCGTCTGAAATTCCTCCCACGCGTGTTTAGCTCGCGCTGCCACCGGCCCCCTTCTCGCAGTGCGCAGGTGATGGAGGCTGTCCCCCCCATTTATACGGTCCTCTCTTTCCCCTCGAGCCCTAATGAAAGATTTCGTCCCAATTATGTGTACAGAGCAAAAACCTAAGGTATCCTAAACATGACGAGAGAATATTCAGCTCAGTATCAGTTTCTTTTTCCTAATACGGCTGCAAAATCCAATAGGGTTAAATAAACAGCAGGCAGATTTTGCACATCTCTTCCCTTTTGTTAAGCAGAATTCCTATTAATTAAGTGGAATTTGAACACAAACAATTTGAAGCACAGCAGCTCACAAACTGCGGCTTTTTTAGACAGTTTTTTTTCTACAAGGCTAAGCTCAGCTTTATTTCACACAACTGAAGTTTTTCTCCTTTGTTTTCACCTCTGATTTTCTGGAATACTACCTACTGATCTTTAATTTATTAAGCATCAATCCTTTTAACCATGTTCCTTCCTTCATTTTTACCCTCTACCAACAGCTTCTGTCTTACTGTGGTGTCTTTTAAACATAAGTTTATGAAATTTATGAAATTTAACAAATCTACAGCAAAAGAAAAAATAAAACGACAGCCACCATAAGTGCAGTTATTGATGTGCCTTGCTAATAACTGTAAAAACTTTTCTGTTCATCTTAATAAAGAAACTATTTAAATCAAATTGCTCTTGGGAAAAAAAAAAAAAAAAAATAGGGTTCAGCACTACCTACCCTGAACATTAGGACTGCTGGGGGCAATAAGGCACTAAAGCCACTTGCGTTTCTGGCTCATAGACAACATTCAACGAACAAAGTTAGATGTGACACATTGCATTTTATTGTTAGGTTATCAACTGAGAAAAAAAAAAAACACGCAACTCCTTGCACTTTTATTTCTATTAAGCTTCCTGAATAAGTTAATTTAAAAAATACACAGTATATGTACAATGTATTTGCATTATATATATTCACACACATACACTGCTACCTCAAATAGAAATATTTTAAATATCATATGTAAGAGTTGAAAAAAGAGCTGCAAAATTTCCTATCAGCATTACTAAATATTATTCAGATTACCCTGTACTCATTATTTTTCTCCTAGTGAGCTCCTGTCACGTCATTTGATTAAAAACAATTTTGGAAGTATCCTGGTTTCTAATTCAGGTACAGCCAAGAATGCTCAAATTAATTTTTGATTACAAGTTTTCCTCCATTCCCCAAAGGCTAAAAATGTATTAATGCATTACATACTATGTGATTTGAAATTGCTTTTTGAGACCTACGTTTTATCTGATGACATTTTTTCTCGCAGCATTAATCTGGTTTTCCTGTTAACAGTTTCTACATACGGTGTGTAACACAAAAGCCCTATGACAGATTGCAACAAAAGCTCTTTATTATAGTCCTGACAGAGACAGATAACTAACCCAGTGTTAATTTAAAATCAAAACCTTAGTACCAGAACTAAGGATACAGCTTCTGTGGTTTTGCGTATCTATCATAATACCTTTGAGAATTTTCTAAATTTTTTCTTGAAAATGTATATTCTAAATATTACCTTTGTTACAGTCCTGTACCAGCTCAGGATAACACCTGTTAAATGTACACGTCGACTGTCTAATTTTATAAAATTTACCAAATGCATATCAGCTGCACGCCAATATACTTCCATTGCACGGATACAACAACCTGCTTTTGAACGGACAGCGTTTCGTGGCAGTAAATAACGAATATTTACAGAAAAGGTACCTGAACTTCCCAACTGCTCTGAGAAGTAACGTGGTGGGCACTGGGAAGATCGGGTGTCTCACCCTGGCTGGGGTGCAGAAGCCCCACGTTCCCCACTTCCAGAGCTCCCCGTGCCGAGGCGGCCCCTGGGCTGGGGCACCGGGAACCGCAGCCAACACCTCCCACGCCAGCCCCTGCCAAACAGGCTGGCCCAAGCACAGACCATTAGAATTCAACATGCAGTGCCCTGCCTTAACAACAGAGCTGTCCTGACAAAGGAAACACAGAAGCGCTCACCCCCGCTGACCAAAGCCTGCTCTTTTTCCTCAGACACAAGTGGAGAACCCCCTGAAGGCAGAGTGATTAAAACAGAATTATTCCTTTGGTACCAAGCTACAACTGGTAAATATTAAATTACGACGTGCCAAAAGTGAAAGAAATGAGTGGCTGTGCATGGGTGAGGAAAGGAAGGGGAATACGACAGTCTGGGCCTTTTGCCATGTTGACCATACTGCTGAATCCAAGAAATTAGATGCTAATGAAATAATAAATAATGTTGGGAATCTGCAGTAGTGATTAGACCAGTATACAGAGGGGGCTGGGACTAAGAAACCTCATACAAGGCAGAAGCTACTTATGCAGTTACCATGTATTAATCCACCAGTGATACACACGATACTAACTAGTGCTCACTTACTAAACTAAATAACAGGTATCGGTAATGACTATCGGAAGCTTTTTGTGCCTCAAAACATTACTAGAGATTTGGGGAAGTGATGTTAGCACTGCAAGCGCCAGAGACAAGCCATGTATTTAAAAACGGAATTTTCACTGCACTTTATGCTATGATACCAAATGCCTAAATGCATTTTATGCCAGGATACCAAAACCACAAATGACAGATTATGGGTTGTGATTTTCTTTTTCACAGTTTTAAAGGAAGACTTAAGATAATAGCAACTATCAAGTGAGATGTACAGATGTGTAATAATCACCCTACTATTACTAGCTAAGCTTCTTTGTAGATGAATTTTTCCCCCTTGTGAACAATAACAACCCTCAGAAGATTTGTTGCAAAAAATGTGAGTGTGTATAAACAACATTTTGCTCTGTCTACTGTCACTTATGCTACTTAAAATGTTTGAACAGACATGCTGCAGGAAAAGGGTATTAACATTCACAGATAAGTTGTTTACTCTTGAACAGAAATGTTATTAAATATTCAACAGTCCAGAAACACTGATGATTTATATTACTGAAGGCTAGAAACTGATCATTTCATTCTTCACTCAGTATGATGTCAAAACTCCCCACTGAAGTAAATACAGGATTTGCTTAGTAAGCACTCAGATGTGCCTGTTTCCTATCCAGTGCAGTGCTGTTTGGGCAATATCTTTTCCAGTATTTTTCCCATTCAATTTTTATCATTTTAGGTAGGGGTTTACAGTAATTTCTTGGGTAAACTCTTCTACAACCAACTACATCTCATACACCGGAAAATGTGCCAGTTCTCCATCTTTCCCTCTCAGTTTTGCTCCCCTACACTAATTCCAGTAATGTTTATTACTCTTACTGAAGTACCACTTAATTTATCAGCAGTATTCTTGCAATGTGGTATCCAAAATTGAAAACAGCATTCTGAATGCATTCATGTTACATGAGCACACCTAAACAGCTCTAAACATCAGGGTGGCGTTTAGCCAGCAATGTGCACTTGCAGCCCAGAAGGCCAATGGTATCTTGGGCTGCATCAAAAGCAGCGTGACCAGCAGGTTGAGGGAGGTGATCCTGCCCCTCTGCTCTGCTCTGGTGAGACCCCATCTGGAGCCCTGCATCCAGCTCTGGAGCCCCCAACATAAGAGGGATGTGGTCCTGCTGGAGAGGGGCCAGAGGAGGCCATGAAGATGATGAGAGGGCTGGAACACCTCTCCTATGAGGACAGGCTGAGACAGTTGGGGTTGCTCAGCCTGGAGAAGAGAAGGCTCCAGGGAGACCTTACTGTGGTCTTTCAGTATGTAAAGGGAGCTTATAAGAAATACGGAGAGAGACTTTTTACCAGTGCCTGTAGTGCCAGGACAAGCTTTAAGCTGAAAGAGAGTACATTTAGATTGGACATATGGAAGAAATTCTTCCCCATGAGGGTGGTGATGCACTGGACCAGGCTGCCCAGAGAAGCTGTGGATGCCCCATCCCTGGAAGTGTTCAAGACCAGGTTGGATGGGGCTTTGAGCAACCTGGTCCAGTGGAAGGTGTCCCTGCCCATGGCAGGGGGGTTGGAACTAGATGATCTCTAGAGGTCCCCTCCAACCCAAATCATTCTGTGTTTCTATGAATAATTTCATTCATACTATTATTTGTTGCTATCACCTACTCTAAATTTGCACCTGCATAAATTCAATATTGCAAGTTAGGATGTTCTTTTTTTCCCGATTAAGTTTCTAGTTTGGATGTCCTTTGAAGGTGAGGTCTGACGTTCAGACTCTCAAACTCTTGGTCCTTTAAGTAGCTATTCTGAAGGTAAATGAGATTCTTTGCAGGACCACATTTAGAAGTTAAAATAGCAAGTTTTTTTCTATTAGCCTAAATTGTATGACTTCCAAAGACTAAATAACCTTTTACAGAAAATCGAAGAAACAACTCATGCCAATATTTATTAACGAGAAGTGTGACACTATTTGCCTTTCTGTTATAACACTCTGATGAAAGATAAATAAGGCTGCATACTTTGTCCTATAAAAGAAACAATATTCATTTAGCAAATTTATGTTGCAAGTAGGGAATATCTGCAATAAATTTTTAAAACTTGTTATACTTTAATAAATTACTTCTAATATTTCTTAATTTCTATAAGCCATAATTTAAACACCTTAAAATATATCATAAGGAAAATCTTATTTTCCAGAAAAAATTAGATTTCCTCATATTTTCAGAAGCAGTATTTAAAACCCTCATTTTTACATATGTATTTTTCCCTAAATTTAAATACTAAGATTAACTTTATCCAGCATTTCTGCTCACTGTCTAGGTCTGAGTTTGAGAATATTCTTGCCAGGAAAGGAATAAATATTGCTGAGAAAACTGATTTTTTGTGCATGTGTGTGAACACTGGAACTAATTAAAGCGAGTTCTCTCAATGCTTTGGTGTCATGGTTGATTGTGAGCACTAACTAAAGCTGTTCCCATAATTGGGATATCTGTAAGATGACTTTCCTCTCTGGTTTCCTGTATCTATTTACATGTAAACTAACACTGTCCCCTTTCCACTGCCCATAGCATTTGCAAAGACATACATTTTCATAATACGTGCAGGAGTTTAACAATGTTTCAAATATCCATTCCCCTATGAAATTTGACTCATATCAGACAGGAGTTTAGAAATTATTGGGATGAAATAGGAATCACAGACAAACAAAAGAATGACTGTATTCACCTCCTTTTCTTGACTTCAGGTTTGGAAACTTGATTTTAAAAATAACATGGTTTTGTGCTATGCTTCAATCAACAATTACTTAAAGTTACTAGGCTTAAATAACAGAAGGCACAAACATGAAGAACATTCTGAAATTCACACATTCTTGTACTTTCTGATTTGGGCTTGGAAATACAAAATCCATGGGAATGAAAACTACAGTCACCAACCTGGAGATGCCCCCTCAGTTTCAAGCAGAGACAAACGATTGACATTTGGAAGCTCTGCAAGGGCACCTATCTTCACGAGGACAGGAGACTGTGTTCAGCTGTGCACTCCTCTTACATTAGACTTCTTAATAAAGAGACAGTAAAGGTACACTACAAGGCTTACGGCATCAGCATTATTAAATCACTATGACCAAAAAACCCGCATGTACATATTTATCAGGGAAAATAAGGTGTTCTTAGTCTGCAGGGAAAACATCTGTAACCCTCACAACCATTAGGTGTGACAATCCTAATATATTCTGTGATAAGGGAAACATTGAGTAAACAGAGATCTCTGCTGGCTCCTTTGAGGGAGTCAAGGCACTACAGACATGAAAAGGAAAAGAAGAGAAGGTGAATCTGTTTATTCTCTGCAGAACAGCAGATTAGCCCAGCCAGTCAAGAGGAAGGGCAGACCTAGTAAGGGAGTTAATAAAGTTGGCTCCTTCTCTCTTAACAAGTATTTAGCAAAGGGTACATGCTGGTTGAATAAAGATGGAGAAATGAGATTATCTTCAGCTGTCTCTGCAGGGAGCTCTGAAAAGATAGCTTGGAATTGTTAGACTTGGAACTAGTACATGTAATTATCAATTAATAAAGATACGTGTTTGCCTCAAAGGTAGATAACATCAAGAACCAGGGAACTCAATAATTTCAGTAATTCCTTCTGCATTTAAGATATGTTAACTGTAGACACACAGAGAATTTAGGACACAGTACTGGACTAAAACTGTCTAAATTTCTGACTATCAAATATTGGTGCTGTCACTAAAATATTGGTTTCAAGAATTAAAAAAAGGGAGGAAACAGGCATGGCTGGGAAGACAGCACCACAGTCACTTCAGCAGTCCCTGAGGACAGCAGTGGGAAGTCACCATACGTAGCTGAATGTCTGTGTTTCCACAGAATGCACAGAAATCACAGGTGTCTACAAAGAGCAATCCAGTCCATTTACATTTTTTTTTCCTACCAAAAATGTATGGAACCAATGGGAAATCTAAAAGGCCTCCATGTACTTCAGATAAACTCTATCCAACCTCTTTGAAGTGTAGGCACCAAAGGAGGGATGGTTCTTGCCTCCCAAACAAAAGCCTGCTGTTTGGAGAACTCACTCGAGAAATAGAAACACTGATTAAAGGATGGGAGCCAGATTAAGAGGAATGAATTCATATCTCCCTTATTGCAGTAATCAAAAGCATTAAGCCACAGAACATTTCGCATGAAAGCACTTGAAACTGAGCAAGCAAATAAGCAAGCCAAATCTTATCCAGAAACTGGGATATTAGCTGCAAGCAGCAGAACTAAGTTCCAGATCTTAATCCTAGGAAATAATTATGCATTTAAAAAAAATATATATCTTGTCGTTAGACAAAACCACCTTTAGAATTATTGATTAGAAAATTAGATATGCACCCTTCCAGTTTAAAGTCCTGGTTACTTGAAAAGTATTATTCCTCTACTGCTTAGCCCTTTCTTCCCTAGAAGGTGAAAGACGTAACTTGAGTGCTACACTAATACAGCATAACCAACTGAACGGTCTCTCAGTCAGGGCCAGTAACAACCACTCTCACATGAGACAAAATCAGTCACAGATCTAATCCCCAGCTCACCTTTTCAAGCTTCTCCTGGGAATGATAGAGTTTAGGAGGCTGTCTAGGTAGGCAGACAAATTAAGCGCCTCTAAGCATGTGTGGGTGAGTCAAGTTAAATGACTCAGCTAGGCAGAGAGGAGCCTAATTTATTTATACACACAGTTTTCAGCAGTCTTGGAAAATAAATAGATTTGACTATCTGAAATGTATATATTTTGAGTGGCTAAATTGCAATTTGGGTAGGATATGTCATCCTTAAACCACAAATCTAATACTATGCAATGCAGAAGAAAACACTGTATAATCCTATTAATGAACTAAACTAACCAAGCTCTATCTTAAATCTAGTTAAATCCTTGCCCTTGATACTAAATTTAAGCACAATGCACTCCTTAGATGACAGGAGAAAATATGCCAATTCCAGTCTAGATTTACTACTAATATTAGTTTTTTCCCATCCTAAAAGTGTTCTTCGTTGCCCATTTTCCTCAGAAAATTCTCTCTCTCCAACTGGACTGCTGTCCTTTACTGTCTTCTCAGTTTCATATAAATAAAACACATTATAATTAAATTTAAGATAATTAAAACCAGGCAACAACATGCCTTTCTGATGGAAGGACAAGTTGCATAGTCAAGGAAGTTCAGAATACCTTGCTTATCACATGGACTTTGGTTCAAGTCAAGAGGTGTTCTTCAGATACTGATTCAGATTATTTTATTAACTTACAGATGAGAAGACAGTCCAGGAGACTGTAAACAGTACGTTGATGAAACACCAGTCAGCAATCCACATAATCTGGAGACACGCCTGGAAAGGAGTGGATGTGGAATTTAGCATGGGATTTAGCATAGGGGCTGGCTGCTGTCTGGCCCAGAATACCTAACGAGCTTATCAGTATGTGGGAAGACGACATATGGAAACACCAGGAAAAAAAAAATCCCTTATACAGATCACAGCTCAGAGAAGGTAAGCAGAGGTAGAAACCAAGTCCAGAATGGTTCTGCTGTTCTCCAGGGGTTTGCACAGGGGCTAGTAGAGACTTTTTACATTTACCAATATCCGAAAATTATTTTCAGGGAGCCTTTTACCAATAAAGAGAAAAGAGCCACTCTTTTCACACTACTAAAGGGATACTTCATGTGTAAGAACATATCACCTCCAACTGCACACAATGATAATGGCCAGATCACTACAGACTGCAAGGTGTTTTCTGCCAGACAGAGGATATAGAAGTGTCTGGAAAACCACAAGATGTGGGCCAATATCTCTGTCAAAGAGACAGTATCATTGTGTCTTGCACATCATCTTGAACCAGCAAATACAGGCACCCAGACTCCTCTGATCCAAGATCTCTTTCTCTTTGGCATGAGAAAATAATTGCAGTCAATTATCTCCTTGAGAGGGGAAAAATTAATTCCATGGCCCTCTGGTTAGAAAAGTAGTTTCTTTCTATTTCAGTCTTTTTGTTAAAAATAAAAGGTAACTGAAAGGAGATGGAGATGGTAAGGCTAAGGGTTGTTAGGGAATCAGACTAGATGTAGGGGTTACTGGACAGAATGATGTTCAATACTTCCTTTCAAGGTGAAACTGCTTCAGGCCTGATCCCAAAGAGAGGTCAGGAGAAAGAATCATAGAATGATTTCAGTTGGAAGAGATCCTGAGGATCGTTGCCTAGGTTAGAGCTAAAAGGAAGCATCTCCTAGGCAAAGATCCAAGGTGACGTCTGCGCTGCAACGAACACCACGCTCCAAAAACGACAACAAAGTAGCCACTGAATTCTTAAAAAAGAAAGTTAAAACACCACCAAACTAAATACCCTGCTTTAAAAAAAAAAGGATATCTTTTAGAGGCACATCTCTAGATGAACAGCCATGTCAGCAAACTCAAGGGATGTTTATTGTGGGGAGTAACTCTAGAGTTATGTTTCTAAAAAATAGTCCTTCTGTTAGAGGAAAATGTATTATGCAGTAGACAATTTTTGTGTTCAGTGTTCATCACACTTTTGGTGACACAAACAGAAGGTACCCACAACAAGCAGACAAAACCCAGCAACTGGGAAGGAATCCCATGACCTCCCAATCCAAGTCTTGATAGAACTGATTGACTCTGAGTTGTATGCAAAGCCGAAGAATTTTAAGAAGGGTTAGTCTTCACTTACAGCAGTTCTCATATCCCTGAGATAAGACAGAGTCCCTTCTACATGCAAGAACAGAAGAACAGTTGCCATTTGAACTCACTAGCTGGGTAGAATCACTCCTACAGTGCTGTACTCATGCCATAAGATTTCCTTCACACTGTGACAACTGCTTAGGCCAAAGCTTTCAAGAGACTTGAAAACAAAGACCATTTGAGGAGCAGACTAGGGATTTGGGTAGCTACACAAGTTCTTCCAGTGTCCTTGCCTTAGTACCACCAGGGAATGAAACATACTCCACGTCTCTGATGTACAGACATCTGAGACAACCAGCCTTCAGCATTCTTCAGAGTATGTCACTGGAGGTTTTGAAGTCCCAGCAGAAAAGCAACTCTCTCAACTCTGGGTAACTACTGAACTGGAAGAAGTATGAGCAACCAAGAAAGTGGATTTAGGTACGGCAAGTATATTATGGCACAAGGTCTGTAAAGCACTGAGGTGCAATCCTAAGAACTTCAGAGCAAGAAACAGGGCTACCAAAAGCATCGCTTATATCCACGGAACAAGGGCAACCCAAAGTTTTCCCTTGAGAGTGTCAATGTAAATTTCTGGAAGTGAGGAAGTTCCCTGCCATGCCTCTTTGGCTCTCTGCAAGCTAACAAGTCTTAGAACAGTTTTTAATGGAATAAGGAAAGCAAAGCCATCATGCTTAGTAGAAAACAGCTAAAGTATTAACAGAAACATCCTGGTTGAGAACTTGTCCCTGAAACACACAGCGGTCTCACAATCAGAAGCAGTCTTATTTCTCCTTGATGGAAAGTCTGGCTGAATTGAGGAAACTTTGAAGAGTTAGGTCTAGGATCTAAGCCCAAAATAATGGAAGACTACAGAAGACTACATCTAGAGCTTCTCCTTTGACCCTTCTCTTGTGTCTGGCACAAAACCTCTGCGAATGCATCTGCCAAAGATGCGGTACAGATATGAAAATGTCTGTACCAACAGTGAAATGTAGCAGTCACTCCATGTCCAAACGTTACGGCTCGCTGACTTAGCTGAAGATTACTTCACAACAGTGAGAATCCAACTTCTTAAAGGTAAAATCTGAACCCTGAAGAAAACTGTACCGTGAGTAGAAGGTCCAAAACCAAAACAGACAAGGGGGTGGGAGGCAGGAACCAACAAACAGTAAAAATCACACCACAGAAGAGAATGCAATAAGCAAAGCCTAAAAAAAATACATGGGAACCCCAAAAAGCTAGAGTTTACTGCATACAAATTATTCTGGCACTGCAGATAAGCATTTGAAGCTCTGACCTAGCCAGACAGCTGAAAGGAGTGAAGAGGAGCAGAGTAGTCTCTGCACGGTGTGTGCAAGGGCTGACACTACCCTCAAGAGTGCTACTGAAGATAAACACTCATACACCCAGGAGACTAATAAAAAAAATTAGAAGTTTTCTTCCTCTTTAAAACACAAGAGACAGTTTAGGTAGGAATTAAGAGACATTGGCGGGTGAGAGTATGAAGGCATCACTGTAACTAGCATTTCCAGGAAAGTTTCACAGACATTCACACAAATTGGAAACATTCATTGATGTGCTGGAGCGTGTCCAAAGAAGGGCAACGAAGCTGGTGAGGGGCCTGGAGCACAAGTCTGATGAGGAGCGGCTGAGGGACCTGGGGCTGTTCAGCCTGGAGAAAAGGAGGTTGAGGGGAGACCTTATAACTGTCTACAACTACCTGAAAGGAGGTTGTAGCGAGGTGGGTGTCAATCTCTTCTCCCAAGTAACAATCAAATCATAGAATCAGTAAAATGGTTAGGGTTGGAAGGGACCTTAAAGACCATCTAGCTAGAGCAGGGGTATCAAACTCATTTTCATCAGGGGCCTCATCAGCCTCGTGGTTGCCTCCAAAGGGCCAAATGTAATTTTAGGACTAGCTAGAGGAAACAGCCTCAAATTGGGCCAGGGGAGGTTTATATTGGGTATTAGGAAAAGTTTCTTCACCGAAAGGGTTGTGAGGCATTGGAAAAGGCTGCCCAGGGAAGTAATTGAGTCACCATCCCTGGAGGTGTCTAAAAGACCTGTAGATGTGGCGCTTAGGGACATGGTTTATTGGTGGACTGGGCAGTGTTAGGTTTACAGTTGGACCCGATGATCTCAAAGGTCTTTTCCAACCTAAATGGTTCTATGATTCATACAAAGCTTAGTGGGAATATTCACACAGCCAATTCAGACAGTGCAATCTGAAAGAAAATAATGCAGCTGACAGCAACAAGTAAAAGCTAAAACAGCCACTGAATGCCATTTGTATTGCTTCCTACTACAGAAGAAAATAAACATGGTTATGCACACAACAGAGGAGATAGCAAGTTCCTAATAGTCTGGAGACTCTTTGCAACAGTAAGCAGGAGAGAATACCACATTGGTGACAAAACTGATACTGCTGTTTATTCACTAAACAAACACATATTTTCATATTTATATGTAGATACAATGAAAGGTCCAAAATATGAGATCTAAAAGCAGAGATTTAAAGAAAAAAAACTTAAGCTGGTTTGGCATAATATGATTTCTGCACATTTCCCAAAAACCATGCCAATTTTATCTATGTTTTTATAATCCACAACCTCAATTTAGTAGTGTTCCCAAAGGGGTAGACTCTCATGTGGGGAAAAATACTACCTGAATTCACACCTGAACCAATGACTAGAAAGACTAAGAGAATTACCTACTCCGACTCACTGCAGCACACAGGTTGTAGAAATGCTCCTAAACTTTTTGCACCAACACCAGAACTTCTGCTTTGAACTAAATGCATGCAAAAAGTGGAACAAACAACAGAACACCTCAAATATGCAAACAGCTATAAATAAACCTCCTGTGGTTCTGTCATGTCTACATTTGCATTTCCAATTTAAGTTCCTGGCTATAACTGAAGACTGGTACCAGCTTATATCATTATTATTTAACTCACATGGCAACTCCTGTGTGTGTGGAGTTAGTAGTACCGAGATGATCCTTGCCACGTACATGTTTAGATGAACTAATGTTTAACTGACATGGGAACTCCTACGTGCTTGGAGTTATTCTATTCGTGTTTAGATGATCCATTCCAATGCACATGAGTCAGAGGGAGGGAGGGGCACAGTAATCTGAGTATTAAAGCAACAAAAAAGAGATGTTTCAAAATGTATATCCCAGTCATACACTGAAGCCACTTTCCTCCAGAGTACTAACCAGAAAGAAACTAACTAAAAGGAAAATAATAGGAAGACGAAATCCCTTCTGTTTTGCTATTAAGCTACATCACAAGTCCAAAGCATCTTCTTCCAATACCCAGTTTATATCAGGCATCACTATAGGGAGAATATTTTGCTGATAAAAGAGGAAAGGAAGAAGAAATAACAAAAAGCAACCTTCTACAACACTTTACATTAATACCATTAAATGTTAACTTTGAGACCAAGGATAAGAAGAAGAGCTTCTTGTTCTTTGTAGACCCAGCCAACATAACAGCACAGTAATAATGAAATTGAAACAAAAAGGCTTTAGGAACAAGCTTTTTTCACTGCAAAAGTAGATAATTTCACTTTGAAAGTATTTTCCTGAGAATGTCTCATTTAAATCAACATTTTCAATCATTGCCATATTTTTAGTGATTTCTAATAGCAAATATTGAAAGAGCAGAATGTGGAGAAAGTAAGTTTCCACAGTTTTCAGAAGTTTGCATGAGACTGATATATTTTATGTCCTCAGGAGGCTCCAGTTTCCTACCTGCCAATTCCAATCTGCTTAAAGGTCACCTGTGCCTTCTAAACACAACTGTAGATGAGAACATCAATTTTAAAAATCCCCTTTCAGCTTCTGGTCAGGATTGCTGAAATAGAACTGAATATACAATATCAGGCACCCCTGGACACAAGTTTTAAAAGACTCTAAGAATCATAAAGTTGAGTACAAGAGCAGGAAAAGTTTCGGGTGATCTACAGTCCATCCTCCCATTCTAAGGAAGGGTCCATTATACGCAAGTTATTGTCAGCAAATGATCAGTTAACCTGTCCTTAAAAACATCCACCAATGTCTCAGAAAGTCTGGCAAACTCCTAAATAAAGTTGTTGCAATGTTTCACAAAAAACACGGGTCACCTGCATACTTGAGACCACACAGCTTTCATTATACCTGGGAATAAGCCTTATTCGTCCCAAATAAATATACTGGGAAAACAGAGAAGATGGAGGAGTGGGGGCAAGATTACTCACAGCAAAAATAGCTCTTCTAGGGAAAAAAATCTAACCCCCAGAAAACTGTACCTTGGCTTTCTGCCTATCTCAAAGCTTCAACACACAAGCTCTGGCAAGTTTAGTTTAGGCTATCAGCTTAAAGTACTGAACCGAGAACAGATGAAAAGCAGACAAATCCTGTTCCATCCTTTCAACGGGGCATCAGATAGGTGGGACAGACAGCAGAAAGCAGCATCTTAAACCTCCATAACAAACTTGAACAGAATTTGTCAAGAGTCTCAGACATCTGTGTTGGGTGCACAAATGCCAGTCATTCTAGGATTTGTACTGACTCCAGGTACCTGCCAAAATGATAGCAAATCTACAGTCCTTTATCCCTTTCTTGCACACGGAAGATAGTTTATATCAAAATGTTATGGTTTTATTCAACACCTTAAAAAAATAATCTCAGATACACTAAATCCAAGCTAAATATGACAGAATTTGAATAGTTCTGCTGTTAACCCAAACCAAACTTATTTCTCAGCTTGCTGGATGGCTTGTGGAATGGATAAACAGTTCCCAAATCTTCTACCTCTCAGCCAACATCTGGGCTAGTCTGGGAGGGACTGGCAATAACTACTATGTAATTTTTTTTCAGTGACCCACACGGAAACAGACAATTAACCAAGTGCATCAATGATAAAATTTCACCACACCTAAAACTTTATCCACAACTGACCATACCGTGGGTGAAAGACCCCCATGAAAATGGTAGAATTACTGTTTTAGTCATAGACTAAGGACATTGTTCAGAAACTCAATTATGCTGAGTTTCTTCTATTAATAGGTTGGTGCAACAACCTTAGGGTAGCTCCTTATAAAGAACGTTTGCCTTCACCAACTACTATACCTCTTAAACCCCTCGTATATGGAAATACCAGCCTTAGCCTGAAAAAGAAAACCTGCCTGAAAAGAAAGGCAACTGGATGAATAAACTGAGCCTGTATTTTTACAGTGAGGATTTCTGAACTCTTAAAATAAGCTCTGGTTTTGAAACTGCTACCTACATGCAAAGTTCCAGTGTTAGTACCAGTTTCCACTTGAGCACTGTCCTCATTTACCAGCATCCAGAGTACGATCAGATACTCTCTGATTTATCACTTTAAAGCTGAATGTTTTTAAAGAAGCACTGTAAAGAACTGCATATAATCATCACACTCCATACCAAGATGCATTTTATTCACCTCTGTAAACTGAAACGCGGAGATAAAGAGACTATTGTCAAGCATTATTATGCACGGTGCAGTCTCCTGCGAAGTCGAACCGCAGTTGTTTCTGACCGAACACGCTAACGCTGTCTGGCACCGCTGCCCCGGCAGCAACGTCCTCGCTTCTCCTCCTGACATTGCCATCAACAGCCCCGTCACTCAGCCGCTCTCCTGCCCTTGCTGCAACAGCACCTGCAACGCCGGAGTTCGGACGAGTCTGTAAGAACCCTCGATACGCACATGGAGAAGAAATATTCCTAATAATTTCCAAATAAAGAACCTCATCGGGGGGGCAGAAAGCAAGCAGAGGTGTCTCAGACTGCTAACCCACCTCTAGAATCTCGCTCATAGATAAGGCCCTGATCGTTCTTGTGATTGGAATAGGGACAATTCAAAGTAATAAGCAACAGTGGTAAAAATACTCAAAGTATTTTTTTCAGGGATTGATTAAAACGATTCAAAGCAGAGAAATCAGTACATTGACAACCAAAAAAATAATTTTGCATCTATTAAATTATTTCAAAAATAAACATATGCACTATGTGGGAGGTAAACTTCAAGAGTTACAAATATTTTACACACAAAAAAATGTTATTGTTAACTTCAACTGGTAACGCTACTGAATTCTTCACTTACATTTTTCTGTTGAAAAGAGCAAAGAATACACAAACTTCACTGTAAAACTAAGAGCAAGTAAGAGTTACAGTTGTATAAATGTTCTGAGAAATCCAAGCTAAAGTTGTTAAAAGAAAGTACATAAAGTAAACACTATATTCAGTATTTAACATGTTTTAAATTATCATCTTTGCTGGGCACATACTACCTGTGCCACATTTCAGCGTTAAAGACAGCATTTCACTTTTTAGTATTAAAATAGACCCTTTCAAGATACTACATAAATTACGCATGAAGTAACTGCTTGTTCCTACGTGCTACAGAAGATTTCCTCCTGCATTAATGGAACACATACAAAATAAGGCAATTAGAAAGTCTTGAAACAGTTTGTTACGTATTTTAGCAACTTATTTGCTGCATTTATAATTCTATTCTTGATTCCTTATGACAATACAGAAATATAAAGAAAATGGAAGGACTACATTGCACAGCTCTGACAGGTTGCTGAATTTCAAACAAAGAATTTGAGAGGAAGAGAGGGGAACACAGACAGTACTTACACATTCACAGTATTTAAACTGCACGCTCACTGGAGCTTGTTTGCTGAAACAAAGATGGTTAATCTTAAGTATTCAGTAAATTCCACAGATCAGCTGAAAAGTCTTCTGAGGCACGGATTAAAGAACTTTCAAGGGGCATCTCTAGTTCACGTATGGGGTAACTGCTTCAAAACACCATGTACTAAATCTGTATAGGTGGAGAACACTCTCTACAAATTCTGCTAGGATAATTCTAAATTGTTCAAGGTTTTAAATTTAGATAAAATTAAGTAAAAACAAACGAAAAGTCAAACTATTTGCTGGGGTTCTCATAGAAGAACACACGAGCAAAGAAGTAGTCATGAACATTGCAACGGTTTTCTTTTTGTGCTTATTACTATTTTTACTGTGGTGTCATGTTGAGACTCTATTTAGTGCTAGATGCTGAATAAAGACATGACTCCTGCCTTGAAGATCTTATGTAGTTTTGGAGATCAAATCCCAAAAAACTGTAGAATCCTGACCTACTGGTACCAGACTCACCAAGTACTAGAGATTAGAAGGAAGAAATGCTGATTATGTGGTTTGGTTGCCTTTTTTTTTTTTTCTTTGAACAAAATAAATTACTTTCCCTTAAAATGAGAGGGATATACATTTAAAACAAAAATGTTCTGCCAAGCATATAATTCTAATGTTACTATTCTGGCTGAACTGTTCAGCTATTTGTTCCATTTTATTATTCTGGGCCTCCAACAGAAGAGCTGGAAAAAGTAACATTTGCATATTTCTACATCACCAGCATTTCTATATTAACAGCATGTACTATACAACTCATACTTTTAATGCATAGCACTTAAGACCTATTGTGTTCTTTTCTGTGCCATTTGTTTTCTTTCGTCTTATATACAATTACATTTTACACTACATTTAAAATGCTCAATTTTATCAAATTATTAATGCCTATGTCTCAATATTTATGGAATGCATTAATCATTCAGAATACATTATTTATACTTTCAGCATTAGAAAATTCAAAGGACCGTTTTAGATCAATTTCTTGTCCTAAATAAAAACATTAATATACCAGGCATATTGGAAACTTTGAGAAAACAAGACTGGGGACACAAAATATAAAGATAACAGTAAACTGTGCTAGGTGTACAATAGAACGACGTATTAAAAAGAGAATTTAAGATAAAATCTAACTAACAAACTACCATTTCATTGACTAGCAGAGAAGCTGCATGGACTGAAATTTCAGATAGAAATAAAAAGTTTTGCTGCATGTTGCTACCTGCGCAGCCATTATAGTGACACCAACTACAACAGAGGCATCACCTGCCAACAGACATCACAGCTGTAGCAAGGGCAGAGCATCTAATTTTATGAGACATTATGTAGGTGGAACAAACATCATCCATATGACGTTTCTTTAGATTGCACTGATATTTTAGATCAGTAATTGTTTCATGGTTAGCATCACAAACCAGGAAATACAAACCGTTACATGCTTGCACTGAGGAATGGGTAGAGCAAGGCCAAGACCTCAGAGTGACAGTGCCACTGAAGCCGAGACTACAGTGCACTTAAAATCAGTATCACTGCAAGAGCAACAAAAGCCAAGAAATATCACCGCAGTTGTGCTAATCTTCAGAAGGTGGAAGTATGTAAAAATGAGGATGACTTTCAAAAAAGCCAGAAGGGGCTCCTAAAACAACTGAATCCTTACAGGCAGAAGTAGAGACTACTGAAGGATATCGTATCGGAAGCGCAGAGCCAGAGTACAAAACTTACTAAAGCAAACGCTGGTGCAGGGTAAAGTGTAATGAGCTGACTAAAAAAACCAAGCCATTCAGTCACTAAGCGGAGGCTTGATTTAAAATGAAAGTAACTTATGGAAGAAGCTATGGTACAAACAGACAACCTAACACATCACCTAGGCTCCACGGTATTCACCCAAGGGTGCTAATGAAATACAGGATGAAGTAGCCAAATGACTACAACTTCTTTAGTACCTAAATTCCAGTGCTGAATGCCTAGCCTGAGAAATAAAAACATTCTGTGGAATACTTTTGGGTAAGCCTGAGATTTGTTAATAGAAATTATAACAAAGAGCAGAATTAAATCACTAAAAATCAGTCTAGCAGTGAAGAGCCAATATACCTTCTATAAAGGTAACTCCCACTTTACAAACCTGCTGAAGTTCTCTGCAGAGGTTACCACCTCGTGCACAAGGCTGATCCAGCTCACACAGCCTACTCACTTCAAGAAAAAAAGAAGGAAAAAAAAAAAAAAGATTTAAACAAAATTCCTCACAAAAAACAATTAAGGAAACTAAAAAGCCAAAAAAAAAAAAAAAAAAAAAAAAAATAGAAAACCAAAAAAAATAAAAACAACCAAAAAAAAGCTTTAAACAAAATTCCTCACTAAAAGCTTTTAAGGAAACTAAGCAGCCAAGCCATAAAAGCAAAGGTTGTGGTATGGAAAACTGATTAAAATAAGAGGAACCAGAACACAGGAGTTGAGACTCAGCTCTCACAACGGAGGGAAGTCACCCACTCAGGGGTCTGTACTGGGAACTGTCCTGTTCGATACACACATAAGTACCATGGCAAGGCAGAGAAGAAACGGATGGCAGCACATCAGCGAGGTGAGAAACATCTACTGACAGTACATACTTATTCAAGGTAGTAAGGATGAGTGCTTTAAAGAACAACAAAAACACCTTATCAGTCTGAGTGATCAGGTAATAAAATGGCTGGTGAAATTCAATTTAGATTCAAGTAAAACGATACATGTATTGAAAACTAATCCTAGCTTCATATATAAAACAAGAGGCTCTGAGAAGACCAGTAACACTAAGGAGCAGAAGAATGGGGTTATGCTAGATCATTCCATGAAAGCATCAGCCTAGTGCTCGGCCACACTAAAAAGGCATCTTAGGAAATTCAAGAAGTATTAGGA
>VWYH01010903.1:3061-27447 GCA_013399365.1 Pampusana beccarii
AAAAAAAAAAAAAAAAAAAAAAATTTGTTCAGTTTGCATACTTGGTTCATAGGACTTTCAGGGCCTGATGAGGAGGGGGAAGGGAATGAATATATGGCCAGCTTGGCTATAGAGAATGGCCACTTGCATTATAAAATGGTGTCAGTTATACTAAGCATATTACCAGGGGTCAGGAGCAGGGAATACTTGGCCATACCATTAAAGTGTTGATCATCAATGAGTTGAATGTACAACAGCAGAAGTGCCCAACAGTTTGCTTTAAAGATAAATATTTGAAGTAGCGTAAAGTTACTTCAGACTTGCCTGCAAAGTCTACTCAATTTAACTTCTCAAATGAGAAAATCAACAGGTAGGTTAAAACATAACAAGCAGAAAGACAAGAATTCTTATCACTGGGGCTCAGCGCCAATGGAAAAAAGTACAGCTCAATGCAAAACTCATCAGTCTTGTGATGATGAAAATCTAATGTAGCAACTCTTTGCCTGGGTACAGTCTTTCAATATATTTTGATTTCTCAATATTGAATTTTTTTTTCTAGAGATCACAATGGAGGACAGTGAAAACAACAGCTCTCTGCAGATTGGGTGAACTTATAACTTAGTGACTATTGTAAAACTGACATATTGCTTAGGACTATGTTGTGGACACACTGGGAGGGGGTAGAAAAAAGGAATTCGCAAGTGTGGGAATCTTCAAAGTGAATAGCTGAAGTTATGAACTTTAGGACTTGTATCCAATAATGAAAAGCCACTTTTAAATTATTAACAATTTTTTTTCATAGTGTATAATTAATCTTTAAAACTTAAAATGCCATCAAATTTAAGAGTTCAGTTGGAGGCAAGAAGGATTATGTATTTATGTTTAAAATGCAAACATCTTTAGATACATTAGGAAAAGAGACCACTACCATTGTTCCAAGGATCTGTATATGAACTGTTCTGTGCCAAGAAGATTAAGGCAGCAGAAAAACTAATGACATAAAATTGGTGAAAAATCCATTGTTGTAGTGCTAGTTTATGTGATCTACTCCAATATAATCACAATTTCTTTGCATTTTAAGTTGAAAAAAATCTTCCTCTTTTGAATTAGAATAATGTATTAAAAACATTGTTAAGAAAACTTGAAAAAAATGGCATAGGCACACATTAAAGCTCACATGAGAGGGAGCATACTAGAAAATAAACAGATAAAATATAGTACATTTCTCTCTCAATTTCAATGATTTTGTAACTATAGTCTCAATTTAAAATGAATTATTCAGTATGGTGGCAATCAATGTACTAAATCAAAATGGTGTGTAGAAATGGGGAAATTCACTTCATCAGACTGATTTCCCAGAGCTTTTGTTACTTTGATGACCAGGAAACACCAAGAAAGAATATGTGGCAGTATTCTTTCAGATTTTTAGTTGTAATCATATAAAACTTCCTTCACAAACATTTTCAGCACTTTATGACAAAAAGAAGGGAGTAGTTTGTTTGACCAACCTGATCTCCAAAGGGTCTGTGGCCCATGGATAGTATCACACGGCACATACAAGAGAACCATACGATCAGGCCCAGTCAGCATGGGTTTATGAAAGGTAGGTCCTGCTTGACCAACCTGATCTCCTTCTACGACAAGCTGACCCACCTAGTAGATGAGGATAAGGCTGTGGATGTTGTGTACTTAGAATTCAGTAAAGCCTTTGACACCGTATCCCACAGCATTCTCCTGGAGAAGCTGGCAGCTCATGGCCTGGATGGGTGTACTCTTCAGTGGATAAAGAACTGGCTGGATGGCCGGGCCCAAAGAGTTGTGGTGAACAGAGCCAAATCGAGTTGGCGGCCAGTCACGAGTGGTGTTCCCCAGGGCTCAGTGTTGGGGCCAGTTCTGTTTAATCTCTTTATCAATGATCTGGATGAGGGGATTGAGTGCACCATTAGTAAGTTTGCAGATGACACCAAATTGGGTGGGAGTGTTGACCTGCTTGAGGGTAGGAAGGCCATACAGAGGGATCTGGACTGACTAGATCGTTGGGCTGAGCCCAATTGTATGAGGTTTAACAAGGCCAGGTCCTGCACTTGGGTTATAACAACCCCAGGCAACGCTACAGGCTTGGGGAAGAATGGCTGGAAAGCTGCCTGGTGTAAAGGGATCTGGGGCTGTTGATTGACAGCTGGCTGAATATGAGACAGTAGTGTGCCCAGGTGGCCAAAAAGGCCAACAGCATCCTGGCTTGTATCAGGAATAGTGTGGCTAGCAGGACTAGAGAAGTAATTGTGCCACTGTACTCGGCTCTTGGTGAGGCCCCATCTTGAATACTGTGTTCAGTTTTGGGCCCCTCATCATAAGAAGGACATTGAGGTACTAGAGAGAGTACAGAGGAGGGCGACAAAGCTGGTGAGGGGCCTGGAGCACAAATCTTATGAGGAGCGGTTGAGGGAGCTGGGGCTGTTTAGCCTTGAGAAAAGGAGGCTGAAGGGAGACCTTATTGTTGCCTACAACTACCTGAAAGGAGGTTGTAGTATGGAGGGTGTTGGTCTCTTCTCACAAGTAGCGAGTGATAGGAGAAAAGGAAATGGCCTCAAGTTGTGCCAGGGGAGGTTTAGATTGGATATTAGGAAAAAATTCTTCACGGAAAGAGTTGTCAGGCATTGGAACAGGCTGCCCAGGTAAGTGGTGGAGTCACCATCCCTGGAGGTGTTTAAAAGGCATTTAGACAAGGTTCTTGGGGACATGGTTTAATGCTAGAGTTAAGTTAGGTTATGGTTGGACTCGATGATCCTGAGGGTCTTTTCCAACTGAAATTATTCTATAATTCTAAAGTAAGGATTATTATTTTTTTATTCTATTTTTTTTACAGAATGATAGAATGGCAAACCTAGATTGACTTCATTTTCCCCTTAGAATACAGTGCAGCAATTTCAAGTGGACACTGTAGGTGCTATAGCTTTCTGGCATGTAGAAACAAATATTAGATTTTTCTGAAATTCCAAATTATATTACATTTATTGTAATTTTTAAGATATCAAGATCTCCCTGTGGAAGCATTGAGGAGCAGGGACTCTTGGTGGTGATCCAAGAGCATTTATTTTCCTTTTCCAGCTGTTTATATACCATATTTTGAACCCTGTCACATACCCAATTCACGAGCTGTCCATGCGCTGCCCATGCAGTGCCAATCCCTGGGTTGCAGTTTGTTACTTGGCCCTATCCTGATTGAGGTCATCTTTCTCCCAAATAGAGAGTGCCCTCCCTTATCTTCGTTCTGTCTTCTAAGAATTCATTTCTCATTCTTCAGATTGCTCACTGTTCTTCTCAGCATAAAGTTATCCTGTAGTAACCCATGCCCTCTGTCCTACTTCTAAAGTACTCTACATCTCCCCCTTGGAGTTCACAAGCAATGCTTGCATGAATTTCAGGATCCTTCATTTTCACTTGGACCATCCTGAAGATGGTCAGTTTTCTCATCTCAGAATGGAATTTGACTTCCAACAGAAGTTTGCCAGTGAACGTATTGCACACCAAAGTGAGCCAAGTTGGTGTTTGCTGCCTTGCACAGTCAGTCCTTGTCTATGTAAACCCACCCAAAGTTAACTTTTTCCACATGTCACACATCAATAGTAACCATATAGACAAAGTTCACTGTCATAGTTGCAAAAGCAAATGTCTCACATTCTTCATGCTTGGATATGCAGAATTATCAGTCTTTCTTTCAGATACTTCTGGTCTTACAGTTTGTGTAAATAGCTAAATGTCATAAGAATATTGCATCCCTTTCCACAATTATCTCCTTTCAGAAGCTTAAAATAAAGTAAGGATAATGGACCAACTCCTCATGCTTTCCCAAGAGGCAACTTTTATTAGGTAATTGTACAGGATTTCTTGCTGTTCTCAGTCCATGTTGTCTTACTCAAGGGAAAGAGTAGGAATAAAACAAAAAGAGGATAAAAGCTTCCTGTAGGAAAGAACTCTTATGGTAACCAACATCTTTTGGGAACATTTAAGGCCAGAGATGATAACTGCTCCCATCCTCTGCCCAGTATTAGTCCACTCAAAATTTCTCCTTAAACAATGTTTGCAAAGACTGAATGGGAAAACAATACTGAAATTTATTTTCATGCAGGAATATGCCAACTCTCACCTTCATTCACAGACTTGAAAAGATAATTTGATCCAAAATTAATTTCATTTGAACTAGCTAGAAGTGAACATAGAATCTTTTGCCTAAAGCAGTAACTTGTTCCTCAGAAGTTCTCTAAACCAACCAACTAAAATAAATCTTTGATTCTTCAAGTAGTGTTTTTCCTAAGTTGAGTCTGTCTTCACTATAATGACTATTTTCCAACTGGGATCACATTGGTTCTGTCTACTCAGGCTTTCCACACTGATGAGAAGCCCGATTTCCATAAAACTAGCTCTTCATATAATAATAGTGCTTATAACTAATCAGGAATTCAGCATTCTCAAGTGATTCTGAATGAGCAAACTTGATCCAGCTTAAGCCAACTGCTACCAGGAGTGTCTTAGAGGAAAGAAGAAATAGGGGAGGAAGGAGACATCCACATCACCACGCACAAAATAAATGGGTTCTCTTGAGTGAGACAAAAGCCTCATGTTTCAATACCCCTATAAGCTGATCTGATGAATTGTACAGTGCTTGGTAGAAGTGAAAAGGTGAAAGCTGTCAGAACAGCAAAACCCAACTATATTCAGTTTATCTCAATCCTTAAAACTATGATTACCACATATCTATACCTGTCACGGAGGGACCCCAAAGTCAGTTTTAGGCGGACAACATGGTCCAAAACAAACTTTATTCTGGACGGAAAAGTACAGCCAATAAACCGACTAGAAACAGGGTTTATACAATTAGTTAGCACTCCGATAACATAAAATACAGGTTCGTATATCAGTTGAAGAGATTATTGGGATGTAGCAAAATAAGAATAATGAGGATCCACAGCATGCATACACACACTCACAAGAAACAAAACCAGAGCCCTCTGCCCCATTTTGCCCACAAGAAACAAACACTCACCTGTTGCGGCAAGGACTTATTAAAGGATATTATCACTCACCCAAACGAGGAGGTGAGGCGCTCCCAATCCTGGGAAGTTTCCTTAGACGGCGTTCCAGTCTAAGGGGAAGGCTCCAGCTCATAGACCTGCTGCTCCAAGGAGACCACACAAAGGGAGTCCCTGGCAGGAGCCCCATTTATATTCTGATCAGATTTGGCTGTGGACATTCCAGAAGCTTCTTGGCTTCCCTGGGCCCCTCCTCTGCCAATGACCCCGTCAACCGACTCCGGGTCTCCACAAAAGAGCCATTAACTGCCCCATTGAAGGCCCCAGTTCTCAGAGGGGGATGTGCAACTGCCACACCAGTTCTCAAGGCGGGGGGGGGGGGGGAAGTGGAACTGCCACACAACCATATATAGATATACTTTATATATATTTATATATGGTGAATGACACCATAAGAAACAGTGGCCTCTGTGTATATTGTGAGTGGGAGCTTCCTTTGCTGACACACTTCAGGTTAACTAGAAAGTGGAGGCCTGTCCTGGTAGCCAATCACAGGGTTTCTTGAGAACACATGGAGTATGATTGTGTCAAAAATTGTAGTCAGCCAATCACAAAGCAGTATGTAAACACATGGGGTATGACATTTTACAGAATGGTGGTTCCCTGCCATGAAGCAGTGGCTGAAATAAAATGGCAACCCCTATATATGTTGTGGGGAGAGACTTCCAGGGTCCTTACACCACAGGACTGGAAGAGGGGAGGGACTTCTGGGGAAAGTGGAACATGTGACTTCCTGCAGGTAGTGGGGCTTCTGCCAGAAGCAGGAGGCAGAGCAACTGTTACTTCTTATCTTGGATATCAGTGATATTAGGTTGGTGCAAAAATAATTGCGGTTTTGGACCATGAATTTTAAATCATTATAACTAGGTTCAAACACATCTATATCAATCAAAATAGGAACCATTACAATCAACACATTTTTGCCAACAAGAAATAAGTTTGTTTATTCCAGTAGCATAAAAATCTGTGCTTCGGGATTCGACGAACTCTTGAAAAGCATTTTCTGCATCCTGCTGGTTGTGGAAGCATTTTCCCTGCAAAAAGTTGTCGAGATGCTTGAAGAAGTGGTAGTTGGTTGGCGAGAGGTCAGGTGAATATGGCGGATGAGGCAAAACTTCTTATCCCGATTTGTTCAACTTTTGAAGCGCTGGTTGTGCAATGTGCGGTCAGGCGTTGTTGTGGAGAAGAATTGGGCCCTTTCTGTTGATCAATGCCAGATACAGGCGTTGCAGTTTTCAGTGCATCTCATTGATTTGCTGAGCATACTTCTCAGATGCAATGGTTTTGCCGGGATTCAGAAAGCTGCAGTGGATCAGACCAGCAGCAGACCACCAAATAGTGACCATGACCTTTTTTTGGTGCAAGTTTGGCTTTGGGAAGTGCTTGGTCCAACTACTGAGCTGGTTGTCGCTGGTTGTCATATAAAATCCACTTTTCATCGCACGTCACAATGTGATTGAGAAATGGTTTGTTGTTGCATAGAATAAGAGAAGCTGACACTTCAAAATTATGATTGTTTTGATTTTTGGTCAGCTCACGAGGCACCCACTTCTCGAGTTTTTTCACCTTTCCAATTTGCTTCAAATGCTGAATGACCGTAGAATGGTTGACGTTGAGTTCTTTGGCAACTTCTCGTGTAGTTGTAAGAGGATCAGCTTCAATGATTGTTCTCAATTGGTCATTGTCAACTTCCAACGGCTGGCCACTGCACTCATCTTCAAGGCTCTCATCTCCTTTGCGAAACTTCTTGAACCACCACTGCACTGTATGTTCATTAGCAGTTCCTGGGCCAAATGCATTGATGCTGGGAGTTGTCTCCGCTGCTTTATGATGCATTTTGAACTCAAATAAGAAAATCGCTCAAATTTGCTTTTTGTCTAACATAATTTCCATAGTCTAAAATAAATATAAAATAAACAGCAAGTAATAAGTCAGTAGCAAAAAAAAACATAAAGTGAGAAAAGCGCATTAAAATGATGTATAACACAACCACATATATTTGAATGTATTCCAATATAACAGCAAATTTCAACAATGTGCTGAAGAGGCAGGGAGATGCTCTGCATTTTTTCCATATTTTTTAAATAGACAGTTCTGGAAGTTATTGGTGTAGGAAACGATCATCTTGCCAATATAACAGGCTCAGGCAGGATCTCTCAGCAAAGCGTATTTACAAACGATTTTGCAAAACCAGGTGTCCTACCTAATGGTAAGCACATGGAATAGGGCAAAAAGCCCCTGCTTATATCACTTTAATCCCAGCTGCAAATTTTCTCCCCTGTTTCCCACTGGTTGGGTACTGCAGGGTTTACAGACTACCTGATGCCTGCTTCAGTTTACCTATCTCATTAATCTAATTCTAACAACCCCCTCCCCTTATTGATTTATTTCCATTTAAAGTATGGATTCCTGGCGCTCTGGCTACCCTTCCCCCTAGCTTAATTTTTAAACACAGGAATCAGTTTGCATTCTGAGATTAGCTCAAAGAGATTTTGTTTTACATTCAAGACTGATAGATGTCTCTCAGTCTTTATCATGTTTCAGATTTACAGTTGTGAAAACAACATTCCTCCTTCAATGGCTCCTTACGTTGGCTCACCATTAATCTTCGGTGATGTATAGGCCTGTCATTTTTAAGCAAGTGATGAAACCTTGAAAAGGAGGAATGGGTCCTACTTTTAGTAAAGTCCACATGCATTCCATTTTATATCTTTTCGGTACCTCAATGACAACTGACCTCATACAAATGCAACAAAGGAAGTATCAAAGTACCTTTGTAATGAAATATTTGTTTTATCTACGTTGCAGGAGAAGAGTCAGAGATCACTCAGATCTGATCTAGTAGTTAGTTTAGGTATGCAAAATATTAAATAAGTACAGATGGATTAGTGGTCAATACTATTTACTACACTTAAAGTTAATATGGGATTCACAGATGATCGCGTAAGCTTACTATAGGTATCTTAAATGTTACATGCATGAAAAAAATGTCACTTACCAACCCATTGATGTCTGGTGTCAGGTAAGGGATCTCTCAGCCTCGAGGAGTACTTATGGAGGAGCATCCCCAGTGCTGTCCCGACGCCAAATAAAAGGAATACTACTTTTAAAACCAAAAAAGTGGGTTTAAGAGTTTATTAATTCACCGATTTTTACGGTATCAACACAATCATAAAGTTCTTTGTGTAAGCAGACCATGTACTAGAGATTTACAACATATTCTTTAGGAACGGGATGTTAAAGTAATAACTAATTAGAGAAACCACAGGCGTTGCTCAAAGAATAGCTTATATAAGCAGGTATCTATTGCGCTTGCTCAAGGAGTTGCCAATGAGAAGAGGACATGAGAGAAGACCCTTGAAGATGGAAGTCACAATCACCAGACTGTAAGAAGCTGAAATACCAGCTAGATGGCAGCAAAGACTGTGAAATAACTAACTTCATGTTTACGTAATAATTTCTTAGTATAGGTGCATTGTATTTTTAAAATTTCCAAGAATTGTAATGAATATGTAATTTTTCTGTCAATATAAGCAAAGTAAAAAGATCAGTCGTTGGCATGCTCATGGTGGAACATCCCCAGTGTGGCCCCAGTGCTGATTAATAAAGGGAATGCTACTTTTAAAACTTTAAAAAGTGGTTTTAAGAGTTATTAATTTGCCAGTTTTATGGTATCACCACCCCTTCCGCCCCCCCCAGCTGGGTGGAGGTGAAGTCACTCTGTCCCAGGGTGAGGGAGGATGTGACTGTCAGCACCTTCGCACCACCCTATGTGGGGACAAGCACAGTGGGGCACAAAAGGTGCTGAAGAGCCATCAACTGCCCCATTGAAGGCTCCGGATCTCATCAGGGTATGTGCAACTGCCACAACATCCAAGACTCCCCAACCTCCCAAAGCTTCACTCCCTTCTCTGAAGAGTCCAAATCAGAGCTAGCATAAAGTTTACAAAGCATCCTGCACCCTGTGCCCACTCTGACAGGTCATTTCTCCCTTTCAGCTTTCAGAGATCTCCCTTTCAGCTGATCTCAGAGAGCACATAAGTGTGTGAGGACACAACTAAAAGTTTTCAAAATGTAGACTAGCTCCTTTGTTCAGACAGTTACCTAGGGTGTGGATGTAGGGAGACAGCTGGGTTTGTTCCAGTTAAAGATGAAGACGTGCCTATTTTTAGAATAGAATAGTTCAGTTGGAAGGGACTGTGGGGGAATGGTTGGAATGCAAGGGGCATGTAAACTTGCTGCAGTTAGCAGGTAACATGAGTGGACAAAGAACTCAATTGTTTTAGCTAATTTACAATTGTGATTAGATAGCAAGGAGTAAAGACAGGAAACATCTGGGCAAGGAATGCAGAACTAAAGCCAAGCTAAGGGTCAACCCAGATAACCTTTAATAGCCTATCATGAGCTCTGCTTTTTCAATATGTATAACCTCATTAGTTGTAGCCAATTAGAGAATGACAGATGTATGAATTGTAGCCAATAGAAGTAAGAAGAAATGCATAAGTAATGTTACTCCTGTATAAAATCAGAAGTTAAGAACAATAAAGTGAAGCCTGTTGATACTTATATTAAGTGTCAGTGTCTTCCCTCGCCGGGCAAATACAACAAGGGACCTACAGCAATCATCTAGTCCAACTGCCTGACAACTTCGGGTTTGACCAAAAGCTAAAGCATATTATTAAGGGCATTATCCAAATACCTCTTAAACACTGACAGACATGGGTCATTGACTGCCTCTCTAGGAAGCTTGTTCCAGCATTTGACCACCCTCTCGGCAAAGAAATGCTTCCTAATGTCAAGTCTGAGCCTCCCCTGACACAGCGGTGAAACGTTCCCAGGTCTCCTGTCACTCGATGACTGGGAGAAGAGATCAACACCTGCCCCTCTACTTCCCCTCCTCAGGAAGCTATAGAGAGCAAAGAGGTCACCCCTCAGCCTCCTTTTCTTCAAACTAGACAAGCCCAAAGTCCTTAGCTGCTCCTCATAGGACATTCCTTCCAGCCCTTTCACCAGCTTTGTTACCCTCCTCTGGATGCATTCTGATGATTACATTGTCTGTTAACTGACTAGAAAGGTCTCCCATCAAACAGTCACACTTTGGCATTTGTCTACTAGGTTTTTGCACAAGTCCCATCTTTGAAATTCCTTAGGTAAAGTGTACTTTTTTTCTCTCCTATGTTAGGGAATAGACTGCCTTAGCTTATTGAATTATTGAGTGTACTGCTTTTTATAAAACTTGTTTATAAACTGCTTATATAGAATTTGCTTAGCATAAGTATATAAGTATACAAGTACATAAGTACATAACTTAAGTACATAACTCCTTAAATACGAAGCATGACGCTAATGGGATGAAATACTCTTATTGATCAGTCTGGAGGTCAGTCAAGCTCTGCCCCATCCATGCCCCCCTTCCTCGATACCTCACACCTGTGGGCAGAGCGCTCGGAGTGTCCTTGGCTCTCAGACCAGAGCAATTAAAAACATTAACTCTGTGCTGGGGTGTTATCTCTTGTTCTCAAACTAAGTCCAAATAATGCCCGTGGCAGCTATGAAAAAGAATGGTTTCTAACTGCATGAAGAAAATTAACCCATTTTCAGTCAAACCAGAACATTATTTAAGAAGAATTTCTGGAATCCATGCCTGAGTGTCTGCTGTGGGAAACCTAGGGAAAAGAAACTTCCTTAACATGATTATCTCGCAAACCAGGGAACAGAATCATAGAATGTCCTGAGTTGGAAGGGACCCACAAGGATCATCAAGTCCAACTCCTGTCCCTGCATATGACAACCCCACATTTCACACCATGTTTCTGAGGGCGTTGTCCAGTCTCTTCTTGAATACTGTCAGGCTTGGAGCCATGACACCTCCCTGGGGAGCCTGTTCCAGTGCTCCACCACCCTCTGGGTGAAGAACCTTTTCCTAATGTCTAGCCTAAACCTCCCCTAAAATAGCACTTGGGTTGAGGCACGAAGGCAGGAATGCAGGTACCGTGGAGCTCGGTGCTTTGATGTTCCTCACAGCAGAGCAGGAATCTCAAGCATGTTCCATAGGGTGCCTCTGAGTCTATCACAGGCCTATGTTATCTAAACACAGAGGTTCTACTTGTCAAGCACACAAGATGAAACAACAATTAGTATGATGTATGTGTTTTTCTACACCCCAGGTGCCAGTCACTTGAGCATGTTTATGATCCTTCTCATAAGTCTTCTGTTATATTCCCACAATGATCAATGACTTAACAAACAATAATGTAATATATAAGCTTATCTTGACCTAGTGAAATGTCAGGAAAAGGAATATAAATATTCAATAAACTATTCTTAAAATCATTTAAGCATAACAATCAAACCAATCACTTTCCCTCAGACTGTTGGTTCCTGGAAGATTAGAATTTTCTTCCTTTTATTTTCTTCCTTTAGTATTAGTCTACTTTGACTGTCCAGACGGTCATGTTAGTATTGATCTTCCTTTATCATCCATGTGGCTGGAACCATACGTCCTGCCGTTCCCAGGCTTATGGCATCAGCTACTAGAGCAAGTGAGGGTCTCAGTGCCAGGGACTGAAGCGAGTGGGGGTGTTGACTGTCAGCCACTGGATTGGGAACAGTGTATGTCCTGAAAATCGGTTACATGGGGGACCAGTGAAGAGAAGCTGCCAAATTAATGTATACTGTGATTAAGTTATAAAAGACATACCCATCATTAACCAACTGACATGAGATAAATGCTTTCTGACAACCTGCAAAACGAGGGGATATTTTTCAAGTTTTAGATGACACCTAAGGAATCTCCTTGAGGTTGAGAGCCCTCATCTTATAGGTGACTGATTACACATTTTGAATGATTATTCTGGGGGTTAGGGATCCCCTGAATCAGCTGTGTAGTAATTGGATTCCCCTTGATATCTTGAACCTGTGGTTTACTAAATGTTTGTCAGAGCATAAAGTAATTTTGATTAAGAACCAGTCCTTCCAAAGGAAGTAGGTCTAGAATCAACTTTTGGGGGTTTTTTTTGCCTAAATTTGCTGTTATTGCATTTTAATTTATTATTATTTTATTGTAATTTGTTCTTATAAGCCTTTTGTATGAATAGAATTTAAAGCAGAGACCTCAAGGCAGTTTGAGAAAAACATTTTTGTTGCATTACTGGTTTAAGTAGCACCTGTCCCTTTTACCCCACTGCTTATTCTTGTGCCTGAACAATGCCCTCAGAACTGTTATGGGGGGGGGGAAGATTATTTCCAAGGCAAATCAGTTGTGCTGCCTGGTTCCAGCCCCATATCTATGTGAACAAGACAAGAGGAGGTACTGAGGTTAGAGCAGCTTTAACCACCAAAGTAAATGTTTGTCAGCTGCTCCCTCAGATACAGGCTGTAGTTCAACAAATACTTTAAATAAAAAAAAAAAAATTAAAAAAAAATAAAAAAAAAAGTGTTTTTTTTATTAGAACTAAAAAATGTAGCTGATTTGTTTTTCTCAGCCAGATCTGCTGTCCAATCCAGTTCAGCATATGGTCAATGAACCAAAGTGCCTCTGATGACACAAGGGAGGAAACTGCATGGAAGCAATGAAAAGTGGCAAAAGATGGTGGAAAGTGGAATTTCTTCTCTGGCAGTACAGGCTTATGCTGGCATAACTATAGTCTGAAGGGAATTTTATGGTACATCTAAGCTAGCATACACTGAAAGGAGCCTATCTCCTGATCCCTCCTGGCCATGTGAAAGGCAAGATGCTAACTGCAATGCAACTTGCTTAGAAGAATGAACACAATCTGAGACTATGAGCTTTTACCTTGGGGTCAAAGTCACCCAAAGACCCAACCTAAGCCAACTCTTGCCAGCTGAGAACACCCCAAACAAAACAATGACAAAACAATAGAAGATTTACCCTTCAATGAAACCAGGCATATAACCATGGCCAGAACCGCAATCGACCAATATAAACCAACTCCACCTGCATGGGACATTGGTTTAGAACAATGAAGAAGAACACACCACTGACCACACGTCTCTACCACCTGCATGGGACAAGCATGTACGGATCCTGCATGGGAGAAGTACATACAGTGAAGCAATAGCAACTGATTAGTCCACCCCTTAACATGAGTAATTTGATTGGTCTACACAACTGTATTGTAACATATATAAACCCTGTGATGCCTAAAATCAAAAGTTAGCAATAAAAATAAGTTTCATAGATGTTAGGTGTTAGGCATTTATTAGGTGTTAGCTCATAGGAATGGTATTTGTTAGGATAAGCAGTGAAGAACTTAAGGACAACATATTCTGAGGGTAGTAGATAAGAAGACCAGCTAGTGCAGGAACTGGTTCAGGCTGACCCTGTGGTTGCAAGTCGAGTAACAAAAGACCTGCGCATGCCCAGGACTTGAGTTCATTGAAAGGACGACATGATGAAGACTACTTATTTCCTCCCGTGACCCTCGAAAGACCACTGATGCATTGCTCTGCACATGCACTAGAGACATTTGCATATGCTAAGTGGTTCTGAGAAATGTAATACATATGTAAAGGACCTCCCAGAAATGTAATGAATATGTATGATCTGTGTGGAAACTACCTGACACCCTCACTTGGTGGAGCTATCCCCGTGAGTGCCTGGAGCCAATAAAGAAACGCTGCTTCTAAAATCTTAAAACTCTGGTTTTAGAAGTTTCTTTGCTCGCTGATTTTACGGTATCACCTGCTTTCCTCTCTATCAGGGTCCCCCATGCAGTAGGCTGGGGCACCATTATGAACATAGGTAAAATAAAAGAATCAATTCCTTTGGTAATTCTATGCTAAACATCCTCGCCTCCCTCCTAGGCTGGTGAAGAACTGACTTTCACAGCTGCACATTTCTTCTTCCTCTCTTGCATAGGCATTTGTACTCTTATGAAACTACAACAACTCAGGTTAGAGAGTTCTCTTCCCCCTGTCTCCTTCTCCTCCTTTTGCTGCCCCATTCCACTGTCAGTTTGATGCCTTTATCCAGCTCATCAGGAGATGATGAGATGAGATGATGATGAGATGAGATGAGATGAGATGAGATGAGATGAGATGAGATGAGATGAGATGAGATGAGATGAGGAGCACTTGGCCACCTCAAAGTAAGCAGTGGGAGTCAAGAACTGGAAGCCCAGAACCTCATTTCTAAATAGACTAAAATGAATGGGGCAGCTGAGATGTCACTTGCTCTTTCCTGTTAGTCCTTTAATTAGTGTTTCTCAACCTTTTTAGACCAGGTTTTATTTCAGTAAATTGAGAATTCTCTTCATTTCCAAGCATATGGGAAGCCATATGAGGAGTGGCTAAAGTCACTCAGTTTGTTCAGCCTGGAGGAGACCTCATTGCGGTATACAGCTTCCTCACAAGGGGAAGAGGAAGGGTAGGCGCCAAACTCTTCTCTTTAGTGACCAATGACAGAACCTGAGGGAATGTCAGGAAGATGTGCCAGGGGAGGTTTAGTCTAGACATTAGGAAAAGGTTCTTCACCCAGAGGGTGATGGAGCACTGGAACAAGCTCCCCAGGGAGGTAGTCATGGCCCCAAACCTGACAGTATTCAAGAGACTGGACAACGCCCTCAGACACATGGTGTGAACTGTGGAGTTGTCATATGCAGGGACAGGAGTTGGACTCAGTGATCCCTGTGGGTCCCTTCGAACTCAGGACATTCTATGATTCTATGATACGAGTGCCTGAGAGAGGAGATAGAAGTTGCTTTGCACCGCATTAACTGTTTTTATCACCTCCTAAACTGAGAGCTGTTGCTTTAGCATATACTGGTAGAATAGAAAAGCTTGCTCTGTTACTGCTTGAGTTTTACCTCTGTTAAACAAAACCACAAACCTTCATTATGAGTCATTCCCTAAAACTGTCAGCCTATAACCAAACTCAGTCTTAGCTATGGTAAAATATTAGCTCCTACTCTGCAGGTTGGTTGAAGGTCAACACTGATTAGCAGAAGAATATGCAGAAATGTCTTCATGCCTTTTTGCACTTGATCTGTCCTTTAATTTATGTTAATTGTCTGTAATCACAAGGTCTAATCTGGCAGCCAGGATCAACGAGAAAGAGGATATACTTCACAGCTATGTTTTGCTGCCAGTAAAGCTAAAATCTTATTCCTGTCCTCATGTCCCACCCTTATACTGCAGTTTGCCACTCTCAGTGGTATTAATGCACACGTGGCTGGGGTCATGGTGTAAACTCGATGACTGAAATGATGCAGGTTAATAAATCAAACTGATGCCCACAGCAAAACTTTTTTCTTTAACTTGCAACAGTTTGGTAATTTACAATTTGCAGTGCAGCTCCACAAACAGATGAATTGGCACAATTTACCTTATTGATAAAGAAATGTGTGATACAACTATGCACTTAGCCCTTCATTTTGTAATCTTTATTACTTTATCTAACTACAGATTAACCTGAAATACAGGCTGGATCGGGTGAAGGCACCCAAAAGCATTCCTAGAAAATTACATAAACAATATACAGTTTATGGTTATTTCTTAGCCAGCTTTTATGCTTACTTTATGCAAATTTTGCATCATATGGCCACAGATTTTTTATTTGGTTCAAGAAATCCAAAAGCTAGACTTCCTATATCATAAAACCATGGCCACTGAATGCCTTATCAATTAATTCTTCCTTTCCATCAAGTATGTTTATGTCCATATAGAAATAAATAGTTAGGATGATGAGTTAGTATGCTGAGTTGATCTATCTCATAATCTTTTGGAAAGTTAGCCAGCTCCAGGGCAGTTTGTGTGAGGGAAATTACAGAAAGATTACTGCAGGAAAAATAATTTAGGGATATGTCTTGTCTGTTGACACATGCTAAAACCTTGGAGCTTTTTTTGTGATTTTTTTTTTTTTTTCCTAGGTAGCAATTGTTTTTGCTTAAATTATTAATTTGATTTTATTTCATTTATGGCTTTTATAATTAATCAAAGGCTTAGCTTCTCCTGAGAAAGTATAATTATTTAATAATTAGTTATTGTTAATTGCAATAATTAACAAAACAGTGCTGTCATTTTGGACTAGGTCTCATTTTTCTTCTGTGATTTCCTTTGTAAGGTTTATATTGATAGACAATTTTAATAAGACTTCCAGGCTGACACAGAGTAGTATGTTACAGCCATTTAGGCTAAAGTCCACTATAACATGATTCCTTTAGTAAAAGAGATAAGGAGTTCTACAAATTACAGACGGAGAATTAAAATGGGAGCCAATAGAATAAAAATACGCAAATATGTCCGAAAGCATCAAGCTGCCCATCAACTTTGCTCCAAAGCATAAATACCATAAATGCATGATAGCTTTACTTCTCTCTTAGCTTCCACCCATATTCCCATCTACCACAAATGCTTTTGTTCTCCCTCTTCTGTGATGCACAAAACTGGACCAAATTTGGGTGAAATGTGAATGTAAAACATAGCAAAGTCTTTAAAAGAGACTCTAAGACCACCTTGTTCTGACTGATGACTAACCTGTATAGGAAGTTGTTTGCAAGGGCCATTTAAATAGCAGAGCTGAGAATACTAGTCTGGCCTTATAGTACTTTCCAAATATGTATCTGATGGTATCAAGGGAGGACAGGAAAGGTTTATGGGCACATTTGCAATCTCAGTGTATTTTTGCTCTATATAGAGGCCTATATGATAAATCTTAAATAAATATTCTTAATATACTTATTTCTATGAACTTTGATGCCTGAGAGCTTGCTTAGAGAGACCTAGGATCCAGACTTTGGAGTGAACTGATACCAGGTCCCTAGAGGGGAGGTAAGCAGGTTGAGACGCAGAATGATGAAACTTTGAAATCCTAGCCAAGCAATACAAATAATCAGCTTGTCTTTGCATCACCAACAGAACAAGGCTGTTCTAAACACAAAGTAGCCTACTTCAAGCTCAGGTTTACTGAGTTCATTATAAGAATCTCATTAACAAAAAAAATCTCCTCTCACTTTGCACAAAGCATGCACATATGACATTTAGGAATATATCTGGTGTGATACCATATTAGTCTGGTATCTGATATTTTTATGGTGACCAGCACCAGATTCTCCAAGAAACCCTATAATGAATAACTGCAGTATAACCAGCATTCAGTGGTCACCTCACAATCAGAAGTCTGATTGTTAAAGCCTGGACATATAAAAAGAAAAAATTATATAATACACTTTAAGATGTTTTCAAACATATATGTTCTCTCCTTTTTGAAAATCATACCCTCTTTAGCCTAAATAAATGTTTTGAGCATGAGTTCCAATGTTAATGAAGCTATATAATAAATACTTTTTATTTTTCCATTTTAAATAACTTATGTACTTAACGAATATTACATTGTTTTTCTGTCGTCAAATGATAAATACAACAGTCTGATTTCATAGAATCATAGAATATCCTGAGTTGGAAGGGACCTAGTTTTGGTCCCTTTGGTCCTCTTTGCTAATGGGAGGAAAACTGCCAGCAAGACCTTAACACTAGATATGAGGAGAGCAGGCTTCAGGCTGCTTAGAGAACAACTTAGTAAGATTCCCTGAGAAAAAGCTTTTGAAGGCATTGGGGTCCATCAGTGTTGATTGTTTTTTAAATATTACCTACTAAGAGCACGGGACCAGGCAATTCCAAAATGCCAAAAATCTAGTAGGCAAGGCAAAAAGCCACCTTGGTTGAGCAGGGATCTTCTTGAAATACAGCAAAAAAAAAATTACATGGCCAGTGGAAGCAAGGTCAAGCAACATGGGAGGACCACAGAGATATAAAAAGGGACCAGTCAGTCTAAAACTGTGTTGGTCAGTATGTTTGCTGGACTGAGCCCTGTGCCTGATCACTGCAGTCTGTCCTCTCTTCTTACTAAATCTTTTCCTAACTATCTCTCTGCATAATCTCACTCTGTATTCCATGTGTATGTGTGCTGCAAGGACCAAGTGCCAGCTACTGGTGAGATCTGTGTGTGAAATTTGGTACTAGCTACTGGTCTTGGACTGGGGTTGTAGACACCCTTCAGCCTGTGGTGTCAGCTACTGGAGCAAGTGAGGGTCCTGGTGTCATTAGCTGGAGTGGCCATAACTCTCTCGATCTAGAGAGGGACCTGCAGACTTTGTGCCTGGAGTACCAGCTACTGAGGGACTGGTGGGAGTGGACTGGGTGCCAGCTGCTGGAGTAAGACTGGGGGTGTAGATACCCCAGGCTTATGGCATCAGCTACTAGAGCAAATGAGGGTCTCAGTGCCAGGTACTGAAGCGAGTGGGGGTGTTGACTGTCAGCCACTGGATTGGGAACAGTGTATGTCCTGAAAATCGGTTACATGGGGGACCAGTGAAGAGAAGCTGCCAAATTAATGTATACTGTGATTAAGTTATAAAAGACATACCCATCATTAACCAACTGACATGAGATAAATGCTTTCTGACCACCTGCAAAACGAGGGGATATTTTTCAAGTTTTAGATCCTTCTGCATGACAAGAGGGAGACAGAAGATTAAGCAATAAATTGTTTAGAAGCAGAGTGCTTAGTTTAACTAATAATTAATAGGTGTATTGTAAGTAAGAAACTAAACAATTATAGCTAACATTAATTATTTCTTAGTATAGATGTATTATATGCCAAAATTTTCAAAAATTGTAATGCATATGTAATAATTATGTGAATAGAAGCAACGCAAGAGCATCCAGTCTTTGGAGCAGTTACGGAGGATGATCCCCAGTGTTCCCCAGCACTGATAAAATAAAAGAATGCCGCTTAACAGTATAATTGACTCTGCTGTTAAGTTTATGTCTTCATTTCACCAGCACAAATGAGGCAACTGAAGTGCTCAGTGCCAGCAGCTAGAGTGGGACTATGGGTCACAGTCCATGTGCCTGGTGCTGGCTGCTGGCAGGGGGCTATGTGTATCTTCCCCAAACTGAGTGGGGGGGAGTGTGTATTTGGTAGCAAACTTCAAGCTGGACTAGCCGGTGAGTAGGCGGACCTTGGATTTGGGCTGAGGTATCGGTCAGGCAAGGGTCCATGCTGGTGTACCCAGGGGGACTTGTGAGTGTGGAGTGTATGAGTGCATGTGTGTTTGCTAGTGAGCATCAAGTATTCTTATTCTGCAGATTCTAATTGGTTTTCAGTATGATACAACTGCCAAGCTCCTGAGCTGTTCCAGCTATTCCTATTTTGAAGATCACATAAAAATTAATCTAATTAATCTAATTCCTATTTTAAGCACCTGACACATTTTTGAACCTGGCCAGGACTCTTAATCGTTAGAAAGTGTTGTGCCCTGTTGTAAATCCCCACAGTACAGATGCAGTTTTATGACTCCAAAATTGGTGATATAAAATGAAGGCTAATAAAAGTAGAACTCTTCCCATTATTTCAGAAAATACTATGTCTTTTAAGAATATCCCAGGTTATGGCTTCTCTCTTCCCCCTTTTTTTTTTCACTGTTTTTGCTCAGTGTTTGATCCTGCTGATGTCAAACTCCATAAACTGATGAACACATGCTAGAAAGTAATTTATCAATTTCAGCCATTCCACCAAAGCAAAATGTATCATAAATTATAGCTATCCATAAGTGCTTTATTTCTAACCACTAATTACTAATATTTTCACCAATATTCCTAAACTCCTATTTCTCTAGTCATTGCAAATATGGGTTAGAGGTTTTCCCTCTCCTTTCCTCTAAACTGGCTGTTTTCTGGTAGCACTTCTTCACCCTCATTTTACTAAGTCAATAGGGGAAAGTAGTCTTGTAATATTACAGCAAAAGAGATTAAATTTAACTTTTTAGTTAATTGCTAGTTCTTTTCGAGAAACATTATACTTTGATAATGCACAGTAAAATTCCAGGCAACCTCTATTCTAAGAAAGCATTGATCTTAGCTGTCTGATCCTATAAATGATCAGAAATAGTATGTATAAAGTAAATGAAAGATAAACCTCCATTGCTTCAGGTGGTTTCTGCTACAGCACTTTGTATAACATGCAACTCAAATAATGGGTTACAACAACTTAAAGGTATATCCATTACAATCTCCACCACTGGTCCCTTTGGGCCAGATTATATGGTTTAATATTGCAATGAACTCCTCCCCTTGCCCCTGCTCCGGCTTGGACTTATCCACAGACTGCAGTACCTTAGGGGTGTACCTGCTCCAGAGTGGCCTTATCAGGGGTATACCTGTTGCGGTATGGATTTATCCACATCCACAGATGCTTTGGGATGTCCTGCTCCCACATGGACTGATTCACAGGTCACAGTCCCTTTGACTCAAGTTTACACTGGAGTTCAAGCCTGTCCAGTACATAATCACAGAAACAGCAGTGATGCTCCAGCCATCTGCCAGCCCAGGTGCATGGCCATTGCTGTTACTAGAATGTTATCAGGCACCGCAGAGTAAGATGATCATCAGTACAGTAAGCAGCACAAGGAAAAAGCAACCACTAATGAGCACTAGACTCTAATATACAGTAAGGCAAGCAAGCCCCATGACAAGCACAGGAGTCTGCCAATTTATAGCTAAACAGCAATAACAGCTATGAGTCTGGCCTAGCACACTCCAATCAAATCTATCGTTATCTCAAACCCTTCAAGCCCAACGTTGGGTGCCAAAAAGGACTATTGTAGTTTAACCTTGATAGGCAGCTAAGCACCACACACCACTCGCTCACTCCACATGCAGCAGGATAGGGGAGAAAATCAGAAGGGTAAAAGTGTGAGAACTTGTGGTTTCAGATAAAGACAGTTTAATAGGTAAAGCAAAAGCTGTGGGCACAAGCAAAGCAAAATAAGGAATTCATTCACTACTTCTCATTGGCAAGCAAATGTTTAGCCATCTCCTGGAAAACCATGTTCCATCACATGTAAAGGTTACTTGGGAAGACACCATAACTCTAGAGAAGAGAGTTGGAAAAATTAAAAATGTTTTACTAATGCTACTAATAAAAATAGAGAAAATAATACAAAATATACAAAACCAATCTTGAAAGTCCCAGCAAAGACCAGCACTGCTCTAGCAGCAGCAGAGTCTGCACCCAGAAATCCTGGACTGGACTCTGCAGCAAACCGGAACTGGATTCAGTCTGTCACTAGGCCTCAGTTCGCAGGGACGACTCGCAAGATCCTCTCCTAATGTCGGCCATAAGGAAAAGGGACGAGATCCTCGTGATCTCCCAATTTTATATGAAGTATCCCGTGAAGGGGATGGAATACTCAGTTGGTCAGTTTCAGTCACCTCCTGCTTGCACATCTTGCGAGATGCATCATTATCAATGACCTTGCATTCCATTGCTATGTCTACCAAAACATGTATCTAGCTTTTTCAGAAAACTGCAGTTAGTAAGAAGACTTTAGCTGACAGGCAAATTCACTAAAAGAGAAACTTGTTTTTAACAAAACCAGGACACTGTGTGATCAGGTGCATCTCACAAACAGTCATAGGGTGTCATTTTCCCACCATGATGATTATTCAGGTAGAACATTGCCTGTTTCAGCACCTCCCCCCACCCTTCAGTGTGTGGGTAGCTGTCAAATTTTGTATTTGGTTCTTTAAGAGACCATTCATATGCTCTATCAGACCATTTGCTGTTGGGGTATATGGCAGGTGATTCAACCATTGTACATCCCCATCATTAGCCCAATCTTGGACTCACTGTGCAGGAAAATGGGTTGTAGCTTTAAATGGGGATGCTTTATGTAAGGTCAGTGTTACTGTTAAAACTGGAGTCATGGTCTCCGACCCCCTCAGTCCATGTACCAGGACTGTCCTCCCTGCAAGTCCCATGAAGCTGAACGCAACATAATTACTTCCCTCCCTGTGTCCAGCAAGGCCAGTACATGTTGTGTTCCTTCCTTCGGCCACTGGATTGTAAGCAGAATAAAGGGGCGCCAGTCCCCCGTGCTTATTGTCACTGCTTACACCGTGGAGAGGGCCTGCCTACAAGTCAACCTGCACTGTCAGTAAGGACCATTCAACCAGGGCACTGGGCACTACAGAAGTGGGTGGCATCACCGCATTTCTCACAGACCCTTTGCCCTTTCCTTTCCACACTACACTGCCCTGCTGGCAATTGTAGCTCAACTTTGACTAGAGGTGTTTCCGTCTTGGAGCCAACTAGAATTGGCTGTGTTAGATGTGGGAGCAGCTTCTGGCATCTTCTCACAAAAGCCACCCCTGCAGCCACTCCCACTACCAAAATGTAAACCAAATACATTCCACCCCTCTCCTCTGTGAATCACATATTTAAGAATTATCATTAAAATACACATTTGTCACACAATTTACAAACTTCACTTACATCAACAAAAATAATTCTCCACACCAAAAGCAAAATAACATCATCACAACACTGACAAAGGTGGACAATTTACACACACTCCACCCCTTGTCCCTTCACCACAATTACAACAACAGAAATTCCTCACAATTATTCCATTCACTAGCAATATTCAGTCCATGTTTTGCCCTTACCTCTGCCAATTACTACTCTTATCTCAAATTCCTCATGCCCCAAGTTGGGTGCCACAAAAGACTGTGGTGGGTTGACCTTGGCTGGCCACCAGGTGCCCACCAAGGGACTTGGGGTTCTGGTTGATGGCAAGTTGAACATGAGCCAAGAGTGTGCCCTGGCAGCCAAGAGAGCCAACCATGTCCTGGGGTACATCAAGCGCAGTATTGCCAGCTGCTCAAAGGAGGTGATTGTCCCGCTCTACTCTGCACTGGTGTGACCTCACCTGGAGTACTGTCTGCAGTTTTGGGCGCCACAGTATAAAAAAGATATGAAGCTACTAGAGAATGTCCAGAAGAGGGCTACAAATTTGGTGAAGGGTTTGGAGAGGAAGCCGTTTGGAGAGGAGCAGCTAAAGTCACTTGGTTTGTTCAGCCTGGAGAAGGGGAGACTAAGAGGCGACCTCATCGTGGTCTAAAGCTTCCTCACAAGGGACTCGATCCTTGTGGGTCCCTTCCAACTCAGGACATTCTATGATTCTATGACCCACAAGGATCATCGAGTCCAACTCCTGTCCCTGCATATGACAACTCCACGGTTCACACCATGTGTTTGAGGGCATTTTCCAGTCACTTTTTGAATATTGACAGGGTTCGGGCCATGACTACCTCCCTGGGGCCCTTGATCCAGTGCTCCACCACCCTCTGGGTGAAGAACCTTTTCCTAATGTCTAGCCAAAACCTCCCCTGGTACATCTTCCTGCCATTCCCTTGGGTTCTGTCATTGGTCGTCAAAAAGATGAGATTGGTGCCTACTGTTCTACTTCCCCTTGTGAGGAAGCTGTAGACCACAATGAGATCTCCCCTTAGTCTCCTCTTCGCTTGTTCTCATGATGCGCAAATATCCACTTTTCATTTGTATGCAATATGGCTGTTTTCATGCAGCACTGTATGTGAGTTTGACCTGTACCTGGACTACTTTCAAACATACATTGGAAACCCTGCATAGCTCTGCAAAGTGGAATGTTTTACTCAGGTTCTCTGCTTGCTTGAGGTCCTTTACAGTATACTTTGTTTTAGTGCAATTATGTCCCTAGACATTTTACCTGCTGAATCCAACCCTTCATTTTTTTTCATTTTCTGAACCAATCTCCATATTCAAGATTGTAGACTGACTTCCTATAGTGAGTATCCACATTCCTTCCCACCAGCGCCCCCTTTCCCTCACTTCTTTTCAATTTAAGGGAGGGGGTGGGGATTTTATAGAAAAACATACGAAATGTGGAGCAATAAGGGATTGTGTGGGAATAACCAAAGAGTTGACAGGGAGGAGAATTGTAAGTATGCTCAAGTGGCTGCAGCTGGGGTGTAGAAAAACACATAAATTACAAGTAGAACCTCTATGTTTAGACAACAGGACTGTGACAAAAGTCTCAAAGGCACCTTATCATACATCCTTGAGATTCCTGCAGGCAAATATCAAAGCAGTGTGATAAACTGCACCTGAGTGAATCCCTATATACAGGCCTAAATGAGCAGGCTTGTTGATCTTCACCAAGGGCTGAATTTTGTAGTGTCTCAATGATCCTTGTGGGTCCCTTCCAACTCAGAACACTCTATGATTCTATGAAAACCAAACCCAAAAATTATTCTCTACTTCCCATCAACAGGTGATGTCCAGCCACTCCCTGGGAAGTAGGGACTTAGTAGCTACAGTGGTTACTTCTGGACAAAAATGCTTTAACTCTGAATGTCCCCTATTTCCCGACATTCTCACTCCTTACCTGAGAGCATCCTATGTAAATGTAAGATCTCATGATCCAGGGTGAGGAGCACAGTGAGTAATAACCATCTCCCTTATGAGGAGAGGCT